>QANW01009682.1:238509-332787 GCA_003254865.1 Dryas drummondii
CCCCACCCCCACCTCCACCTCCACCTTAATGTTAAATAGAGATTTATCCATAAAAAATTTAAGGACGTGATTGATAAAAATATTGTCCAGATATTCACTCCCAAGTTCCTAGCAGTCTTATGCGAATTCTGCACTCTGTCATTGCACAATATAGGAAACACAAATTTTGGAAGTTCAAAAGTTAAAACATCTTGGTGTGACTTGGGAGTATAAGTATGTGAAACTTAAAAGCATTAACTATCCAAACTAATTTTTGAAAATTCAAGGAGTAATATCTCATTGAACATCAGTGAGGCCTAAAACAACTCAATAATGAAAGGTGGACTTTCTCATGGGTGTAACTATAACATATACTATTCCTTCTAACAAATTAATGCAGAAACCAAAGGCGGCTCGGGCTGATAAGCAAAGGTGGGGATAAAAACGAAAATATTAGATACGTAGCACATAAACTAAGAGGACATAAAGATAGAAACAAGCTGCATTTATACCATGCAACATGATTGTACAACTGAGACTCCCAGTGCCATGTGCAACAAACTTACTGCATGAACAGGACATGCCTAAGTAACAAAAACATCAAACCTGCACAAGGTTGACAAAACATATAAAGCAGATTAGAAACTGTCAGAATTTGGCAAAAATTACAGCACTGGGAACAACGAAATGGCGAAGAATAATAAGAATGATAACCCAAAGCTTAAGAACTAATGAAAGTTGTAGTAGCACCTTGACTAAAACTAGTAATGAATCTAACTAATTTGAACCACAAGTTGTTTCTTGATGAAAAATCAGAACATAGCTTGGAAATGGAGAAATCGTAGTGATTACTTACTTAGATACAGAAAGTGACAAAGTAGTTAGCTAATTCAAAACCTAACCTCTTTTTTAGTCTGGGAACCAAACTTAAAAGGAAGTTGAGGACGTACCTATTGCTCAAGATTTCAAATGAGAGCTCTCAAAATCGAGTCGTTAGAAGAAGCGCCAGTGACCAAGTCATCTATACTTCGTTGCTGCACTTTTCTGTTTTAGTTCGGCTTTTCCCTCTTTGTCGTCTAAAATATCCAATGCCCACCGGTTGGGATATTCTTTATTATTTTTTTCTTTTTCACTGCAAAAAACAAAAAAAGAAAAGAAAAAAGGAATATATCACTATTCTATTGATTCTTAGGTGTGGGCCTGTGGCCATTGGGCCACAGTTTTCTTTGAAAAATCTTCGGCCCTCTGAGCGACTATAAATGGGCTGAGAAGCCGGAGGTGCTGGATGCACACCTAGGGTTTCAACAGACGGTTTGACTGCGTATTATCGACATGAATCTAGGTTTAGTTCATATCATCTTCTCCCAATTTTTTTCGCTTTCTGAGTAATTTTACTAGTATGGCTAGGGCTGAGGCAAAGGGCAGAGCAGTATGCATTTATGCATATAAATCAGTGGCTCTGAAATTACTTGTAGGTACTCTACAGGCTGCCCAGCCATTTCAGCCCTCTATATCAAGTCTTGCACATATTACTGTGGAAGACGATGGCATCATAGTACGGGTTATGTGCTCGATGGGTTGTTAAACTGGAACTTTGCTACTTAAGAGGGTCTTGACCCAAATAAGCCAAGGTTCCTTTTACCTTCCCATTTTTTCTTAACGCAAACCCGCCTCCAAACGCCATTACATTTTCCCACACTGTATAACCATTTTTTTTTTCTTTTAAATAAAAAACAGATTGATTTGAGAAAAAAAATTGCCAACAATTATTTCTGGGTTTAGTTTATTGAAAGGCATTTTCATTCATATTTACGAGAGGTTAACGGAATCTTTTCCTATTATATGTATACATAAACATTTTGGCCTCTTCTTTGTGTGTGTGGTTGATTGAAATTTATTTGAAGAAAATAATTTTAGGAGGTCACTCCTCCATAATGGGGTTAAGTCTTGAGAAGCTAGATTTCTGTAAACTTTTGCTGGATTAAGTAAATTGTTTAGTGATTTTTAGTTGAACTTTCATCCAGAGTAGACAATCATATGTTAAGGTAATTGAGAATTTGAGAGCTGCTTCAGAAACTTGTCTGAGATGGTTCATTTTGAAAATCAGATACACACTTTCAAGTGGCCAACATTTTGTTAAAATCTAGCAGTCAATCAAATTATTGGTACAACTGTAGTCGAAATAATGGGAGGAGAAAGTAGCCAGATTTGTTCATTTTTATTTTAGTAGAGCATATAAATTTGGCCCTATTGATTTGCATAACTTATTCTAAATAGTGATGGACTTTATTGCATAATATGAGGTGCTGAATATTGACCTGTTTAGTCGCACATTGATATAAGTAATACTAATACAATACAACATTAAGCAATAAAAAGGAGTAAAAGACTACTTTCTTATTTTTGGACCTACGGAATTTGATGACAAATTATGCTCCCCCACATTGCCAAACAACTCTTTATCCAAAACCCAATCTTCGATCATTGCCTGAGCTCTCAATGGCTGGTCAGCAGGCAAAAGATGACCAGCACCTGAAACCACAACATGGCTCAAACTCCCCCATTTTTGAACATACCCAGCAAGCTCTCCACCCACTTTCCAAACTTTTCGATCTGCCAACAGAAACTTGCCAATCCCCTCCCAATTCATGGTCTTGACCCAAGCCTCAGTAGAAACCACACCATCTCTCAAATCAAACTGGCCCTGGTACAACAAAACCTTGCTCTTCTTCACCAATAATTCGACCATGTATTTCACACTCTTCATCACATCTTCATGCAATACATCCCCCACCAAGTCACTGCATTCCTCAAAAGCCACTAACCCTTTCACCCCCAAAGCCTTCTGCAGCTCCTCATGCCTCAAAAACTCTTCAACCAAATAGGTTTTATATGGAGCATTCTTGGTGTAATCATACAAAGTGGCCAACCCGGTCATGTTTTGCAACAACCGCAAGACCCTGTTTCTTGCATCCGTTGCTTCACTCCAATTGCCTGCTTTAACCAACCCCACTGCTTCCCACTGAAGCTTCTCCAGCTCACTCTTCTGCCTCTCATTGATCAAACCAGAGAAGTAAGCGTTCACAGCATGAGTAGCCACCTGAATTTCTGGGTCTGTCAGCCCATCTCCTATAGCAACACCAGCTAAATTCACTCGTTGAGACACAGGCAACTCAACATTCTTCTTCAAAATGTAGTACCCAATAGCTGGAACATACTTGCCTGCATAGCTCTCACCAGTAATATAAATAGGCCGAGACTTAAACCTGTGGTCAAGCTCAATAAACTTGGTAATCGCAGCAAAGAGGTCTTTGGCAACTGAAAACTGGTCTCTTGGGATCTCTTCGGGCTTGGAAGCGATACTGAACCCGGTTCCAATCGGATTGTCAAGAAAAATAAGGCCAAAGATTCGGTTCCAAGAACCAGAATTGGGTTCGAGGGCAAGGGGTTCAGAAGGCTTTTTGTTAAAATTTACGCGCCAGGGGCCGAGCTCGAAGAAGTTTCCGATCATGGAGGAGCAGCCAGGGCCACCTTGAAGCCAAATGAGAAGTGGGGTTTGGGAGAGGGGTGAATTGGGGTTGTGAGCTTCATAGAAGGTGTAGAAAATTGCTGAGCCTGTGGTGGGATTGACCGGGAGGTAGCCTGATTTGGTGGGGAGGGCTTCTTTGGGGAAAAGAGGTTGTGATAGGGCTGTGATGTGGTAGAGGAAGAAGAAGAGGAAGAGGAGCTTGTGATGGTTTGGGGGTGTCGACTCCATGGGAGATTGGGAGTGAAGTGAACAATGTTCTTTGTTTGGTCTTGAACAATGTTCTTTGTCAAACATTGTTAATTACCATAAGATGTAAGACAAACATGCTTACATTACACGTGGTGAGAATAGTCAAGCGAATCTTGAGGGTTGTTTTTTTTGCTCATAAATATTAGAAAGATGAGGGCAATTTTAGCATTTATAAAGTTTAGGTTTATTCACACTATTGTTGTTCTGTAAAATATTTTTTTATATTTTATCTCCTAAAATTTAAATACTCTTAATTTGTCACCTGAACTTTACACAGTTGTTGCAAAATATCCTATGTTGTCAACTCTGTCAATTTTTCCGTTAAAAAAACTGAGGTAGCACCTATATGGCATAGGTGAGACCCTTTTCTATTAATGTAAGATCCATGTAGACAAAAAAAATTATAAAAAATTAACATGGATCTTATTATTTTTTAGTTTAAAAATTATTTTTTATTATTTTTTTTGTTCACATGGATTTTACATAACTAAAAAAGAGTCTCACTTATGCCATATAGGTGTCACGTCAGCTATTTTAACGGAAATATTGACAGAGTTGACGACATAGAGTCTTTTGCAATAATTGTGTGAAGTTCAGGTGACAATTTGAGAAAATTTAAGTTTCATGAGGTAAAGTAAGAAAAAGTGTATCTTATAAGGGGCAATGGTGTGAATAAATCTAAAGGTTATAATAATTAGACTTTCATAACGGTAACCCTTCGCTTAGAAAAATCATTGAGTATAATTAATATATCGTTACGTGGTGTAACTAATTTAATGTGTAAATATATTTTTAAATGACACGTTTATACTTGTAGGGTATAATATTAAGAGATAATTAGGCTTAGATTCTTTATAAAAATAGTTTTTAGATGAATACTGAGAGTGTTTTAAAATTTATAAAATTTTTTTTTTAATTTATAATAATTTATAAAAAAATCATTTTAATTCATAATAAAGTCTTTTCCTGATTTGAAGGGTAGATTTTAGACGGAGTCCAAAATCTTGGAATTAAAACCTAACATAAAGCCGTCAAAGAAGAAAAATAAAATGACTTAATTAGAAACTCTAAATCACTATTGATTTTTGTCTAAGAAAGACTCATAAAATAGACTGAACTCTAAGTCTTTCTAATATTAATAATATATAATATTATAATATACATCAATTGGGTTAGTTGTTAGTTTTAAAAAATAGCCAAAATTTGTTGGTCAGGTGGGTTTGTTGTTTGGCTGATATAGATCTGATCCGATTCATTTCTAACCTTATATATTATAACACATAAGTTGATTATACCATATGACAATATATTAATTATACAAAATAATTTTTTCCCGTCGAGCATTGTTGACTTTCTTCTCTATACTCTATTACAGATTATTTAATTAGCATATGCTTTGATAGATATACAGATTATTCTTCTCTATACTCTATTACAAAATCCAGTTCTCTATATAGGTCTGACCCGATCCATTTCCAGCATCCATTTTTCGTGGGGTCCATATGCATATGCTTTGATAAAACTCTTTACAGATTTGCAATTAGAATCTGTACCGTGGAAACTCATTTTGCACATTGCCAAACAACCCTGTTTCCAAAATCCAGTCTTCTACCATTGCCTGAGAATTCAATGGCTGGTCAGCGGGCACAAGATGGCCTGCCCGTGAAACCACTACATGGCTCAAACTCTCCCACTTGTGCACATACCCGGCAAGCTCGTCCCCATTCGCTCTCCAAACGCTTCGCTCCGCCGCTAGAAAATGTTCAATCTCCTCCCATTTCAAGGTCTTCACCCAAGCCTCAGTCGAAAGCACACCATCCCACAGGTCAAACTGTCCCTGGTACAACAAAACCTTGCTCTTCTTCCCCAACAAATATTCCACCATGTATTTCACACTCTTCATAGTGTCATCATAAAGTGCAACTTGCACCACATGGCTACAGTTTCTGAAAGCCTTTGACTCTTTTACCTCCAAAACTTTCTTGACCTTTTCATTGTGCAAAAAGTCAGTGACCCATTCAGTTTGTGGGTAAGGAGCTTTCTTTGAATAGTCATACAAAGTGGGCAACCCTGTCATGTAATGCAACATGTCGACCTCTTGATATCTCGCATTTGTTGCCTCTCTCCAGCGACTCTGTTTGGCCAGCATAATTGCCTCCTGCTGAACCCTCTCCAACTTACTCTTCTGCCTCTCATTGATCAACCCCGAGAAAAAAGCGTCGTCAGCATGAGTCCCTTCCTGAGTCACTGGGTCTATCAACCCATTCCCGATAGCAACACCAGCTAAATGAATCACATGCTGAGACTGGTCATCATGAGACAAGTAGTCTTCATTCTTCTTCAATATGTAGTAGCCGATTGCTGGCACGTACTTGCCAGCAAAGCTCTCACTAGCTATATATAGCGGGCGAGACTTGAACAACGGGTCAAGTGCAATAAACTTAGTGATTGCAATGAAGAGGTGTTTGGCAATGGAGCGCTGGTCTCTAGGGATTTCTTCAGTTGTTGAGGCGATACTGAATCCGGACCCTATTGGATTGTCAAGGAAAAGAAGGCTGAAAATCGGGTTCCAAGTACCGGGATTGGGTTCAAGTACAAGGTGGGGTACTCCATGCTGGTCATGAAGTTACCAAACAAGGAGGAGCATCCAGGGCCACCTTGGAGCCAAATGACAAGTGGGGTTTTTGAGAGATCAGGTAAGAGAGGGCTCTGAGCTTCATACAAGGTGTAGAAAATAGAAGAGCCTGTGATGGAATTGACTGTGAGGTAGCCTGACTTGGTGGGGTAAGCTTCTTTGGGAAACAGAGAAACTATTAGTGGAGGCTGGGGATAAGGGTGGGATGTCAACAAGGAAGAATAGAGGGAACAGTTGAAGCAATAAGAACATGTACAGAAATGGAGATGAAGAGGATAAGCTTCAGAAGGACTTTTGGGGTCGTTGATTCCATTAGAGTTTAATTAACACCGATCAAGCTTCGCAGATGGTGATCATCGTCATATATTGCTAGGAATATTACATCGGGCGGAAAGTGCAATATTATTATTAACAGTACGTACTATAATAAACAAGAAAAAAATGCATCGGTACTTAGAACTTTGAGTCTTTGAACAACAGGTAGAGGATAGTCATGATTTTAATATTTGTACGCGTCAATATAATATGCAAACAATGATTTGTAAATTAGGAGTTCATCGAGTGACTTGTCAAAAATTTAATTAATAGAAGGATTTTTCAATCCCAAACCCACCAAATTTTCCTTCATGATAATAGCAAGCTACTTGGCAGCCAAGGCCTTTGCCCGTATAAGAAGATCACGTACTGCTGATTGGTATTTTTGTTTTTTTGTTTTTTTGTTTTGGTCAACTAGATGCAAAATATGATTTGTTGAAGAGAATCTTCAATAACGTGAAGGAAGCCCGGGAAATTAGGAAGACAAACTCAAAGTGGGACCTTATTAAAAGTTTTGGATTATGGTATCTTTCTTGGAAGATTGAAATTTGATTAATTAAATTATTTATGTCTCTGATTTGATTACAAGAATTTGATATTTTTTTGGATTTCAAAGGCACATATCAAAGAAGAAAAAAAAATATCAAAGGACGACTAAATCAAAAGTGTTGAATTATATAAACAATCGACCATCCAAGCAAAAGTTTAAACATAATATGAAGATATAAAGAACATTTGCAGAAAATTTGGAACGGTGTAGGCCAGGGGGGTTCCGAACCATGGCAACATCATATATGGGCCCGGCCCAAGTTGCTTAATCTCTGGCCACTTTCCAGTCTCTCCAATTAGCCCAAAAGCCACACCATCTGTTTGATCGATTGTCTAGCTGAAAATTGCCTAAACTTTTTGGCTTTCAGGCACTCATTTTATAATCACCAATGCTATGGTCTCAACTGTCAAGTATTCTCTTACATAAGGATCAGTATATAATTGTGTAAACTGTAAACTGTGACACTGTTTCTGGAATTTAAGAAAGAGTGTAACAACTAAAAGTCAGTGGTGATAAATGTTATACATAAAAGACTAAATTTATGGACTATAAAAAGAGGCAACCACCCACAAAACAGGTTATGGGCCTAGCAAACAAAATAAAGGCATCCCACATGTAGCTATCTTATCAGAAGTATAATTCCATTGGTATGGTGGTGGTGGTGGTGCTGCTGCTGCTACAATCCTCTATGACAACACATTGACCATCTCTTCTTGTTGCCCTGCCATTCTATCTTCCTGCCAGGGTATACAAGACCAGGTTACTTAACAGATAATGTGCATTTACAAATTTTGGCCCAACTAATGAGGCAAGTAACAGTTATCACAACGATAATGTATTGCAAACAACAGAAAATTGCTACACACTTGCCTCGCAGTACTGTCCATTTACAGTTACACACTTAGAAGCAGTAATGGTAGAATTCTTCAACAGGCTATGGGGACTATAATTTGGCTTATTAAGGCCATTCTGTATGGTTGATCCATTTTCACATACAGATTCTGGTACTTCAAACCCTTGGGACCTTGGAGGGCTCAGAATAGCTGCACGACCCACTGAAGCTGTGGTACTCTTCTTAAAATTACCATTTTGCTCCATAGCCTCCTCATGGGACATACAAACTCGTTCCCTGTGGAAGAGAATGGCAAAACAGCATACAGAAAAGATGATAAAATTAAAAAGGCTGAGTAGCACTAGAAAAGGATAAACCATATTTTATCCAAAATTATACCTAGGTAAGGAAGCATGCTTCCTTTGAAGTGCAGTGCTCCTTTCACCTTTACTGTAGTGTTCCTCAAGATGGGCAAATTGTCGTCTAAATCGATCAACTCCACTGGCGAACACAAAACCTTTTTGAGTTAATATTCAATGATGGTTCAAACAAGTACAACCGGCTGAAGTTTAAAGGAAAACAAAATCAAAATATGGTTCATCATGGCATGGCGTATGTGCGGGCAGATGCACAAGCATATACATATGCGAGCATGTGCATCATCAACATAGGTAGTTCTAGTAGCAAATGCTGACCTTGGATACATGAAGCCAATATTATCTGAACCTTGAAGGTAATCATGCAGCATCTTCGGATGATACTCTAAAATCTGAAAGCTTTAGAATATACACCATGAGTAGATGGTAAGGAAAGAAGAAATTACCAACAAGTGGAGAATATCGCCACTGGTCATACCTCTCTATAAATTAGCTCTCTTACAGAGTCTTTTGTCAATTTCCTCTTTTCAAACTCAAACTCGAGCTTTGAAATGGGTTGTTTAGATGGTTCCTGTTCCACATTTGCCAATCCATAAAAATATGGGTGTGCTAATGCCTGTAAAGAAAGCAGTGACCTTTATCAGGAAACAGAAATATATGAAGATTAAAAGGTTAAACATATGCAATAAGAAATGGAATTGTGGCAAACAGTGGTTTTTGCTAAAATCTTACCTCTTCAGCAGAAAGGCGATCTCTAGGATCAAATGCAAGCAAACCCTCAAGTAAACAAAGAGCCAATGGATCTGCATTAGGGATTTTTTGCGAGAGAGGAATTGATTTCTTTTTCCTCATGTTACTTAAATATCTTCTGGCCTTCTCATTCCGAATCTGCAGTCATTAAGATGATCCCACTTGGTGAAGAGCTTAACAAAGTCCAAAGAGGCAACCACTTAACTTTGATGTACAAGTTTTTATATCGGTATCCTAATAGCAAATGGAATTGACAGAGAGGTAACAAACCCTTGCAATAGATTCAGCAGAAGGAGTGCCAAGTAAATCAGTCATGAGATCCAATTGATGTACGACATTTTTCCCAGGAAACAACGGTTTTCCTGTTAGCATTTCTGCAAATATGCATCCTATGCTCCATATATCAATAGCAGGGGTGTACTGCAAAATACAGTTTACTAAATACTTAACCAGAATCTAAAAGAGTTTAAGTAATTTAGTACAAATTATATAAATTAATAATTCAGAAATCCTAGCTGCACAGAGTAGAGCACACAAAACCTACATTACAGACAGATATTAGCATTACTTCCCAAACCAAGCCAGTATATTAGATAGAAGAGGTAATGTTGCTTATTTCAAATGATGCATGCCTAAATCATGCAATTAGTTACTTTTACGAACTGATTAGAACACTCAAATTTCTCAGAGGCTCAGACTGAAATGGACGACGAGACCTAAAGTGAACCAAACAACTAATTACTGTAGAGTAATATGTGTCAGCAACAAATTACTCATGATGAAATTATCATTGTAAACTGAATACCTCATAAAAATTGTGTACTTACCTTGGAGAAAAAGGAACCACAGAGTTCAGGAGCACGGTACCATCGAGTCGCCACATAATCCTTGGAAAAATTGGAATACAAATTTTAGCAATAACAAAAAGAGAGGAATCTCAAACGGCAATTCACAGCTTTTCCGCAAATAGACACATACAGTCCAAAAAATGGTAGATGGGGCATCACTAAACGATGGACGAGCAAGCCCAAAGTCACAAATTTTCAGTTTGCAGTCTGCATTAGCAAGTATATTTTTTGGCTTTAAATCTCGATGGAAAACATTTGCTGCAAAAATAAAAAAAAGACAATCATCAGAGGCATAGAATATGTGAAACCAAAGGAACTTCTATGGTGGTATGATAAAATGGAGGTCAAACCTGTATGTATGAACTTCAGAGCACGAAGAAGCTGGTACAGGAAAAATTGATAATGCTCAGGAGTGAGATCATCATTTGCCTTTATAACTTGGTGAAGGTCAGATTCCATCAACTCAAATACAACATATATATCTTTAAATTCTCGTCTGCAAGGGGGCAGCATTATATGCTTTATTTCTACAATATCAGGGTGATGTAGCAGCCGAAGGAGCTTAATTTCTCTCAAAATTCGTGTGGCATCAGAGACATGCTCAAAGACATCATTGATCTTTTTAATAGCTACTCTCTCACCAGTGTGAGTATCAACTGCAGATGCAACAACACCATAGCTACCTTTTCCAATCACTTCTTGAATTTCATATTGGCTTGACTCACCATATTCTGTGAAAAATTCTTTGTCAAGCATATTCTGAATTAAATTAAGTCATAATTAGTAATCCTTCAAAAGTAAAATAAGGGCGGTGGCAATGTATGAGTAGAAGAGGAAACAAAAAATGGATGATAAGTGCATTCTTGAACCGATAATTATAAAGTGATACCACCGTACATAAATTTAATATAATCAAACAAAAGTGTAGAGCCACCATCATAATCCACTATAAAGTTATAAACCAACACAAAGGTACTGATAGGACAAGGAACATCTTATTCAGCTCGTTTATATTGATGTGGTTTTCCTATGTGAGCAAAAACATAGAACTTAGAAGTTTTTCAGATGGGACAAATGATCTTGGCACTTCATTGGCATATCCAAAGCCTGAAGATCACTATCCATTATGCTAACAAAATCTAACAGAAAAATTATGTTCTTTCACATACTCTTAAGTTGCAAATTCCAAAGTATGAAATAGAAAAGGGAATCTGAAAAAGTTTCATGATTTAATGTTGCAGTTCAAGAAACTTGCTGGGTCCTTGTTATGGTACGAGTCAGAGCAGAGGCGCATGAAATGATTAAGCAGCTAAGCAGTTACAAAATAACCAGGAAATTTGAAGGTGCATACAATATCTTTAAAAAACAAAAACAAAAACAAAAAAAAAAAAAAAGGGGAAAAAAATCACTAAGAACCTTGTTGTATTTGTGATAACAATTAGACCACCCAGATTATGAGATTGCCTGATCCTCTCCAAATAACCCACAAAAGGATACGAAGGGTTGATGTGATCAAGGGTATGAACCGATCAGATGTATGTATATATATATATGTGTGTGTGTATATGTACAGCAGTACAGATTTGAACTTGTCAGCAACTCAGCATATGGGAGATCTTAAAAAAAAAATATATATATATATTTATTATTAATGAAAGGGAGAAACAAAAAAGTCAAAAATCTTAAAAGTGTATAGTTAAAAGTATGGAAAAAGAGAGAGATGAGGGAGAAGAATGATTCCAAAAGACCAATACATATATTGAGTTGAGAAAAAGACAAGTTATTGCAAGCACCGACTCAGCTCTGAGTCCTCAAAACGCGGACCTTATCTTATCAGAGATACATAGACGCAAAAGAAGAATAATAAATATAATTGGGTGCACTGCACAGTCTCTGTGTGGCTGACCTTATGATGGTCCATGGAGGCGAGTCTGTGATTGGTCCGTTCAGGGACCTTGATGGCCTTCAAGCCACTCAAGTCCAAGTCCACCGTGATCATCAGCTCCTCCTCCTCCTGGTCTTCCTCTTCTTGTCGGCGTACTTCAGTACTTGGTTGTTGCAGAACAACGTCGTCGTTTTGTGAATTGGCATGGTGAGCGGAAGAAGATGAACAAGTAGAAGTAGAAGAGAGACTCTGAAACCAGCGAAGAAAGCCTTCCATATCAAATGTGATGAGTGATCGGATCACTGAGAATCTTTTAGCGGAGCTTTTATCTGTAATATGTTTCTTGATTGGGAAATGTCACATATCGACTCATTTGACGCTTTACCGGTTCTTTCGTTTTGGCTTTCCGTTCGACCCACCAGGCGTTGTAATAAAACCCAATTAATGAATGAGTAATTGTAAATATTTCGTACTTTTTTTTAGTTATTATAATCATTTTTTTGTTCTGATAAGATTATTTAAGAACGTTATTTCTACAAAGCCATTTCTTTTGTTATAAATTAACATCACAAACATATCTAATGCATACGTGTCCACTAGTCTGAAGATATGTTTGTTTTGTTACACTACCAAGAATCGTGTCATGAGTTTATCTGATAATAGTCAACTACCAAGCAATCAAAGATTGCCTAAGTTTGCAACAACAAAGCCATTAGTCAAATAGCCATCCAGCATTCATTTGTATGTCATTGGGTGGCTATTCTTTTCTTTTTTTTTTGGGTCAGCATCATTGGGTGGCTTATTCATGAATTCATATGCCTAAACTACAATCAGTGGTCAGATCCTCCTGAAAAACAGCACAACTGATAACTGTCTATTTTAAAGGGAATCAGATAACTAACAGAATAGACTAAAAGTCTAAAACAGAGTTACAAAATTAATCGTGCGACAAATTTTCAGTTTTTGGTCCTCATTGCAATTTCGGAGGCCTTCCTCTACCTCGACCTCGACACTTGAGTTACAGCTGCTCAATCTGAGGGGTCTGTGGAACCTCCTCAATACGTTCTGCATCTGATTTTGGTTTAGGATGCCTCCCTCTGCCTCCGTACTGTGGTTGCTGCTGCAGATAATGAGGTTGACAAGGCCTTCCTGTGCCTGGCTTTGGCTTAGAGGACCTCCCTCTCCCATGGCCCTGTGGCTGCTGCTGCTCCTTATACTGATGCTGAATATCTGAGCGTAACCGAACTACCAAACTTGTTTTCTTGACCTCCCTCTCCCTGGTACTTTTTTGGTCACACAATGCCCTGGTACTTACATCCATATCGTTTTTAGGTTTAGGATGCATGCCTTGACGCTTTGGTGGCTGCTCCTCATGATGATCTTCAGGAGAAAAGGGTAACAATGCCCAAGTACTAACATTCATATCTTTTCTAGGCTTACGGGGCCTCCCTTGACTTTGCTTTTGTTGTTGGCCTTGATGTTGTGATTGCTGGTGCTGCTCAAGTTGATGTTGGAAACACAATGATGCTGCCAGGACTGCAGCTATAGCAGTTTGGAAGGTCCTTGGCTCAGAGATGACAGTTGACCCTGTCTTTGCCGCTGTTGCTGTGGTAAAGTTAATTCCTTCTCTCTTGCTGGTTTAAACGTTGGGGAGCTTTGTATAATTGGAAGCTCTAGTTGCTGCTCCAGTTCAAGCTGCTGGCTATCACAATGTAAACCAATAGAACTAGAAGTTGTTGGCTGGGAATGCAAACATTGTTTCTGGGTTAATTGGTTTCATCTCTTTGCCCATAGACCTCTGGTTGCAGTTGATGTTATTCCGGCAAGAAGTCCTCTTCACAAGTAATGTTCTTTTGCTGCCGCTGCTCCACCAGTTCTAAGACTTCCTTCTTTTTTTCTTCCACCACAACATCAGGAGATGCACCAAGTTGGGTCCTCACATTTTCACCACCACCAACACCATTGCAACATAATTCCAATATCTCAGTTCTGACTTCAATAATTTGCCCTGGGACTCTTAGTTCTCCAACATCTCTGATTTGTACTGCTTGCAACTGATATTGATTTTCAATGACCTCAATTTGTTGAGCTTCTGCACTTTGCCGCTCTTCTCTAGGATTATGTTCTTTTATCAATTCATTTTCACACACCCCAGCTTCAATATGTTCTTTCGTCATTTTATTATTGTTTGCTTCTCCCTGATTATAATCTGGTTTGATGAATGCCAGTATTGGTTTCAAACTCCCTTCCACACCTAACTCCATGTTTGTCCTCTGCATTTTCAAACAGAAATTACACACACACACACAGAATGTTGTCATCACCAAAAATTTACTATTGTGCTAATGATGAAAACAAAAAGTTGCCTGTAGCGACAAATCGCTGAAAAAGCCAAAACAAGATACTACCAGCAAATATCAAGAAAAGATGCACCAATGATGATATGAGAGCAGCATTGCTCAACAAAATTCAAACAGAAAGTCAAACAGTGTCACCAACAAAAAAGATTTACCAGATAACCAATTAAAAATGTAAAGGGAACCAAAGGCAGAAAACAAGCGTCACTAGCAGTACCTCAAATTGTCCCTCACTCACTTCCATTTGCTTTCTTTCTGCTTCACATTGTTTTTCAATCACTTCAAAATGCTCTTGCTTTTCTTCAGTAAGTCCTCTCATCACCTTGTTTTGCCCTTCTTCCCCTTTCTTCTTTTCCTCCATCCTTGCAATTGTTCGCTCTCCTGCTTCACGTTGTCCTTCAATTTCCTGTTCTATAGGTTCATTTTCTCCTCCAAATGCTTCATTCTGCTCCCCTTCTTCCCAATGCCATCTACCCTGTACCCTTCCTGGCCCCGCTGCATTTTCCTTATCATCACCATTCTCAACCAAAAGACGGTACCTCCCACCATCCAAAGCCACAACCACCCCACTCTCACAAAGCTTCCTCAGATGATGCCTCAACAAACCCTCATGCGCTAATGGAAAATCCTCGTATTCCCTTTTGATAAACTCCGATATGGCCACCTCACTCGGCCCATTCTCCTCATTCAGCTCTTCTATTGCCGTCTGTATCATCTACGTTCCCCAAAAAACAAGCAAACAAAATCACTAAAACCAAGAAACATACATTACCCACATCAAGAAATACGCTCTAAAAAAGTACTTTTCTTGCTTCCCAAGGCTAATCACTTGATTTTTTTTTTTTTTTAATGTGAAAGCTAATCACTTTGAACTCACTAAAAGCAAACAAGAAAAGTACTTCCCAAAATATTGAAGTCTGCTTTCAAAAACAATAAAAGTACTTTTGATATGCCAATTGAAGTGGCAGTTACCGAAGCATAAGGGAGTGAGTGGGGATGTCGATACTGGGGATGAGCTCTTGGAGGCGGCGTTCCATGAGGGACTTAAGGTGCTCGGAGTTGATGGGTTTCGAGGGTTCTGGAGCAACAACACGGGTCTTAACGGCGTCTCTGAGCTTGCACATTATGCGTGTTTGTCTTTCATCTTCGAACTTTTGAGAATGAAGGTGAAGGGATTGTTGAGGTTTTGGGGTCGCCATTTTTTGGGGTTTTAGCCTTTTAGGAGTGGGAGGACATGGAATCGTATTCTGTGAGATTTCTGGTTTACCCGTACCGGAGTCGGCGTGGTTTTTACTTTTTCTCAATCTTTTACTTTTGTACTTTAGATAAAAAAGGAAAAAGAAATACTTTACTGGTTTATTACATTGTTGGGTTAAAAACAAAAATGGTACATGAACTTTACAGTGAATCTCAATTTGGTTCACTAACTATAGAAAGTGTCAATTTGGTTCACCAACTTTTCAAGTTATACTAAAGCAGTACAAATGTTAAATTACATCGAAAAATTTAATGGAAACTGGTTATGTGCACAGCAAGTGACCACAGTTTTAGAGACATTTCAGTCCGTTCATTACATTTTCATGTGATCAATTCCGTTAATTTTCGAATGGAAGTTAATGTTTGTACTGCTTTGGTACAACTTGAAAAATTCGTGGATTAAATTGACACTTTTTATAGTTAGTGTACCAAATTGAGAATCAATGTAAAGTTTGTGGACCATTTTTGTATTTAACCCTATATTGTTTAATGCAAATAATGTTTGACTTAGTTTGCTATATTTAATAGTTAATACTTAATATCATGGCCCAAAAAAAAATAGTTAATACCATGATTACCATCAAGAAAAAGTTGTCTGAAGATCAAATTGCTAGGAAGTCAACATAAGGAGAAAGAGAAAGCCTGATATTTTATTGGTACCGTGGAGGCCAAGATAGAAAAATTTTAAAATTTTTCTCTTTTTTGGGTGTGAATGAAATTTCTTGGATCAAACTCTCATGCTATGTGAGATTTCTATAGACAGAAGAAATTCAAGTCCTAGACCCTTTTCGGTTTTTCCCCCATTTGTTTTGATACACTTTGCAATCGTCATTCTAGACAAAACCATTGAAAGCAACAAAGTCATTCCACAAAGATTTTATTGTTATAACAATGCAAAGATCTAACTTAAAGTTCTCTCATTATCATTTACAAAAAAAAAAAGCAAGACTCCTACTTGTACTTGATCTAAATTCAATGGGTAAAATAAGTTAACAAGATGGAGATAACTACACAAGCACACCCACACAACATTCACCATTTTGTCGATTTACATTTTGCAGATAAAGCACTTCCGTCAAAGTAGGACTTGAAGGTTCTCATAACTTCCTCATATGTTGGCCTCTTGTAGTCCACTGCCTGTAATCAATAATCTCCCATAACTGATTATATCCATAAAACATAATGATGAAATTAATTAACTGGAAGGATAATTTTTCAGTGCACCTGTTCAATAACTTCTTCAGGGCTAGCCCATTTCCACTCTGCAAATTCTGGATCAGCTTCCCCATTAGCTAAGTTGATCTCACTGTCATCTTTTGTGAATCTCATAAGAAACCTGTTGATTGCCGATTCGTTGTTAGGCTACATCTCTTATTTCCAACCATTCGGATACTCACATAAACAGAGAATCTGGTAATATAACCGTGTAGATCTGTTGGCAAAGAGCTTAAGGATAAATTTACACATTTACAGAAGCAAAGGAAGCACATTCTAACAACTGAAATATCACATCAAACAGGTTGGACCCTGTTGTACAAGCAAAAGTACACGGGAATTTCAATTTATTTAAATAGTTTCATCTGTCAGATGTGTAATTTTCACTGACTCAGTTTCTGATGGAATTTTTCACTGCAGTCTCATTAGGACTACATTCAAGACTTAAAACTACACTCCCTATTAAATATCAGTTTGAGTCAACAAGATATCCAAACATGTGATTCCACTTAGTATTGCCAACATGATACAACAATGAATACAATATTATTGATGAAAGCTTGTAGTAGTAGATATCCTAGGAGAAAAATACCCTCTGCACGGTTCTCATAAAGAACCAAACACAGGGTAACTGCTAAAATGCTTGAAATATTAAGATTTCTAAAAGCAATTTGAGAGTTTTCTTTCCTTTTGTTCTGAGACCAAAATGAAACTGGAAGGGAAAGCAAAAGAAGGACATGAAGTGTGTGCATGTGAAGGAAGAAGGACATGCCATTTTTGTGCTTGCCCATGCCATTCACCTCCCCAGAGCCGATTAACTTTGGTCTTCACGGCAGGTGGGAAGTCATAAGTCAACCAATTTGGAACCTGTCAATACACAACCCAATCATAAAGGTGAAAATTTTGATCGACTGATATGTTACTTCAGCTGCTCAGCGTAGTTATTAAACTTGGGATGCAACAGATTTTGACTATAACTTAAAAGCTTTGAACTCCATCCGAGGGATTACTTCACGATACACTGAAGTTGTACAACTTCAGTTTTTTCACAATGGTGAGAGTACAATTTAAAATTGAGTACAAAGAGTACCTCAAATATGGCATCACAAATTCACAATGGTTACTGACACTGACTACCTCTAAAATAAATCTTGGCCTGGTTCACCTTCTTTGTCTTTTTGTCTTAATATTTTTCCCAACACAAATCTTTTTTTTTTCGAGTTCAGAGGTATCTAATAATTATTCATAAAGCTAAGAGTTTTTAAGAATGAAAAATGGGAATCATGACGTTACTGCATAAATAAACATGCACATCCACGATGAGTAACACAATGGTATGGATTTTTTCCAGTTCTCTATACAAACCTGAGAAATAATTTCAACGGACTGTATCCCCGTCTCTTCTCGTAGTTCCCTAATAGCTGCAGATTTGGGTTCTTCACCATCTTCGATACCCCCCTGAGATTGAGGATCCAAAAAGTAAAAACAATAATTATGAACTAAGCTAAACCGAAGGAATCCAACAAAACAGCAGAAATTGAGAATGCTCACAAACAAAGCAAAACAATTACAGAGAAAGTTCAACCTTTACAGTGTTCGACACTAAATTTAGACTTTGAAAGAGGCTGTACTACATCCAAGCATCCTAAATTTCCTCTACACACATAAGAGAACTGGACGCCATTAAGGTTTTCTGGCCTGAGCTATAAGTAAAGTTTCTGCAGATGTTGGGCGAAAAGCCATGTGAAAAGGGTTTCCATTATATAGCCATATGAACACAAACCAATTCTGAATGTTTTGCAAATGGGAGGAAGCCAAAGGTTTTAAGATAAAGAGACTCTTTTGGCATGTAGCAAATGTCCCCCAGGATGATCAACAATTTAAGCTTTTCGAGTGCACAAATCACGCAAACCATTCTGATTTCACATCAGTAACTATTTAAACATAATTCAGTTAAAAACGAAAGGTTTAAGTACAATACATAATTTTAAGCCATCATGTGATAATTAATAGTGTTGGTACTTGGTACTACCTGAGGCATCTGCCATGCTCCAGGAACATTCAATCTTGACCCAACGAAAATCTACAAGAAAAAGCAAGGATCAAAAATCCAACAAGATAAAACAAACCAAATATGAATTGGGACCAAAGTGTCTTCAAAAAGTGCCAGCTTTTGTCACTGATCTTTAACATAATAATAGTGACAACAACAAAATCAGTTCACAGTTAATCGAACCCATAAACGAGACACGACCAAAAGGCAAATCAAATTAAAGAAAAGAATAAGTGGGTATATTGACAAATTCAGAAGAAAACCGAAGATGGAGGTACCAGATTATCAGAGTTAATGAGGCAAACGCCAACGTTGGGACGGTAACCAGGGGGCAGATCCTCCATTGTTCTGCTTATTGTGTGCTCAGAGTTTGAGAAAGGCTCTCTCTTTCAACTTTTGAAGAGTAAATGCGATGACTCTCAGAAATCAGAAATCAGAACCCACCCAAAGTATAAAGTATAAAACTAAAAAAGTGGGCTTTGTGGGAATTAGTGACGCTGACCATGACAAACTGGTGACTCAGACTCAGAGCATAGAGCTATGCCACTCTTATCCTGCACACCCGGCACCCTCCACCCATGTTTCGTCCTAATCAAAATATTCACTATTCAGTCTTCCAGGTGGGCAAGGATTGGGTGCAACTCTCTCCTCATTTTCTTGCCATGGGCTCTTTCTTAGGTATGTCGTGTGGTTGACACCTGCCTTCATTTTTTGTTTTAATTTTGTCTCTCTATAGTTTTTAAAATCTAGATCTTTTACCAAGAAAATAAATTTTGGATTTGTGTGTTTAAATCGACAATAAATTAAGTAAGTGCTTAGCCTAATGTGGACAACCCCATTTCACGAAGTATGAAAATTGGCTTTTTCATACTTTGTAGTTGAAGTTTTTCATTGTAGTTGTTCCTTCTATTGGAAAAAATTATAAAAATTGAATTAAAAATAAAGAAAATGGGAGAGAGGTAGAGTTTATGGTAAGCATATGAGGGCGGCCGCTTTGTAGCAAAACCTTCGGAGAGAGAAACGGGTAATGGGGAAGCTGATGATGACGTGGAGTTGAAGGCAATGAGTGAACAAGCGGATAGAAAATGTAGAAAAGAGCACTAAAAGACAAATCCAACATAAATTAGTGGGCGAGGAGGGGCGTTGACTTTGAGTAGCTGAGAGTCAGGAAGTGGATCCCCTTTTTAATATTCATCATCATTACATCTTTTATTATTTTTTATTATTATTTAATTACCAAGCAAGCTGTAGCCGCGAATATACGTGAAACCACTACAACAGAGGTCCGCGTCTTTAGACGAGCATTTCTCTCTCGACTTGAACGGGCCAAACTCCAGTCCGATTCTTACATAAATTAATCATAATCATACTTCAATCACTCAAAGTTATTAATATTAAACATTCTACAATACAGTCACTTACAATCACAGTCAGTATAGATTCATTTTTTTGCTATTAATTTTTTATTGGAAGTGCTCTCAACACAAACTAATTTTGTCACGCGAACACTTGCACACTGAAGAAGTTGTCTATGAACATTTATATCAGTGCTTCGGTTCGGTATTCCATGTAGATTCGCAAAGAAAAGGTACACTGAGGGTATGAGCACCTAAATGGTGGATGCATAACACTTTTAAGTTTTAACGTGTTGGGAATCGTTTTAGTGTAGAGATTTTATCGTCTTAGATTCTGTGTGAGGAAAAAATTGGTGAATGGTTCTTCTCTTTTTGGTTACCAAAAAAAAAAAAAAGGGGAATGGATTAATATTTAAGAGAAACAGAAAAGGGGGGAAAGAGAAAAAGAGCAGGACCGCATGGATCTTCTTAATTTATTGTTCTGAAGAAGGAAAGCAAATCAGGCACTTGGATGGCCAGATAGCAGTGGTCCAGTAGTTTTTGATGTTCTAGGCTTATAGCTTGACAGATCATATCCAAGAGAATGAATTAAAGCCAGTAGCAACTAACACTTTACCTGCAGAAATTTTTTTGACAAGAATTAGTCCACTTGGAGAGTGAAGAAGCTAGTAAGATTTTTTACATACTCCAAATCATTTAATGTAAAGTCTTTCCATTTCTAAATGACTTGACCAGTCAGAATGTTGAAGACTGGAAGTTAATGTTTATATTGTCTTGAATCAATTAGGTGTCTGATACCTATTTTAGAGGAAGGATGGTTACTTGGTTAGCAGTACAATCATATTTTCAGCATCTTCCTCTTGTTTTCTTTGCTAAATTTATATTCCTTGAAGCCACATTCACCAATTCTGGGGGTCAGAATTTCAACACTTCATGCATTGATCAATGATATATAAATATATAAAAGAGGCATGCATGGCTATTGAGAGATATTAAATGATGATTAGTCAATGAATTCAGAGGTAGTGTTGACTATTGAGAGATATTCCTTGTGTTATTGGGATTCATAGTAAAACAAATTTTGTTATTCAGTAAACAGCATCAGTTGGAGGCTTCAAAGAAATAACAGAGAATATAATTTAGAGAAGTTTGTAACCTGACACTGACAATTTATTATTTGCAGAAAAGATATTCATCAACAATATTGATTCTACTTGAAGAACTAAGAAGCTTGTAGGTCTTCAGAGTATATATGCAGGCTAATAAACTTTTGTGGACTTTTCGATGGCTACTTATTACAAAAAATTAGTTAAAATAACTTTTGAAGGGGAGGAGTGAGAGGAAGTCAATCCTCTTTACTTATAAATAGCATCCAATTAAAGCTGATGAGTTTATAGAGGGACAATGGCTAGCAGCAAAGCCTCCTTTCAACTTCTTTTACTTGCTTTCCTAATTCTTCTTTTAACTGAATATTCTATTTTCCTTGAAGCCAAATCAATGGCCAGCTCCAGTGTTGAGAATTTCAAAGTGGGTTGCATTGAGGAGGAGAGGAAGGCCCTCCTTAAATTCAAACAAGGCCTTGAAGATCCTTTAGCTCTGCTTTCATCTTGGGTTGGGGAAGACTGCTGCAAGTGGATTGGCGTAGGCTGCAGCAACCAAACAGGCAATGTTATCAGGCTTGACCTCAGCAACCAACCGCCAAATTTTTATTTTGGAGAAGCTAACTCAGCAACTCCTAGGTGGCCATGCTTAGGTGGTGAGATAAGTCCTTCTTTGCTTAACTTGACATATTTGAATTACTTGAATTTGAGTTACAACCATTTCCATGGAA
This sequence comes from Dryas drummondii, assembly GCA_003254865.1. NCBI lineage: Eukaryota > Viridiplantae > Streptophyta > Magnoliopsida > Rosales > Rosaceae > Dryas > Dryas drummondii. The sequence goes on from QANW01009682.1 coordinate 260,527, forward strand.
TTCCAATTCCAAATTTCATAGGTTCATTCAAGAAATTGAGGTACCTTGACCTCTCCTACTCATCTTTTGGAGGAATGGTCCCTCCTCATCTTGGCAATCTCTCAAACTTGCTCCATCTTGATCTCACTTCTGGTTCATTATTAATACATCCTTGGGTTTCAGATTTGAATTGGCTCTCTGATCTCTCTTCCTTGCAATACCTGGGTTTGGGAGGCATGAACCTTAGCAAGGCAACAACTCATTGGCTACCTTCTGTGCATATGCTTCCTTCACTTCTAGAGTTGCACTTGCCCTTCTGTGAACTCCATGACCTCCCTCAATCACTTCCATTTGTAAATTTTACGTCACTTTTGGTCGTTGATCTATCATTTAACTACTTCAACTCTTCATTACCTCAGTGGCTATTCAACATTAGTACCCTTGTGAAAGTAGGACTCATTGATTGTGGAATTACTGGTTCCATTTCCCAAATTGCATGGGGAAACCTTTGCAGCCTGCAGACTTTAGTTATATCAGTCAATTTGATAAGTGGGGAAATAAAGGAATTTGTTGATGCTTTATCTGGATGCAGTAATATAAGCTTAGAAACATTAGACTTGGGTATGAATAAACTTAGAGGGAGTTTGCCTGATTCTTTGGGATCCCTGAAACATTTGGAAACTCTCTCTCTCTCTCTCTCTCTCTCTCTCTCTCTCTCTCTCTCTCTCTCTCTCTCTCTCTCTCTCCTATAATGCATTCTCTGGTCCATTCCCTATGTCATTTTTGAATCTGTCACATTTGAGGGCACTAGACCTTTCCTCCAACCTGATGAGTGGCACCATCCCTGAGAGTATAGGACAACTTACAAAATTAAATTCATTGCTTCTCTTGGATAATCAATGGGAAGGGGTAATGTCTAAAAGCCATCTTCATAATCTCTCTAGATTGGAACATTTTTCTTTGTCCTCTAAATCTTGTGTTTTTGATGTGGGACATGATTGGATTCCTCTCTTCAGTCTAGTGTCCATAGAAATCAGGGACTGCCTATTGAGTTCTTCCTTTCCTGCTTGGCTGAAAACTCAGAAAGAAATTTCTTTTATGGTACTCACAAGCCTTACAATTTTCAATACAATACCAGAGTGGCTGTGGAAATTTTCAAAAATTGTCCTGTTAGATCTCTCCAACAATCACTTAAGAGGAGAGCTTCCTCAGTCAATAAGTTTCAATTTTGGAGCAATCATCGACTTGGGTTCCAACTTCTTAGAGGGTTCACTTCCACTCTGGCCAAATGTGACAGAGCTCTACTCGGGGAACAACAAATTTTCTGGACCGATTCCCTTAAACATCGGCATAGAGATGCCATGGTTGAACAATATAGATCTATCCAAGAACTGTCTAAATGGTAGCATTCCACCTTCCATTAGTAGAATGAAAAATTTGGCTTCTCTTGGTCTATCCAACAATTATTTATCCGGAAAGATAGCAGTTCAATGGAAAGGTTTGCAAAAACTGAGGCTCTTAGACTTGTCCATAAACAATCTTTCTGGTACCATTCCAAGCTCCATATGCTCACAACTTTCACTTGTCTGGTTGAGATTAAGCAGCAATAATCTTTCCGGGGAGCTCAATCCATCCTTGCAAGGTTGTGCAGGACTAATTACACTTGATCTTGGGGGGATCAGATTCTCTGGGACAATACCCAAATGGATTGGAGAAAATCTAACTTCTATCTCATATTTACTCCTAGCAGCCAACATGTTCACTGGAAGCCTTCCTGAACAACTATGTCAACTGTCCCAACTTAAAGTTCTAGACCTTTCTCATAACAATATATCAGGTCCTATTCCTAAATGTCTGGGCAACCTTGATGCCATGAAATCTGTGGGTACCATGTCTGTTTTTCACCTTATCCCATATTTACCAGACAATCAGCATTTGGAGTTGAACGTGAAAGGAATAAAATATGAGTATTATGCTAATCTACTTCGGCTGCTGAACAGTATAGACCTGTCGAGCAATAATTTATCTAGAGAAATACCAGAAGAGATAACAAAACTGTCAACCTTGGTTGCCTTGAATTTGTCCCAAAACCAACTCACAGGAATGATACCAGAGAATGTCGGAAGCTTGCAACGATTAGAAAGTCTTGACCTATCAAGTAACCATCTTCGGGGTCCAATTCCTTCAAGCATGACCTCTATGACTTTACTCAACAAATTGAACTTGTCATACAACAACTTTTCTGGGCCAATTCCATCAGCCAACCAATTCCAAACCTTCAATGACCCAGCTATATATGAAGGAAACTCGGGACTTTGTGGACCTCCATTGCCAACCCAGTGCTCAATACATAATAATGGGGATCCAAAAGTTAAAGAATTTGCAGTTGAAGAGGAAGACAAATCTGAGAGATTATGGTTCTATGCAAGCACGGTATTGGGATTCATTGTTGGGTTTTGGGTTGTTTTTAGCAGTATTGTCTCGAAAAATGAAAGATAGGCTCCTTCTTGTAATCACAGTGAAAAGCATGGCTTGTTTACCAAGAAAGTTTGAACTGGAAAGACAAAACTGAGGTTGCTGGTTATTGTGGAAAATATCATTTATTAACTTACAACCTTTTTGGTGATTTGCTTTTCAGCTTTAATTAACATGTATGCTTTTATTGTCAGTCAGTTTAGTGGATGTGATTTGTTATATAACATGATGAACTTTGAAAAGTTCGAAGAGACTTGATTTTTAATGAAAATGGGTTAATGGAATTTGATCTAATTTATCTTATTTTCATCATGTAGAAGAGGTTTTATTTGGGCTGGGAAAGACATATTGCGCGCTTGTAAAGTGTTAAAAGGAGAAGTTCAATTGTACTATTTAACAGGTTGTCTGAAGTAATCAGCTCTAGCTAACCCAGCTAGGCCTGAATTTGCTCTAGCATTATCAGCTAGCCCTGCCTTGTGCCATTGGGTTTCACAGTAAATTAACAAATTTTGCTTCAAAGAAAATAGTTTAGAGAAGATTTTGCAAAGACGGTCTAATTGGAGAGTTATAAGATAAACTTGTAGAAGGTCTTTAATGTATATATTATATGCAGGGTCCACACAATTGAAAAAAAAAAAAAAAAAAAGTAATAGGATGACTATCAAATGCAATGGAAAGTGGAAACGTATTCCTCGGGGGTTGCATATTTTTTAGAGAGATGTTATTTGAACACTTTTTTTTTTTTTTATCTTTTTGCACATCTCAAAATTTTATTTGTAAAATGATAAAAAACACCCCAAAATAAAATTACCCAAAACCCTTCATCTCTCTCTCTCTTTCTCTCTCTCTCTCCCCGGCATGCACCAGCCACCACCTTCTTCTTCTCTCTCTCTCTCTCTCCTCCCAACTGCTTCCACCCCCCAACCCAGCTACACACCCCACCTTCTCCCCACACCAGCCACTACCACCTTCTTCCCGCATGCACCAACCAAAACAGCCACCCCACCTCCTCCTCACATGCACCAGCTACCACCACCTTCTTCCCTATCTCTCTCTCTCTCTTTTGGTCGGGGATGAGGTGTGTGTGTTTGCTGGGTTTTGGTTGGGAGGTGGAGGTGGGGTGCATTTTTTTTTTGGTGAAATGAATAAATTAGAGGTATTATGATAATTGGAAGGACATGTTAAAAGAGAAATTTTTATTTTTAAAAAAATGTATAGAGTGTGTAGAAGAAAAAAGAGAGAAAAAATATATGCAAATATCATCACTCATTTTTTATTACGATGACTATCAAATGCAATGGAAAGTGGAAACGTACGTATTCGGGGGGTTGCATATCTTCTGTATTTTAAATAAGGTGATGAATTTTGAACGGTTGGAATATGGGTAATTATTGGCCATTGAGAGTATTTTTTTTCGGTTACAAAGGAGGCCCAAGGAAAGAGGGCTAAAGGGGGGAGGGGGAAACTGGTGAGGTGGGGCAGCACACCTGCTTGGCCAACTGGCTTACTCCAAATACTCCTCCGATGAGGATTTAATAAAACTGGGTCAATGGAATTGTATATAATTTATTTTATTTTATTTTCATTACGTAGAAGGCTTTGTCTGCGAGCCTGCGAGAAACAAAAGTTCTGCGGTAAAGTTTAAAGAGCTATTTCCTTCAAGTACGTGTGCTTCTTACTTTATTTTGTTTTTTGTCCTTATTTTTAGTTTGACCTGGTCACATTGATCATCGCATTGAAAGAGTCTTGTGCAAGGAGGAGGTGGCAGCGGGGAGGGTTGGGCCGGGGTGTGGGAGGGTTTGTGATTTTTTTTTTTTTAAGTTTTATTTTTATAATTTTTTAGATAAAGAAATGTTTTTGCCTCTTCAAAATTAGTATTTTTGATAGAAAATCGAGAATTGAGCCAAATAAAAAAAATTTAATTTTTAATTGAAACAAAATAAATGTCATATCTTTAACTGTGAGTCTGTGACAATGAATATAGTAAGACTATTTTTCTAAAATTATCCCTAACCTTAATCCTCACAAAAATTCTCTGCACCCCCCCCCCCCACCAAATTTCACGCGGTTTGATTGTTTGAAAATATCCATGGAAAAATGTTCTGCAATTACAAGTATACTACTGGCAGACCCACGAGAGATCGAAATTGCTATTGTTAAATTGTGGGTCTTTATTCTTATTGTAATAAACTAATAATATNAAACAATTCAACCCTCGCTCTTTGCTTATAAATAGTAGCATCGAATTTATGTGAACATGTCTTTTTGAGGAGGGACAATGACAATGAGTAGCAGCAAAGCTTCCTTTCAACTTCCTATTTTCCTAATTATTCTGTTAACTGAATATTCTATATTCCTCGGAGTCACATTAATGTGCAACTCCGGTAGTGTTGAGAGTTTGAATATGTCTTGCATTAAGGAGGAGCGGAAGGCCCTTCTTAAATTCAAGCAAGGCCTTGAAGACCCTTCAGCTCTGCTTTCTTCTTGGGTTGGGGAAGACTGCTGCAATTGGAGAGGCATAACCTGCAGCAGCCAAACAGGCAATGTCATCGAGCTTAACCTTCGCAACCAGCGAGATGTCTGCAGGCATCTTAAAAAATGCTTATCTGGTGAGTTAAAACCTAGCTTGTTTCCTTACTTGACATATTTGCAAATCCTTGACCTTTCAAAATACTCCATCTCAGGTCCACTTTCCACATCGATAGGAAATCTGTCACGTTTACAGAGCCTGGACCTTTCCTTCAACAGGTTCAATGGCACCATTCCGGACAGTATTGGACAACTTACACAACTATCCACGTTGCATCTCTTGGGCAATCAATGGGAAGGCGTCATATCTGAAACTCATTTTCAGAACCTCACAAAATTGAAAGACTTTGAATTATCATCCAAGTCTTTGATTTTCAGAGTCGGTCACAACTGGATTCCTTGTTTCAACATAAGTTTTATCACTATTCGTGATTGCCAACTTAAGAGTCCCGCTTTTCCAGCGTGGCTCAGAAGTCAATTCCTGGTTTATATAATTCTCTCAAATGTTGGAATTTCAGATACAATACCTGATTGGTTCTGGAGAAACGCACCAAATTTTGGGTGGTTGGATCTCTCTAATAACCAATTAAGAGGAAAGCTTCCTGACTTGGAAGATTTTGATGCATATGTTAATTTGAACAACAACTCCTTGGAGGGTTCCATTCCACTTTGGCCAAATGTAACAACCCTCAACTTGGCTAGCAATAGATTTTCAGGACCAATTCCCTTGAACATCGGGCAGGTGATGTCAAAAATGACCACTCTAGATGTTTCTAGGAATAATCTAAATGGTAGCATTCCCTCTTCCTTGAGCAAATTGAAGAGTTTAATATCTCTTGATCTCTCAAGGAATTATTTATCCGGAAATATTCCTGAGGATTGGAATGGTCCACAAGGCCTGACGACCCTAGATATTTCCAATAACAATCTGTCTGGTCGAATTCCAAGCTTGTGCTCACAGCTACCTTCACTTTTCTGGTTGAGATTAAGCAATAACAATCTTTCAGGGGAGCTTGAACCATCCTTGCAAAATTGTGCGAGACTGTATATTCTTGATCTTGGAGGGAACAACTTCTCTGGGACCATACCAAAATGGATTGGAGAAAACTTACAGTCCTTGTCCTATTTACTTCTAAGAGCCAATAGGTTCACTGGAAATATTCCTCAACAACTATGTGCTCTCTCCTCTCTTCAGGTTCTAGACCTTTCTCATAATAATCTATCAGGCTCCATCCCTGGATGTCTTGGCAATTTAAAGCAATTCACACGTTTTGGTCGCATGCTTCCACCACTACCCTCCTTCAAGGACACACCGGACATGGATCCTTGGCATGTAGATTTAGATCCCAAAGGCATAGAATATGAATATACAAGTCTCATACCACTCATGAACATTATCGACCTCTCAAGCAATCATCTATCTGGAGAAATGCCCCAAGAGATAAAAAATCTCTCCACCTTGGGTAGCTTGAATTTATCTCGGAATCAATTGATAGGAAAGATACCAGAGGGAATTGGAAGCTTACGACAGTTACAAGCTCTTGACCTCTCCGAGAATCATTTCTGGGGTCCAATTCCTTTAAGCATGACTTCTATGAATTCTTTGAGCAAATTGAATTTGTCATATAACAACTTGTCGGGGCCAATTCCATTAACCAACCAATTCCAGACTTTCAATGATCCAACCATATATGAAGGAAACTTGGGGCTTTGTGGACCTCCATTGCTAACCCAATGCTCAGCATCCAACCAGGATGATCCACAAGTTAAACAAGATGAAGATGAAGATGGGTCTGGAAAGATATGGTTCTATGCAAGCACAGCATTGGGATTCATTGTGGGATTTTGGGCTGTTTTTGGCAGTTTGGTGATAAAGAGGTCTTGGAGACATGCCTATTTCCAGTTTCTCGACAAAGTGCAAGATAGGCTCTCCTTCTGGTAATCACAGTGGAATGTATGGCTTGTTTGCCAAAAAAATGAGCAGGTCGGAAAGTAACTTGTTAGTTGTAGAGGAATGCATCTTTTTTTCTGGTCTGAAAAGTACTCTCATGAAGCCCAAAACAGGAAACAAAAGAAACAAGTAGAGGAATTTATCTTTCAATTTGTATGTAATTTTTTTTTCTTTCTTTCTCTTTTCTTTTTTGTTATGATTAGCTTTCAACTTTAATGTATTTCTGTCGTCCTTCATGTAATATATGTATGTGGCTTGTTATATATATATATATATATATAACATGATGAATTTTGGAAAAAGATTCGAAGATATTCAAGGCTTTAATAATAAAACTGGGTTGTTTTAGTGGGAAACTGCAATTTTTAAGGTGGACGGCTAACAATTCAAAATACCATTGAAGTCATTTTGCACAGGGATTAAATGCTGTTGTGCTTCTACAGTGTAAAATGAGCGTGAACTTCTTTTTAATTGCTGCTTCGACAACTCTTTTGACACTGGGCATAGAGTGCTGTGTTTGCTCTACAATTACACAGAACTGAAGCCTACAAAAGCTTATTTAGAAGAGGGAAAGACTAAAGAGTCCCCGGAGAGACCTACTTCTCATTGTTTATTTGTTTTGGACAGAACAGAACTTCTCATTGTTATTAAAAGGCAAAGTTCAATTCTAAAATAAATTTTGGTAGATAATAATTTTATATATCTAAAACAATAACATCATATAACAAAATAAATTTTTTATGAAACTAACTATTTTATAGGACTCAAGAGAGTCTTTTTTTTTTTTTTTTGGCGAGGGACTCAAGAAAGTCTTCATTCCAAGCAATATAAGCAACAATGAAAATAACAATCAATAAATTTCTCGTTTTATAATGAGTGGGCGATCATTTTTGTATATATAAAATATATATATAGAGGGCCTTTCTAATAAGGGATCCCTCATTTAGTGTTAAATGAGAGATCATCTTGTGGGACCCACACGGGTCGTTTTGTGTTAATTTGAACCGTCTATTTTTTACATCTCTATTGATAAATCATTCCTTCAAAAAATCAGCCAAATCGGAAATTGTTTACCCGTTCGATTAAATGGTCAAAGTTTAAGTGTTTATAGAGGAATTTGTTGTTCGTCTATTTGTTTTAAACTTTGACCGCTTAAACGAATGGGTAAACGATTTGCGATTTGACTGATTTTTTGCATGGATGATTTATCAATGGAGATGTAAAAAATAAACGGTTCAGATTAACACAAAATGACCCGTGTGGGCCACACAAGGTGATCTCTTATTTAACATTAAATGAGAGATCCCTTATTAGAAATGCCCTATATATATACAGGCTTCTTCTATTGAGGTATATCTCAATTTATTTATGTTGAGATATAATCTTATTGGGATTTACACAAATCATTTTATGTCGATCCAAACCGTTTATTTATAAATTTTAAATCTATCAGACACCTTTAAAAAAGAAAATAAACTGAAAAGTCAAAAGTGAGCCTCCATGTATACTGCTACAGTTACTGAGTATAAGTGCAATCTTCTAATGTAAGACTTCAAAGAGTTCCTTAGTAATTTTTTTTAGTCCTCATCAGTATCTAACATGTCTAATCATTCAGCCACTTTCACTTTTATTAGGAAAACCCCGTATCTTAGGTCAACTGTTTATGAAATTAATAATATTTAGTGTTAAATATAAAAATTGTTTATAAATTTTCAATTTAGTTTACTAATTATAAAAAGTATCAATTTGGTCCACAAACTTTTCAAGTTATACCAAAACAGTACAAACGTTAACTTTCATAAAAAAATTTAATATAAATTGGGCATGTGCACATCAAGTGACCACATTTTCGGGGGTATTTCAGTCTGTTTATCACATTTTTATGTGACAAATTCTATTAATTTTCGGATGAAAGTTAACATTTGTACTGCTTTGGTACAACTTGCAAAATTTATAGACTAAATTGACACTTTTTATAATTAATTGATCAAATTAAAAAATAATGTAAAATCCATGCATCATTTTTTTTATTTAACCCTAATATTTATTTTCATTTTGTTAATAGATTTTGAGTTTGAATTAACTACTTATTCGTCTAATAGCATTTCTTTTTATTTAAATTGAAATTTTTTTTTACTTAATATGAGAGAGAGACTTCTCCACATTATAGATAAAAAAACTATTGAGTTCTTTATAATGTTACACTTACCACATTTTTATACTATAATTTCATACCATATTACATGACATTCATATATTGAACACTAAAAATTAAAAAATAAAACTTAAAAAAGAAAAAAAAAAAACTCTTTTAGTAAAGTAATGACACATCAAATAAAATACAAATATAAAAAAAAATGTGGCACAACTATTATTATTCTCTAATGTATGTAACTAGGACTGATATTGAAAACTTTAATCGATGACATACCTATTACTTGGTAAGAATTTTGATTCTTTTATATTTATTTTTTTGTTGTTGTTGGGAATATATTGAGGTCAAATAGTTTCCGTCAAGAGCAAAATAGGAATTTCACAACAATTAAAATAAGAACTCAATTAAAACAACAAGAACACGAAATATATAAAAAATTCCCGTAAAATGCCGTCCAAGAAAATTGAGAGAAAGATGACAGAGAAACAAGCAAAACATAGGAAAGTGTAAACATAAAGGCAAAGGAGGCAAGCAACTAATAATCTTTTGGAAAATCGGAACCCTCATAAGAATTAAAGATTCTTTATCCCTAAAAAAAAAAAAGTAAAAAGAACTAAAGATTCTCTCTCTTCTTTAGTCGGAGCAAAGATTCCTCCAACTCTCAAAAGCCAAGCAAACAATCGCAATTAGGTGCAGAGCGGGTATTGGGGGATTGAAATTCCTACAGCGACCCTCCACTTCCTCCTCTTTGTTCCCAAAATGGACGATGAAGTTGTACAGCGAGTCTTCCAAGAAGGAGGCCGCGACTATTTCCAGCAGCAACCCTCCACTTCATCGTCCTCTTCATCTATTCTCCAATCACTTCCTCTCCATGTGGTATTGACGCACACGCTAACACATAAGTGCACATATATTTTCTTTTTTTGGTTTATTGGGTTCCTTGTGTTCTGCTTTGCAGGTCAAAATTTTCTTGTTTGTTGCTTGTAATATTGGGATTGTTAAAAGTGATTTTCGGGGTTGAATATTGGGTTTTCTTGGGATCGGGATTTGTGTGTTGGAGGTGTATTTTGTGTGTGTATGCTTATAGGTTAGGTGGGATTTGCATGTTAAGGTTCTCATTTACTGCTTGTTATTTCGATCCCTTATGGCGTAGGAACTAAGAATTATGGAACTGACCTGAATCTTTAAATTGGGTTATGATTTGATGTGGATGCAATTACTGAATAATTCATTTCTGGTGGAACTGACCTGAATCTTTAAATTGACTAATAATTGTAGTTGTAATTGAATTGTTTTTTGTTTCATCAGCATTGTTCCCATTATGACTTTTCCAATGCTCTCTGAAATTATATGAGATGCCTAATTACTGCTGGGATTGAAATGGTGCAGTCATTTGATCACGGGTACTATCTGTTAGTAAAATCTATCCAAGAACTCAGAGAGAAAAAAGAGGGCCTTGTAACAGTTGGCATTGGTGGTCCAAGTGGTTCTGGTAAAACAAGGTATATACAGTTTTCAGTAGGCGAAAAGCATTCACTGCTCGTGTTTGTTGAATTGTTAATTTTTATTGTAATTTTGATGTTTCCTGAAGCTTAGCAGAAAAGGTGGCATCTGTTATTGGTTGTACTGTTGTATCAATGGAGAACTATCGTGAAGGATTTGATGAAGGGAATGATCTGGGTTCAATAGATTTTGATATGCTGGTCAAAAATCTTGAGGTTTGCATCCACGTATTTTCATCTTAATTGGTTGTTCTTATTATGTCAATGAACTTAGTCACAGGCTTTTATGCTGACAATAGGATTTGACAAAGGGTAAAGATACATTGATTCCAGTTTTTGACTATCAACAAAAGAGACGTGTTGGTTCAAAAACAATAAAGAGTGCTTCATCTGGGGTGGTAAGAATGTGTAACATTCAGTTTGTATGATTTACCTTGATTTCTAGGTTCATATCTTCACTTTGTTTGTAGGTAATAGTTGATGGCACCTATGCTTTGCATGCAAAATTGCGCTCTTTGCTAGATATTCGAGTTGCTGTGGTAATCTTCTTAGTCCTACTTTGGTTGGCTAAGGCTTTGTAGATTATCAGTTAACAGAAAATTGACATGACATTTGATATGTATTTTTGCTATATCAGGTTGGTGGTGTTCATTTTAACCTTCTTTCCAAAGTTCGATATGATATTGGAGATTCTTGTTCACTGGATTACCTTATTGATAGCATTTTCCCATTGTTTAGGAAGCACATTGAACCAGACCTTCATCATGCACAGGTTGGTGTTTGATTGCTCTCACCTTTGAAATTTCATTGCTAATTCTCAATCTATTGCATTCATTTTGCAGATTAGGATTAATAACAGCTTTGTCTCATCATTTAGGGAGGCAATCTACAAGCTAAAATGTCGGACTGAGGTCTGTATGCGTTCCATAATTTATTGCAGTGGATATATGGCCTATATTTATGCATAGGAATTGGGCCTTCCTCCTTTATGTTGCTCTGGTGGCTATATGATTGGTGGGTACTGATGAATGATCTAATTAAAGCCTGAAAAGACCTGCTTCCTATGTTTAACATATATTTGTACTATCTAGATGACCTTAATTAATTTAGAAGAAATGACATGTATACTGGTCCAAGCTCTTAAGATAAACGTATAGTTGAGTTGAGTGAGTTTTCATAATGATATAGTCTATTAATTCATTTAACTTAACTTATTTACCTTGTAATGTGTATGTGTGTGGACACTAGTTTCTTTAAAGACAACATGAAATGCATAAATGTACTTACTGTAATTGTCAATTGCAATGTTGTTTTTCCTTTGTAGATTGTGGCTTTTACTGGTGCTCCATCTTATTTCTTGAAATTTTTAGTTTGAGATAGGGTATTATTTATGCCCCTCATCTTTCACTAATTTGATTAAACTTTCAAATTTTGGTTACAGGCAGCAGAGGGGCATTTTGCTTATGCCTTTCAAGGAAATGAAGCTCAAATAGATAAGTGAGTCTGGTGGCAGATTGTCTTTTCTATCTCTTGGCTATTTCTTATGATAATATAGAATTAAGAAAATAAATTTCTTTTCTTTCTAGATTTTTTAGTTCTATCGCAACTGAGAGTTCTACATGATTTGTTTTTCTTTCAGTTTTATCGAGATGTATCTTAGGCCTCCTTCAGCTAGTGAAGAAGCACGGATAAATGATTGGATCAAGGTGCGCCAATCTGGTATAAGATATTATCTGTCACTTGGGGACCAGAGGATTGTCGACAAAAATTTCATTATCAGGCCAAAAGCTGAGTTTGAGGTAAGAAGTATTTTCGTAGGTTTTGACTGGTATAGACATTGTAATAACCAAAGCCACTGCTCATCTGGATATACATTAGGCTGGTTCCTCACTTATCTGTAGTCTGTTTTACGTGAAATATTCTACATGCTTTGCAAATGGTTCTTCTCTTAAGACAGCCTGTAGAGTCATAGTCTTTAGATTTCTTTTGTATTCTTTAAGTAGTGTAATTGCTGCTGAAACTGTTTAAGACATGAGTCTCAATCAGTGCAAACTTTGTACACGTCTCAGGGATGCCTCTTTCTATGTGAAATTTTTGCAAAGGCCTACTCTTTATGCAATAATACTGTAGAGTTCCTTGATGTTTTATAACTCTTACCTATTTGCTCCTCTTTAACATTGGAAGCAGGTTGGAAGGATGACTTTAGGCGGTTTACTGGCTTTGGGATATGCTGTGGTTGTTAGTTACAAACGAGCATCTAAATCAGTCGATAATGGCAATGTTTCATTTTCTCTTGAAACCATCGATACTCTTGGTGAGACGTTTGTGGTGCTGAGGGGCACAAATAGAAAAGTATGAACTTCGTATTTTTACTAGAGTGGTTATAGCATTTTTCTTTGGATATATGCCAGTTTTTTCCCTTGAGGTTTAAAATTAATATATATACTGGTTATAGGATCATATTTTGTATGCATACTGTTTGGCTTGGTAAATTTATTGCAAAAAAGATTTCTGGGGATAGGATTGTTTCATAGAAATCATAGGGTCCCCTTTGTCTTTGAAAAATTGGGATTATATCTCATGACAGATTCCATGTTGATCAGTCAAGAACAAAAATTATCTTTGTAAATACAAGAGTATAAATTTTGGGAGTTTGTTTATGCTTGCCTCTTTTATTTGGAGTTCTAAAATGTTCCTATAAATGTTTCAGTTTATAAACTGTTTGCTGTAAATTAGATTTATACTTTCCTATCCTTGGAGACTAAGATCTTTCCATACTGATTTTTGTTCTACAAGGTAGGAAATATGGATTGTGGAATCTTAGATATTATTGGCTTGTCATTTGTTAACAACTAAACCTTCCCTGTTTTATTTTGATTACTCTTGTGTAGACAGTTGGAACAGAAGCATTGAAGATGGGCATCAGTGAACCTTGGATCACTAAATCATATCTGGAAATGATTCTTGAGAGAAAAGGTTGGAAGCTAGAGTGTTTTTATATGTATTTTTGGGGAGTTCTGTTCTTTGAATACTTTTGAACCATTCTGCTTGCACCTTTGGTGTTTTTCAATTAATTATCTAATGAAAAAGGAAGACATGTCTTGATATTCTCTCTCTCTCTCTCTCTCTCTCTCTCTCTCTCTCTCTCTGTGTATTGTGTCTGTAATGTACATCATGGTTGTTGCTGATGCAGGTGTACCTCGCCTTAATACACCACCCCCTTTGTCTAGTACATCTCCAACCAGTAATCAGGACAGAATGATTGTTGCACCAAGACCTATCCGTGTTCCTCCAAACCTTGTTACTCGGCTTGAGGATCTATCTCAGCCATGGACTAGATCTCCAACAAAATCTAATATGGAACCTATAGTAGCAACATGGCATTTCATCTCATCAGATCCTCCCCAAGCTGATAGCTCAACCATAGGTAAGTTACTTTGACTTAGAGATGTATATCTTTGCTTGACAGTCACTTATGTAAGTAGTTATTCCACAGATCCTTCCTCTTTCAGGGATACCATGAAACTTGCTCCAATGCCTGATTCATACGACTTGGATAGAGGGTTGCTTCTTGCTGTGCAAGCAATACAGGTAAGGAGTGAAGTTAATAAGGAATTGTTTTTGAGACTCATAATGAAAACTTCAAGTTTACGAAGTTCATTGAACAAATATAGTTAAGAAGTTTATATGAATAGAATTATACACAAATTTTTTTAGTATGTTTTAGACTTTTAGTTGTAACTTCATTCATTGCTTTTTTTTTTTTTTTTTTTTTCAGGCATTGTTGGAGAATAAAGGTTTTCCAGTTATAGTTGGAATTGGTAATACAGGCTTTAGTCGATTCCCTCCCTCTCTGATTTTTTGTTTTTGCTTGTCATCTATGGCCTATAGTTGTTATGCTATTCAAGTCTGTAAGGTTACCTGATTAAATACATGGTTGTCTTCTCTAATTTAGATGTACGATGGTTGTCTTTTTGCTATTTTAGATGTAACAAGCTTATATTCAATAGCTTAGTTGAACTATCTGCCTGGGATGCATTCCAACTTGCTGCTGATGTTTTTCTTGTAGGAGGTCCAAGTGGTTCTGGAAAGACTAGTTTGGCTCATAAAATGGCAAATATAGTTGGTTGTGAAGTTGTTTCCCTTGAAAGTTATTATAAATCTGAGCAAGTAAAGGATTTCAAATACGATGACTTCAGCTCGCTCGATCTATCTTTGCTTTCAAAAGTAAGACTTTGATAGTTGTCTAATGTCTTTTAACTAGTTTTATATCCTTTCTGAGTTGTAACTTTGGGCTCTATGAGAGGCTAGTCAGATGATTGCTATAGTTTATGCCGAGCATCTGTGCCAAACTGTTGACTTGCTATTGTGAAATGTCCTTTTGACCTTTGCTCAGTCACACCTCAACTTACAAATTATGATGGCAATATGAAGATATGATTTCACTGATTTCAAAATTCACACAGCACCAATTTTAGTTAATACTTTGTGTTTAGCTTCTTCCTTTGTTACATTTCTTAGTATTCTTATATCTTACATTACCATTTGCAGAACATTGATGACATAAGGAATGGTCAAAGGACAAAAGTACCCATATTTGATTTGGAAACTGGTGCTCGGACTGGCTTTAAGGAACTTGAAGTTTCTGAAGACTGTGGAGTGGTCAGTTATCAGACGGATTTTACATTGCTCCCAGAACTTGGCTTGCTCCTTTTGTAATAACATTTTATTGTTTCCTGCTTTCTATAAAGAAATCAATTACGTATAATTTACTTTTTGTGCATGCAGATCATTTTTGAAGGAGTTTATGCTTTGCATCCAGATATCCGAAAATCACTTGACTTGTGGATTGCTGTTGTAAGTATAACCCCTACCACACCTTTAAAGCTTTAATATCCATGTATTATTTGTGTTTCTAAGTCAGTTTCAGGTGTCTGTGGGATTGGCCATGAAGTAACCATTCTTGTTTTTTGGCTATCAGGTTGGAGGTGTTCATTCACATCTCATTTCTAGAGTTCAAAGGGATAAAAGTAGAGTGGGGTGTTTCATGTCCCAGAATGAGATCATGATGACAGTGTTTCCAATGTTCCAGCAGTTCATTGAACCCCATCTTGTTCATGCACATGTTAGCGGACTTTAAACCTTCTTAGACAAGCAGTCCAGTTTTTTTTTTTTTTTCTTTTTTAATTTCGGCGGTTTGAAAGTTTTGACAATTCTTTGAGTTTGAACAATTTTGTAATTCATCCCCTTTCTAACAAAACTTAATACTTTTAAGGTGTGAAAGAACTGATTTAGTAATATATATACCAAGAAAAAAAAAAAAAAACCTGTGATTTGTTAAGATTTTTCTAAGGGCAATATTATTGCTGGACCCACAATGTGAAATCATAAGGCCTTTTTTGGCACAATGGATTGTCCACCTTCTTTTGCATGTGTGTGTGTGTGTGTGAACACTCACATTTCCGATTTGGACTTTGGAACCAATCTGTTGCACTTCCACTTATGAACTTGTTTTACTTCTTAAATTTGATTGCAACTTTCAAGGGCTAAATTTGGTGCTACAATTTCTTCTTATATCAATGCAGCTGAAAATTCGAAATGACTTTGATCCTGTGCTTTCCCCTGAGAGCTCATTGTTTGTATTGAAAAGTAACAAGCAAGTAAGGGCATTATCATGTCTCTGTCTTGAACTCATAAAATTTGATTTGCATCTAACATACTTACACTATTTCCATTTTGTCACAGGTGGCTTATCAAGATATTTTGAAAATACTGGATCCAGCAAAATTTTGCAGCTCTGTGCAGAATTTCATTGATATATACTTGAAGCTTCCTGGACTTCCTACTAATGGGCAGTTAACAGAGGGTGACTGTGTTCGGGTCAGAATATGTGAGGGCAGATTTGCATTGCTGATACGGGAGGTTTGTAATGCAACCTATTTATAACTTGATTTTTATTTATTAATAATTATAGTGCTTGTTCTTTCTAACCACAGTGCACATTTCATTATTCTTTTTTTTCCCCCCTTTTTCTTGAATTTTGTTTTTTAGCCTATAAGAGAAGGAAACTTCATCATCCAACCTAAAGTGGATTTTGATATTAGCATTAGTACAGTAGCTGGGCTTCTTAACCTTGGGTAAGCTGCATATTAATATTATGTTAGTATTATTGTTATTGCTGTTATTATTTTTATTATTGTTGCTGTTGTTGTTGTTGTAGCTGTTGTTATTATTATTATGTTCATATCTTTTTGTGATGTCAGGTATCAAGCTGTAGCTTACATTGAAGCATCTGCGTTCATCTACCAAGATGGAAAGGTCAGATCAAATTCTAAGAAATTTATTAGGGTTTCTTGAACTCATGTAGTATACATCTTGGAAATGGAAAGTACTTCACTTGTGATTGGAACATTAGCTTAAAAGCTTTTATGCTTCTGATTTCACTGGCTCCAATTTTTTTGTTTTTTTGTTTTTTCATTGTTGACACATTTCTTCATGCTTCTGGCCCTTCTGGGTCAACTTGAAATCTCAACAAACAAGAGCAATTTGAATTTCATTTATCTGTCCTAACTCAGTTCTGGTGCATTTGTGAGAAAAACACAATGTCCAACTACCCACTTTTTTGGATCCAATAAAGTAGTTCTGTCCAACTTCTGCGCTAGTATTCAAGTAAAAATACTATGCTTAGTTAGAGGAGCTTGACATTGTGTCTGGATCAAGACTGTAAATCCAGGTGTTCTTTCTGCATATTCCTCCTTAGAGTGCTCCTTTGTGATACACAGCAAAGAAATTAATTGTTGCATGCCACTTTTCAACCTCTATTCTTTGACACATCAGTTGATTTGCTCCATCATTTGATAAACTTTGTAACAACATTACGTAATATTTTGTGATCCAAGATTTTTTTCTGTTTTCTTTTTTATTTTCCAATAATTTCATGTACTTCCTCGTTTTTCATATTTAAACTTTGTTATAGGTATTTAATTTAAAATTGGTTTTGATCGGCCCTGTTTAGATTTTAATTGAGGTTGATCATCTTCAAGATGCCCCAAACCCTTACTTGCAAATCAAGGGGGTTGATAAAGATGCTGTAGCAGCTGCAGGGTCAATGCTTAAACTGGATGGTTCATATACTACAAAGGTTTTGCCTTTACTTATGCTACAATGTTTGTGTGTGGTTTCCAATTCATAATCCCATTCCAAAATCACTTTTCTTCATTTTTTTTTTTAAAAGAAAAGAAAAAAGAATTCCATCTGACTCGGTAGTTGATTTGTTTGTTGTAGAGCTATCTTCAAATAGTTCTGGAAAGATTGCCAGAAACTGGAAGAGGCTCTGGTGGAATTCACACTCAGCAAGCTGCTAGGTTGCAGGAACTTGTGGAATTTATTCAATCTCAGGTATTTTGCTATCAAATTAATCGCTGACACATCACTTATATTTTTCTATCAATATCCGTAGGACTCAACGTCTTGTAATAGTTGCATCTAAAACTATAAACTTTTAGTGCATGCTGCATTTCTAATGTATAGTGGAAATATTATGGTGTAACAAGAAGGGCGGCAGTTCAGCTTCTGAATCGTCACCAATTAGGGAGGTTACTCCAGTTGAAGGGATTATCGAAGACATGCAGTCAAGGATTAGAAGACTTGAGCGGTGGCATACAATCAATACGGTAGTGCCCATACCCTTTTCCACTGAAAGTTGTACTCGAGGAACAAATTGAACGGTGATTCATATTGTCAGAAAGTGAACCCGTCAAATCCAAGGGTTAATAAAGTGTTTGCATGAAACGAATTCATACTATAAATAGTATTGCTCATCTATCCGTGTCTTTTTTGTGGCAGGTACTATGGACATTCTTAATGTCAGCACTTGTTGGTTATTCGCTCTACCAAAGGAAGCGTCAGTGATGCCGATTTGTTTTCTGTTTACATTGGAAGAAGAGTTCATTCTTGTTGCATTTATCATATCAAGTTGATTGCGCCGTCTCAGAGAGACCCTTCATCTCCTTGCTTCCGCAGGTTCAAATCAATTGCTGAGAATATACACAGTCTAAACAGTAACATCTTCCTAACTACAGCTGCCTGGTCGTCTAGGCTAGGGTCGATTTAAGTCACAATGATACGCACAGTTTTGAGCCAATTGTTTTAAGTGATCGGTGATCCCTCTTTGGGAATGTACACTCTCGTGCAAATGAAAATTACAGGCGGAGAATATACATCAATATTTGTCTGTGGTAGAACATCATATATTTATCAAAAATAAAATTTACTTAATTGCAATGAAGATTCTTGATGAGTTAGCATTTAAATATCTGAAAGGGTCTGCCTGCAAAAAGGCTTTACGTTTTGGTTTGAACTTTGACCAACATCCAAATATAATTTGTGAGCTTAATGTAAAATATGGAATGTTGCCTCACATTAAAAAAAAATAATAATTTTACTTAATTACTTATAAGAATTTGAGTTATTTTTTTTTATTATTAATTAATTTTGAGATAAATGTTTAAAATTGTTTACTCAAGGATTTTGCTCCAAAAGCAAGTTACCTCATAGTTCCCCAAGGATTTCTTTTCATTTTTGTATTACGAATGAAAGGTTAAATAAAATTATTAAAACATTTATCTATTCCAATTTGAACTCTCTTTCCTCAATACCATCAAGCTTGATAGCGTGTCGTGTCCCTTGGACGGAGAAGCGTTTGATAGAGACAAATTGGAAATTACTTATTTTTAAAATTTTATTTTTCTTACCAAATTATTAAATTCCTGTTTTAAGAAGAAGACCTTGGTAGTGTAAGAGTGCAAGAGTGCAAGTGCGATCTATCTATCCCTCTGCTAAAAGATCACCAAATTGAGCAGCAGCGCTAAAAGATCGAATCTGAATAATAATCGAATGGGGAAGAGCAATACCCCTGACCCTCCCAACTACCAGAAGTACGGCGTCCCCTTCTATTCCGTCGCTTGGGCCCCCAACGTCCACAAACCCCAAGAAGATGACACCGACACTCAATCGCTCCCGGATCGCAACCACGTCGTTTTGGCCGGCGGTGGTGGCGAGGGCCGCAGTGGCATCCCAAACGCCATCCTTCTCGCCCTATTCGATCCCGCCTCCAATTCTCTCTCCCCTCATCCCGTAATCCAATCCCCAATTCTATTTTTGCATATGTTTCATCATTTTACTGTCTTATAATGCGCTTTCGTTTCAGGTGGCGAGGCTTGCCACAGCCTCTGATTTGCCTTATAGAATGGCGGTTCACCCCGGTGCTCACGGTCTCCTTTGCGCATTTACTCATACTTGCAGGTCTTTTTATTCAACTTTTCTATCTCAATCAAAATTCTATATTCATTCTTACTCATATCTCTATCTACCAATGCCTTTGCCTTCACCCAACTCAGATTTCCCATCAATTCTTCTTCTTTCTTTCTTTTTTTCCTTTAATGAAGGATGCACATCATAATGTTTGGTTCATGAGCAATAGGATGCTCATTAAAGATTTTCTTGTGTAGATGGTTTGAATGGGAGGAAGAAAAGAGTGGTGAAGCTCATAAACTGGGTGTGAAGGTTTCTGAGAAAGTGCTCACCCAATTGCAAGATGTTGGACAACAGTTAGCTTTGACATTTAACAAAGAAGGTTCCATGCTTGCTGTGGGAGGCGAGGTAGGGACCCTCCTTTACGTTATATTTTTGGATTAATGTACTTTTGTTACATCACATTGCGGGAAAACATCTTTTTAACACAAGGAAAAAACACCCTTGTATATCCGCATACAATCAACGAAACAAAAACTTGAATATACCTTGTGGTTCCCTAAATGCTAAGTCAGAGTAAATTTTGTTTATTTTTATATGGTGGAATGCAGTTATGTTTCATCTCTTGGATACGGAATTTAGTTCTGCCTCCAGGAGACCCACTATGGATTGTAGATCTAACTTTGGCCCTTCTGGAGCTTTATGTATTTATATGCTACAGTTTATGTTCTAAATTGTTTTTAGCCATGACATTGAAAGACCAAGGCAAAATTTTTTTATCTCCAGAAATAGCAGACCATATAATGCTCTGATTTGGTGCAGTACAGGATGGCAAGTTAAGGGTTTTCAAGTGGCCTAGCATGGAAATTATCCTGGATGATGATAAAGCTCATTCTGCAATAAAGCAGTTAGATTTCAGGTTTGCAATAGTAGTGGCTTTGAAAAAAAAAATACTCTGTACCTCCTCTATTTGTAATGTTGTTGCTGATGATCTGGCTCGGTTGTCTTGCAGCCCTGATGGGAAATTTCTTGTCTCCCTGGGAACTGGCCCTTGTAGGGTGTGGGATGTAACTTCATCTACAACTGTAGCTTCTCTACCAAAGGAAAAGGTGATAATTATTCAACGTTCTTCTATAAAGAAAATTATCTGATTTTCAAATTAATGTGGATTCGAATGATCCTTGACTTTGTAGATTGACATAGATGCAACCTTCAAGAAGATTTAGTTGTTTTTTTAACATACGCATACACCTGCATTGTATATTTAACTGTATGAACAAAAGTTAGATCATACTATTGGCACCTATATCCCTAAACTGTTGTGAATCAACCTACATTTCTGGTTTGACCACCTGGTCATAACAGAAATCACTAGACTGGAGGATCTTCATGATGTGCATTTAATATAAATCACTAGACTTCTATATGTGGGCTTCTAACTAATAAGATAAGTTATAATACGTGCAGGATGAGGCTTTTTGTGGATGCAGATTTTCACTAATAAATGATGGGAATCACATTCTATACATTGCTGCATCGACAGGTAAATCTTTAGTATGAAAAAGCCATTCGTCTGTTCTCAAAAGAACTTCTCCCATTCTACATTACTTTTCATGAGTTAACCATTGCAACCTGTGTCTAATATAGGTAAAGGTGGAAGCATTGTGACATGGAACACAACTACTTGGAAGAAGATTGGATCAAAGCCTATTGTTCGTGACAATATTACTGCCTTTGATGTTTCAGCTGACGGGAAGTTCATTGCATGGTAAAATTCATCTTGGATGCTTACCATTAACTGTTTTTGAGATTCTTTGGATAGAGAACAATGTGTCAAATGATGGCATATGGTGTCATTAGAGACCACTGTTTTAAAAATAGCTGCATCCAAATGCAGTCTAGCATGAAGCAATCGCTTTCACTGCATTGCATCCTTCAGTAAAAATATCTCCCTTGTTTCTGTAAAAGGAGAAAACTGACACTTTGTTTCAATGAATATGCAGTGGTACAACTCAAGGAGATATTGTGATAGTAAATTCAACCAGACTCCAGATTCATAAAGTGGTTAAGAAAGCACACCTTGGCTTTGTAACTGCATTGAGTTTCTCTCATGATTCAAGGTTCGAAACCAAAGTATCACCTTTATGTTTCTTTTTTGGCACTTCTTTTTTCCCTTTTATGAACTGTTAGTGAAGCATGTGATTTTAAAATACAGAGCTTTGGCTTCTGCATCCCTGGACTCAAGTGCAAGGGTGTCCACAGTTGAGGATGAGAAGAAAAATGGTAAGTGCTTATCACCATTTTTGGTGGGATAATTGAATCATATCCCTCCTCAATTTTATTGGCAATGGTTGGACTTCCCTTCACAGCCTAGTTAAATCATTATGGTAGAAAATCTTACCTATAATTGGAGGTTCATCAGGCTGTTTCAGGGCTCCAGTAATATACCCCACCAAATTCCAAATCAGTTTAACCTTAGGCTACCACAGAGTTCAAGGGACATCCTTGAGTTTTCCCCGGATGACCTACTGCCCTGCCTGCTGCTCATTAATACTAAGTTGCACTCTATTAATTTATTTGTTCTTCCTTGAAATTAAGCATAATTCTCTAAGCAGTAGGCTGGGGCCTGTCATACAAAATGTATGAGAGGGGAAACTGATGAGAGGATATTGCTTGAAAGAAGAAGCAAAATCCATTTGGTAGACCGTAGGAGCTTTGATTTAATGTGTTTCACTGTTGGGGGCATCACTGGCTTTCCCTGAGAAAATGCCATGTTCAAACAACAATTAATTCTGATCTCATCTTTTCAAAAAAAAAAAAAAAAAAATCTGAATTCAACCATGACATAGATGGTAATAGGGTGATTAAAAAATTTAGGATCAATGTAGAACTTTCTTAGTGTGAAATTGAATCGGTGGACCTGGTCTATGAATCTAATCAGCAAACACCTGTTTTGGGGGGATGAGATTTGCTCTTAATTGTTGATGTCATGTTGCCTTATTCTGTTGCAAGTTTGGCTCATATGGACTGAGACATGCTCTCGGTTTGGTTGCAGGAGGATGGAGCTTGTGGGTCATCATGCTGATTATTTTAGTAGCGATTGCTGCATATTTCCTGAACGATCATCCTGAGAAATTGGTGTCGTTTTATTCCCAACTGGAAAAAATTTACCGCTCATGGCGTCGACATTGAAAGGATTTTAAATTTGTAGAGAACAGCTTGTGCTTGCTTGTACGATAGAATCGTGGTTTTGATACTGTTATAGGATAATAGAACACTGACTAATTGGGCTTGGGTGTGTAGGCCCATTCAAGCCCATCCCATTTGTAGGCCTACTAGCGTGAGATGACCTTTTCGGCTCTGTCTTTATAGTTTATACCGTATTGAAACACAGGGGTAACCTTCAATAAGCATGGTTCTAACTTCAAGTTTTTTGATTAATTTGTTGGGGATCTTTCGGTTTTCTTCCAAAAATAGCCTCTATGCATTCCAGGTTACGTGTGTGAATACATGGGCAAGTGTGACAAGCTACTTTTGGAATGCATGTAACATTTTTTTTTTTTCCGCAATCATTTTCCTTGTGCATATAATTTACATTTATTTATGTATAAATATTTTAATATATGATCCATAGAAAAAGATTGTGACTAATTTTTAATTGATATCTTCATATTATTTGAAAATTAAAAATAAAAGTAAAACTCTGTTTAATTAATGTTTTTTTCAACAAAATTTAGTACTTATTTATAAAATCAAATCATTCGCCTACATTGATTATCTAATGCGTACTAATTCATTCAGTCATTCTAAAATGGCAAAACTTCTTATGTCGTAATTTGGAAATATTTTCTTCGTAATAGAATTTCAATATTTGAAGAATTTTGCAATTAATATGTATATTTTATGTAATTCTTCTTTCCTTTTCCTTTACATATTGAATCTGCTGTACTTTTATAATTCCCTTCTGCTTTCCCAACATTCTTAAATGGTTTATTGGGTTCCATACCCCACACACAAAAAGAAAAAATGGCCAAACAAAATTTGTTAACTACACAAAAGGAACAAAAATTACCTAATAAATGTGGGTAAAACTACGGGTTACATTGAATATATATCGTTAAGGAACATGTCACCAAAGACACCAAAGATGTGTTGGCGACAGAGAGGAAAAGCATACAACTGTACAAACTGTAATGCTTCATTTTATATCCCAAATTGTTATTTTGGTTTTCTGTCTCAAGTAATTAGCATGGGGGAGCATTCGCCCGCTGTGTCCCCTCACTGTATATGTTTGTCGATTGATTCTTCATCGCCATTGACAGAGAAGCCACAGCCTCTCCTACTGTCAAGTAAAGGCTATCTGGTCTCATCAGCTCAATGGCTTCATCTGCCTTTTGCAATTTTTCCAGAACCTCAGCCAGTGGGTTCACCAACACAAGCTGTAATGTCATCGATGAGTCAATCAACAAGCTACTGTACTTCTACTAGACTCAGACTATGGATCGAAATTATAAACTATACTACATAAAACACATTGTTTGTCAACTTGCCTCAACTCCCTTTTTTCTGACTGCCTTCCTTAAACCCCTAAAAAGTGTGATACCAGTTGTGTCTATGGTGCCAACAGCTGCAAAGATACATAAGACCCTTTTTAATTGTCAGTCTCACAAAGATTGAGATGCCCAATTATAAACACTAGTAATGCTCAAGATATATGAACTTACCTGACATGTCTATAATAACAAATCTAATGTTTGAGTGCTTGTTCACATCATCATCTTCTTCTATCCATCTTAATATCCTTCATAAAACCGTGACAATAGAGTGTTATGGCATAAGGTAGCTAGACATGACTTGTTAATGAGCTCATTGCATGCAAAGAAACATTAATTAATTAATGAACCAACCTTTCATTGAGATAGGTGGTGTTAGCAAAGTTGATTGCAGCTTCAATGCTTATAATGAGGAAACCAGGGACACTCACTGCTGATTCCTTGTAATGCTGTAGGTCTCTAAATATGTCTGTCCCTGGTATATTCCCCAAAACCACTGTCCTTGGTCTAGTAACTTGCAGCAGAAGCTTGAAAACAGATATTCCAACCTATATTTATATCATGATTCATGCATAGAAGTTAGAGCAAACATATTTGAATGTTGGGTGAATTGTCAAAGCAAATTGGTAGTGAAATTTAATTACTTACTGCAATGGCAAGGCCTTCTTGGACAGAGATAAAAATGACTCCCAAAAATGCACATATCAACACAATGAAATCATATTTGTCTATCTTCCAAATGTGATAAGCAGCTGGAACATCAATGAGGCCAACCACTGCAGTCACTATGATTGCACCCAATATCACATTGGGTGTGTACTTGAACAGAGGCATGAGGAAGAGGAGTGTGACCATCACTGTCACTGACATTACTATGTTGGACAGCGCTGTTTTTGCTCCCGCATTGTGATTCACAGCTGACCGCGAGAACGACCCTGATAATCAAAATGAAACTAATTATCGATTTTATAAATAAGCATCTTATGTTATCGGAAGAGAATGTTTCCGAATGCCTATTGTGACAAAACAGGAAGCCTATTGTGACAAAACAGGAAGTTGTCACAATCAAACTAATTAAAATCAAACTATTTATTGATTATATAAATAAGCATCTTATGTTGTCAGACTGTATGGGAAGAGAACGTTTTCGTGTACCTGTTGTGACAAAACAGGAAGTTGAGGAGCCAATGATGTTCATGAGCCCAATTGCTATCATCTCCTTGTTTCCATCGACCCGGTACTCTTTTATAGCAGCGAAAGTCCTTCCTACTGCAATACCTTCCTATTTCATACGCAAAATTCAGTCAAACCAATCAATGGATAAAAGTTAAATTGTAAAATCAAAATGAAGTGGAGTACTACTTACAGTGAGGGAAATAATGCCTGTGATAATCCCAGTCTTAATCACGAGTCCTAGGTGGGCTTTTTGAAAAAGCAACATGTTATAGGAAGGTGGGTTTAATCCTTTTTGTAAGTCCCCAATCTGCCATACAAGATTAATGAAAATCAATATTCACGTACTATTACTAGAGAAAACTTCTCTCAGATAATGCATGGTAAAGAAAGCATGGTGGGGAGGCCCAAGAACTAACCACACTGATACCATGTCGATTGGCCTTGGATGCCAAGACAATTAGAGTGGAGAGAATCACAGACACCAGAGGAGCTCCAGCTGAGACCCAGAAGAGCTTTGGCTTTTTCATGCTCTGCATGTATACATGGCACGCAGCCCAATATAGATCAGTCAAAATTGTCCCTACTACTTCCTGAATCCAGCTGACAAGGTCAGGATTTTTATTTTTATGTTTTAAAATATAGCAAATTAAAATAGAAGTTGGAGCCCTCTGTTTTTTTCACAAATTACAAAGGTGTGTGTTTGGGGCCTTTATGCATGCCTAGTATGTGGCCATTGACCAGAAAACACTGAAATCATAGTAACGTTCACCAATTAATGATATATAAAAGACATTTGAAAATTGAATCATTGACTGTGGACTGACTGGATTCTTAGTCTAAGACAGCTTTGGAGTGGATCAATTTGACCTGTTGGTGACCCAATACAACTGGGGCAAGTATGTGTGTAATAAGTGAATAAAGATAATATATTTAGAGTTGATTAATGAAGTTCTACACAATATAGAGTGAAAGGCAGAACATACAATGTGTCTTGAAAGTAGGAGAAACACAAGGAAGCAACAACCCATTAGTATAGTTTGCCATGACCACTGCAGAAAAAAACACCAAATTATTGTTATGAAATCCAACACAATATCTAATTCATATCTACTTGATAGTTATCTACTATAATATGTGTTTGTAACTTTGTTTATAAGCTGAGAAAAGCTAAACACTTTAATAGAGTGAGTGATTGATTGAGCTCTGTTTAATTACCTCCTTTCGTTCTGTAAAAACAGAACTCAAGACAGGAATCAAACCCATCTTTTTGGTGAAATGTGTGATTCCAAGGAGGCCTTTAAGCTGTTGCAGAGAAACTATTACAGCAGCTCCAGCCATGAAACCAATAAGAGTAGCCTTTGAAAGAAAATCAATGATAAATCCAAGCCTGCACACATAATCAATACCAACACATGCATGGATCAGTTCTGCTTTTCAATGGATCATTTTAATCTTTCTCAGGTTGATTTCAAAAAGAAAAAAAAAAAAAAAAAAAAAAAAAGGAAAGGTGGGCCAATAGTTATCACCTTAAGAATCCTAGAGAAGCTTGGAAGATACCAGCAAAGAGGGTTGAAGTGAAGGCTAGTTGAAGAAACAAGAGAGGTTCTTTTGCGGGAGATGCTCCTTCTGTAAGCATTGACCCCATAATAAGAGAAGCAATAGATACAGGTCCTACTGCAAGGTCTCTTGAGCTTCCAAGAACAGCATACACTAAAGGAGGAACAAAGCTCGAATCTGTACTGGTCCAGAATTAAGACTTAACTAATTAATTCACACATGCAGCAAATTAAAAATTGTAAAGGGTAATTAATTAAAACAGATTTCAATCAGTATATCATGTATATCAGTATATGTAAAGAAATACCGGAAAAAATAAAAAATAAAAAATCACTCACAGAGACCCACAATGGCAGGTAGATTAGCAAGCTTAGCATAGCTGATTCCCTGAAATTAAATTGATTAAGCAATTGTTAAAGAAGAAATTAGAACAAAACAAATATATGGTGAGCACAGAAAATGAAGTGAAATGAAGAGTATGCATAAATGAACCTGTGGGATAGCTAAACTGGCAATGGTGAGGCCAGAAACGATGTCGGATTTGAAGAGCTTGAAGCTGTAATTAGGACCCCATTCAAGGATAGGGAACACATACTGAGCTCCAAGGATCCATTTCTTCATTGGGGACTGTCCTTTGAATTGGTGAAGAGGGTCATCTGGGAAGAAGGTCTCCTTGAGCTTGTTCGAGAGCTTCTCCAAGGTGCTTCTATGGGGCGGTGGAACCACCTTGTGCACCTCCATGTTTATTTCCATGCAGTGGTGCATGTTGTTAGTAACAGCATTTGTCTCCATGATAAGCGATAAATTGGGTTGTTGCTGGCTCTTTGTGTTTGAGCCCCCCTCCTCTTTATTATGTGAGGCTTCACCCATCAATCAACTTCTTCAAGGGACCGCTATAAAACAAACTAGTACTACTAAGCTACTAGCTAGCCTACTTGGGAAGGAGAGAGAAAGAGAGAGGTTGGTTTATTTTTGGTCGAGCCCACAACTTTTGTTTAGTCTATCTCTACAATGCTGATTGCTGAGTTTACCTATATATGTAAAAGTAAAACAGAGTATATGTACCAATGGGCTAGTTGGGCTAATCTGGGTTCTCAAGGAAAAATAAAATATTGAGAGGGGGGAATCTGTCAAAAATTAAATGCAGAGGGGGAGATGAGGAAAAAGCTTCAAAATAAAGAAATGGGTTGAAAAGTACTAGTCCTGAAGATTGAAGACAGATAGCTCTCTCACCCATATATACAAAATAAGAAATCTGGAAAGATTGTTGAGACATTGAAGGTACATAAACGAGTGTGCCATGCAAATGGGGCTTGGCTTCGTAATTGGCTGAAGATGATGATGATCAACAGGTAAGGTAAGGTAATATTCTGAGGATATTCTCTGCAGTAGTCTTCTTGATCACCAGCTCTACAGGCATGGTGAATGGTGCACACTTCTCTAAAACAGTATATGAATTTCATGGGGACTGTCGCTAGCTGGCTAGTAGAACAAGCCGAAGGGTTACTATTAATTGTGAGAGAGAGAGAGTCGATGGTGGCGTGTAATATATCACCTAAATTTATTCGATCGGTTTGGGTCGACGGTACCTTGTTGATCAGGATAAGCTAAGCTAAGGTTGCACCATTGTCATATGCATAAATTTTGAATTAAGCCAAAATGAGGTTCTAATATATTAAGCCAAAATGTCACGAAGCGATCGAGTGCAAGCTCACATGTTCCAGTAGTGACGTGCCACAATAGAATGCCAAAACACTCCATATTCGTATCTTCTGCAATCAAAATTTGTATACCCTTTATCAGATATGATCTCTTCGTTGTAGGCCTGTTTTCAAGTAAAACATCAATCACCTTTAATTTCAAAAGTGCTACTTTATGGAAAATAATTAAATAATTCAGAACTTGCTCACATGTACAACATTTTGTTAGTGAACGTACTGTTAACTCGATCTAGCTATGAACCTATGACTCTATGAGCAGGTGCTGTGAGATTTCCACTAAAAACCTACAAATTTTATAAATTTCTTATATATTATGTATGTTCAAATACCTAAAAATTACATGAATGTATATGAAGTATCAATATCTCATTTTTATGGTTTGCCTTAGCCCCTAAATCTTATGACCAGCCTTGAAGAACCATAAGAAAATTGAACAAAACTATTCTTCTCTCAATATATATTACCAACTTCAAAAATTTAGATTCTTCCTTCAAAACTACATAAAAGTTCATATAGGACAAACCAAAAAATTAATCCTAAATCTAAAGTAAATTGAAAGTAATGAAAGATAAGAAAAATAAAAATAAAAAAAGTAAGATTAATTATTCTAGAATCACGTACCAATAAATTAAAATCATGTAGAGCTCCTGCATGGGTTGGATGGAACTCCCTCTCCAATCCAAAGAATCTAAAAACCTTATTGTAAAGAAATGATCACAATTTTTCTGAGTTGACGCTTTGGCTCGATCATAACCCCTACTTCTTTAGTTAAATCTTTGATATGTATGAGTGGCTTGAAAAGTTAGCTTAACATGACCGCATAATTTCTAATTAAGTACTTCAATTTTTTATAAACTAGGGAGCTTGGGGGCAGAATTAATGCCGATGAATAAGGGCCGGCCACTGAATTCAAATGCCAAAGACATAATTGCGAACTCATAAGTTTTCTCAGTGGCGGATCCACAATTGAGTGTTTTGCCATATTGATATTTTTCTTTTCTTTTCCATTAATATTGAGTGAGTATAGAATTAATATTTCTAAAAATTTTATCTTAAAAGAAAAAGTAAGATGTTTGATGAAATAGCTCAAAGATACATTTTATGAGTTTAGAGAAGACTGAGACATGCATGATGACATTCAATTTCATAAACTTATTTATAATATCCCATATATAGTGACAAGTTCCTAGCTCTGCCAGCGAGCATCGTCATCCTTGAACCTTACCAATACTAATGGTTCATTTCATTTCATTTGTTTTGGAAAGGTTAGAATGTCAATGTAAGACTTAAAGTGGAAATGAATTATGATTTATGAGCATCATAAGATGAGGTGCGTAATATGTCATCTTTCATGTGATTGGAGCTACTCAGCTTTTGAGTCATTCTATGGGCCTCCTCTCCATTGTTCTAATTGATGAGTACCAACCGCGCGCAAAGTCGGATTGTGCCCTGGTGCGCTTTCTGTTACTTATTCTGTATGATTGCAGCTACCCATAATTATGGTGCTAGAGATTAACATCAATTAAAGTTATAATTAATTGTTACCCATACATACAAACATGGTTGCTGTTGGTGCCCCTATCCTATGCAAGCAGACTTGTAAATTTCAGTTTATATATATACTCGTCTTCCATATTATTTTATTTTATTTTGCTGGTGTGAATTTTAAATGTTAGAGTTATTATCGAATACTTAATAATATATAAGTTTTACTCCGATCTGTATTGTTACCAATCGCTTGGTATGAAATTAACGAAAAATACATATACTCATCCGCTCTTAGAGAATTTTTCAATATGAATATGTGAGTGATAAATTGATAATTAGAAAAAGATGTTGAGCTGTACAATTTTATGAGTATCAGGAAATAAAGTAAATAAAAATAGGAGGCGACTACAATTAGATTGACAAAAAGGCGTGGGCGGCAGGATTCGAACCTGCGCGGGCAGAGCCCACATGATTTCTAGTCATGCCCGATAACCACTCCGGCACGCCCACTCGATGTGTAAATCGCTTGATATGTTTTTATTTATTTTTATTTGATTGTAGTTGGACTTACGAATGGGTTTTTGGACTCGGAAAAAAAAAAAAAAAGAGGAGAGATTCCGGAATAGGAGAGAGGACCTACATAGTATATGTATATCTCAAAAGAAAGTGCAGAGTCTTAGGTGGGCCTCACAATGGTGACATCCATTGGGCACTGGGAAAAAAATGTTCCCAATAAACAGGAATTTATTACAACAACATCAACTGGTCACTGAAGTCATTGAAGGGTCAATAAAGAAATTGTCAAACATTGAAAGAAGGGCCGCCCAATAATCTTCATATCCATATATCCTGTGACTCTGGGACTGACTGTGAGTACCTATCCTCCTACTTACTCCAATTTAGCTTCAATCATCAAATTATTATGCTTCAATTCATCAAACACACCAGAGCCACATGCAACCGAGCTAATGCCTCTCGGTTTCTACTGTGTACATCCCAGCAATATTAGCCATAGGAAGTGCCATCGATCAGTTGAGTGAGACACAGAATGACAGATTTTACCCTCTTCTCTTAGTTGCCTAGTTCACCATAGTCAAACCCATCTGATTAAAGGTAAAACAGTCAAATGTTGGAACACATAGTTGATCTAATTACTGTTAGAATTATCATATAAATTTAATGATTTATGTAATTTTATTTTTATTTAAAAGTGCTATGAATTTATTTTATTTTTTACTTCATACCCTTATATGATAAATACGTGATTAAAATTAAAAGTCAAACATATTAAAATAAAAAAAATAAGCAGAATGCAAGTAAGCAGAAGATCTTAATTCATATGTATTAAATAGGTGATGCTGATACACACACAGTTACTTCCATAAGAAACTATCAGAAACTCACAACCAAATAAGGAAAAACAGGGAAAATGATTAAACTTGTGACCATGTGTTTATAATGGCCCTGGAGTTCTGTTAAGTTGGGTCCTTGCTAGCTAAGCTAGAGTGCTTGACTGTTTGCACAATTAGCATACATTGACTGTTTGCACAATTAGCATACATGTCATGTCTTCTGTCAATGATGGGTGACATGGGTCTGGCTTTCTATTTTCTTAAAGCAATCCCTGTTGGTTCATGCAAATCTCTATGGACAATAAAAGACAAACAATACACGGACCCTTATCCAAGAGTCTTGAAAGAATTTTTCCAAAGCTAGAATCTGTATGAAACTGTGCAAAAAAGTCATTGTACATGTCTTTAATTAAAATTTAAAAGATACCAACCATAAAAAAAAAAAAAAAAAAAAACATGTGATAGTCCTAAAGGCTAAAGGCTATAAAGGGTAGCTAAAGCAACTATGTGCTCCTTTTTTCTTTATTATTGGGAACCTTCTGAACCGCAGAAACCTACCACATGATGCTATTGGGGATGGCAAAGTTATGGCCAATGCCCAAATCGGCTGCAAAAAGATCTTGGTCCTAAGTATGTCAACCATATATATTTGATCAAAAAGTTTATGGTCCTTTGTTTTTTGGCACAAAAACACATAAGCATTACTTTTATGCCTGGCTGAGCTTCAAAAGAGTTGGGCATGAGCATGAGGTGTGGTGTGGAATTCTTCTGCAATCCAAGCTTGTGATGATAATGCTGATATCTAGTTAAAAGGGTTGATAACTTTAGGTGCCTGTCAGGCGTAAAAGAAGTATATCTTTTGCATTTTTGCTCGAAAAAGAGTTGTTGCAGGTTCCGACCCTACATTTTTTCGTTGTTTTCATAAAGGCACACTGATTGGCACTTGCACTTACTTATAGTTATCTCTACATTCATATTTAGGATGGGACATGGTTGGACGCACCCAATTAACCAGAACTCAAACTTAAATTTTAGTAATTTGAGTAAGGATATTTGATACAAATTCGAACTAAGAGGTCTTCAACCCAAGTAATATGATAAAATAAATATATACACACATATATATATATATATGCATATACGGAAATGGTTTTTTGTCCAATTTTAAGTATGAACTGTTGATTAGGTTGGCTCTTGGCCGAATATTTACTTCAAATCTATAGTATATCGACATAACATGATAATTAACATATACTGTTATATTGTGAGACTCCTAATAGAACAAGTGGAGCCAGCTAGCAAAGAATTCTCAAGTCCTAACATTATTGTTGAAAACATCTGGAAGACAGGTGGGGTGGACCCTTGATTTGAGCAAGCTAGCACTGAATCAATACGATCACTACAAATTAACAAGACAAAAAAAAAATGGCCAAAAAAAAAAAAAACAAAGACAAAAAACAAAGTTTGCAGCACATGATGGGACATTTATGTTTACAGTTAATTAAAAATAGCTTCAATTTTGAAAGGTCATTCGGATTAAAACTAAATAAGAATTTAAATTTGTACTTAAATCTAATTTTTTAGACTAAGGTTCAAAAAATAGACTTTTAACAAAATTTGACTCATATTATCCCTTAAAATTAAGATAATTAGTATAAATTAATCTTAATCTCTTAAAAATTATGAAAGATAATATCCGTTAAGACATTTTTAATTTTTACATTTCTTAATTAAAACATTCAAGATTGTCTAGTTTTTATATTTTATAATTTAAAATAATAAAAGATAATATCCATTTAGATTATACAAATATCAAAAAAATGCATTAACCCACAAAATCGAAAATAATCAAACAAGTAAAAAAAAAAAAGTATATATAGGTATATTTCAATTTTACCAATACATGAGTTGGTATATATATATATATACATATTCGATTAGGTGCACATCTGATCTAAAAGCTCGGTTTTCGTCGCCGATTATTTGGCCATGCTGCTTTATTCCTCAAGTTTTAAGGGTAAATTAATCCTTATCTTTTCACCTCATACCCTTCTAGTGTAAAGATTGAGCTCGGTAGAGATTTTATGTTAGAGTTTAGCTTTGAGATTTTGGGCAGAACTAAACCATATCATAAACGCTGACAAATCATCGATCGATTGGTGCAATTGAAATGTACTTATAAAAATTTTTTTTTATTTGATTATTTTTTATTTTTTGAACCTTAGATTAATATAATTTAAATCCCACAATTAATTTTAGGATAATATGATAATATTAGAATATAATAATATACTAATATTATAATATTAAGATAATATAAACTATGATAATACTAGAATAATATTAAGATTTAAATATTATTAATTTTAGGATAATATTAGACATTTTTGAAATTAAAAACATATGAACAATAGTTTTGGACTTCAGTTAAAAATTAAAAAATATTAACGTATTAATCTAAGAGAGAAAAAAAAAATTGAACCCGGCTGTAAATGAGTCTTGTGTTTACTTGCTGAGCTAGCGGGCTTGAACACAGAACAGCCCAAGAAGCAAAACAAAACTTACATCCGGACTACTCATGCCTTAGATTTGTAATAGGAGGGGAAGAGAGTGAAAAATGTACAAGCCCAAGCTCAGAATCGAAGCTCATATTTGCAAGGGAGGTCATGGACTCATGATGGGACATTTTAACTTTAGTTAAAGCGAAATTCTAAAAGGTTGTATTTTTTTGTTTTCCAAACCTCACACTTACGTATTACTTGAATAGAATATAATAAGCTATAAGATCTTAAAAGTAATAAAAGAGGTCTTTTTAGAATATTCCTTGGTCAAGTTTTCATGGTTGGAAAAGAATTGTTACTTGATGGTAGGACAGAATTGTTACTTGATGGTAGGTCATGATGCTCTGTTCATGGAATCATGGGCTTGCTAATAGTCGAGCTACAGAAACCATCTAACCAATACTTACTTTGTTCCATGAGTCCATGACTGCAGTTCGAAGCTTGAGAAACTGGAAAGGCCCAAACAACTAAACAAGCCCTACGCATTGGGCTATTTGCATCACCAAACAAGGCCTAAACTCCACCATCAGACCCATGCTCACAGCCCACGCCATCCATCACCAAGACGAAGATGCCCTAAAACCCCCAAACCCTAAGACCTAGAACCTTCCACCGTCTACTAGAATTTGATCGCCAAGCAGTGCCTCTCCCAAACCCACAAGTTCTAAAAGAAAGAGTTCAGCATCGCCCTCTTCGCCACCGCAAAACCCAAATCTACTCCGACCCAGTAGCAGAGTCACAAATGGCGAAGCGTCTGATCCCAACCCTCAACCGTGTCCTGATCGAGAAAATCATCCCACCCTCCAAAACCACCGCCGGCATTCTCCTCCCTGAGTCATCCACCAAGGTAAATAACACCATCTTCTTCATTTTTGTCTCTGTGTGTGTGTATATGATGGCTTTGTGTGGATTTAATGGGTGTGATTGGCCCAATTGGTGCAGCTAAACTCAGGGAAGGTGGTTGCTGTGGGACCCGGAGCAAGGGACAAGACTGGGAATGTGATACCAGTGGCTGTGAAAGAAGGTGATACTGTTCTTCTACCTGAGTATGGGGGTACCCAAGTCAAGCTTGGCGACAAAGAGTATGTTCTTTGCTCTATTGCTCTGTTTTGCTGTTATATGTTTTAGGGCCTTAGGGGTTTCTTTCTCTTATAATTTTTGGTTTGGGTATTTGGTCGGTTGGTTTTGTGCAGGTTCCATTTGTACAGGGATGAGGACATCTTGGGCACTCTCCATGAATGAGACATTCGATTTTCTTGCTATTGAGGGTTGGATGCAACTTATTAATCAGTCTATTGAAATTTGTCATGGATGTTAGTTTGCTTTAGCATGAGCTAGTGGAAACATTTATCTCTTTATTTCCAGCTTCCATTGGGTTTAGGTTTTTGCATTGGAAATTATGAGCAAAATTTCGTTTTAGAATGGTAAAGACAATTCTGTATCATCTTTGTGGGATATTAATGAACTTGCCCTTGCTTCTAAACTCAAGGCATTCACCTCAACCCTGTTTTTGACATGTATTTTATTTTCTTGGTTGCAAAAGTTGTGATAGTCATATAAGCCACATTCCAATCCCAACCAAGAAGTAATGTTGATTGAAGTGATTGGATTAATATTGTTAGCTCTTTTCTTGCTTGTATGTCCGTAATTATCCACTTTTATAATCTGGAATTTGATTTCTGTAACTGTTTCAAATGGGTTCTGTTTTTAGTCAAATGTGTCCTATATGATTTGGTAGGAATATGCTAGTCCATAAGTGCGAATCATGCTATGTGGTATGGTATCATATGTTTTGTAATTGTTACATTACAGGCTTTTGCAGCTTGAAATATTTTAGACAATGTCATCTTTTACTGTCCTAGGAAAGTTGCACTCTTACAATTGATGTATGTTTTTATATATGGATTCTCTATTTGTTACCTAGAAAAACAGAAAATAAATACCATTAGGTCAGTGTGTAATTGTGGTCAATGGTTGTGTTTTCAGTCGCAATCAAAGAGCACTATCTAATGGTGACTAGTGTGTTGGAAACTTGGAATGTAGTGGGTCATTTGTTGTTTATTTTGGCACTAGCATTCCAGATTTTTTTTTATGGCCATTGTAGCATTCTAGATTTTTTTTTTTTTTGGCCATTATAGCATTCTAGATCTTAATTATGTTTAAATTGGAATTTGCCTTGGCATACGTCCAGATCTTACGTCATGGTCCACCTTAGAAATTCTCTCTGCTTCTGCAGAGGGCATATCCGCAGTGGCAGGCTGGCAGCTGCATTTATGTCGTATGTTCGAGTGAGTAGCTTTCAACATCATGGGACTTGCTGGTTATGGTTGCTTTGTCTCGTGGAATTTATGTGTTAGGCCTGTATTCTAATTTCCCTTTTTCTTATCTTATTAAGTAGTTATAATCATATCCCCAATTTCCTAACTACTCTCTCAGCGTTGATTAAACTTTATTTTTTGGAATGGGAAATGCGTTTCTGATAAGTGTTATATTATCATTTCATCTTTTCAAAGCTGAACCCAAAATTATTATAAAAGATAATTGTTGTGGGGTATGGGGTATGGGGTATGGTGAGCATTTTGAAGGGTGCATTTAGAATTCTCTTTTATATAACATGTTGGTAGAAAGTTTCACAAATAGCGTGGGAAGAAACTCCTATATGCACTATTGTTAATGCTGTGGTCATTTTCATTTTCCATGTGTGACAGTGAAAGTTGATTAGCGTATTTTACATGCGAGCCAGAAGCTTCATTGTTACAATTAAAAGCTGGCAATGAAGGGAGGGTTTGGGCGGGTCCATTTTGATTGTCTAATTTCCCCAACTTATGAGTTGGATGGGTGGGACCGTGGGATCCCTATGCCTATGGCCCCCTTTGGGGACAAACAACAAGTTACTAATCCATCTCATTTTAGAGATCTCATTGGTTAACTTGGGACTACTTGTTTTCCTAAATCGCAGGATTATTCGATTTTTTTTTTTTTCATGACTGTCCCTTAAAATTTGCCTGCAACACTGGGTATTGGCCCCAATCCAACTTGTATGGCAAGTTATATTGTATTGCATATTCATTGTTGTAATTGTAAAAAAGAAAAAAGTAGACCGGAAATTAAGGTTCTTACATATTAATTTGGTAAGGAATTCACTCACAATTTATTCCTTAAGTTGTCGAGCAAAAATGCCTCAATTTTCTCCAATATGCATTATTTATTAATCTTGGTAGTGACCTTATGTTCATTTTATGTGGTATATATGTCCTTGGATATTTTTATATGGGTGCATTAGATTCTAGGATTGAATCACTAATAATGTTGGTGAAAATGACAATCACTTCAATCACTTGAGTTTCAATACAAAATTCATGTGTGAAATGTATAAGCTCTAGACATTTTGTCCTCTAAGTCATTGTTAGGTTGTAAACGCAAATTATTAATTGAATTAGTGTAGTAAGAAAACAAAACTCAGCGTTAGCCCATGTGGCGGAAAAAAAAAAAAAAAGGAAACGGTTAAAATTGATTCCCTTTAATATAACAAAAAAACATAACCCATCAAGGGAATACTTTTTACAAATGACTCGTCCCATTTTATGCACTCAGCAACCACGCTTATTTATTTTATTAGAACATCAAACTAATCCCAATATAAAAACGTAAAATTCTTTGTAATATAATTTCCATTTCACATGCTTGCCATACATAAATGACACAAGTACAGCCCATTTGATAAAGAAATAAGAACATGGCCATTGTTGTTAATTGTTAAACTATGATAATGCGAGTGGCCAAAAAAAAATAAAACTATGATAATGGCGAGACACTGAGTGGTATATCCATATATCCAAATAAAGTAATACTTCCAATTTCAGGACTTCTGGGTGCCCTAAAATTAGTATAGCAAACATAATCCCCAAAAAAGTAAATGCCAACAAAACCTCAATGATGCCATCACACACCATCTCTTATTATGCCATGTGCCCCTCCCCAACCAAGGTAAATCCTATTTAAACAAAAAAAATAATATTAAGTGAATAACTTCATAAATAGTAGCACACAATTACTTGTATCGGGAGGCACGATCTCTCTTTTTATATTGCAAATTTGCAATTAATTTTTACTATTTTGCAGTTTCCTCTGGTCCTTACCGATCA
Source organism: Dryas drummondii (assembly GCA_003254865.1). NCBI lineage: Eukaryota > Viridiplantae > Streptophyta > Magnoliopsida > Rosales > Rosaceae > Dryas > Dryas drummondii. The sequence goes on from QANW01009682.1 coordinate 298,923, forward strand.
GGGAATAAAAAAATTAGAGGTCTCCTACTCTCCTACTCTCTTCTGATTATTAGTAAATGATTTATCAGTTCACTTTGGAGTTTATTTTAATAAAATAATCCATCCTTAATGTATTTAATATTAAAAATGTCCACAAATGTTTTTAGGATGATAACCGGCCCATGTTTTAAAATTAGACCCCGTGTTATATAGGATTGAGCACTCGATATGTCTTCATTTTTTTCTTTATTGCACCTATTGAAACTGTTGAATAACTTTAATATTTAAAATTGCTAAGCAGTGATTAGCAAAATTAAGATGAACGTGATTCTAAATAATTATACTTTAATATTTTTTGTTGGTGTATTCATTATTCACATGTATATGTAACAAAAATACAAAAGATATTTGTATAAATATTATTTTTATTTGATTTTACAGGTTCACGAGTTGTATTAAAAATGTTCAATCATTTCACTAAACAAAACAAAAAATGCTGAGCACTCAACTTACTAAAAATGGGCTGACTTGTTATAGACACCTTCGCGTGGGCCGTTTTGTGTAGAGAGGTCTATACATAAAATACGAATTTAAAGTTCTTGAGATTAACTAGTGATGACAACAAGTGAGATAATAAGTTGGGAAAAGAATAGGTTTATAAATCGATTCTCTCCAATGTAAAAAAATTAATTAATTAATTTTTAAATATAATTTTCACCTTTCAAAATATATATACTTTAAAACTCTAATTAGTACAATATATCACATTACAATAGTAAAAAGGCATTAATTTAAAAAATACTATGAAGAAATTTATCATGAATGAATTTTTTACATTTTGATATTTAGTGTTCTATTTGGGAATTTAATTTCCTTACTGTCAAAGGTTTTTGTAAGACTTGCACATTGTTAGATATACCTCTTCGATCCCTCATAAAAAGAAAAAAGAGTGAAAAAAAGATATATCTTTTGGATCCGAATCCGATTCACAACATACAATTGGAAAATATAGTGGGTAATTTTAAACCCCCTAACCAACTTAAAAATTTTCCTAAACTTACACCCATCTAGAAATTCTTCCAAAACCCTAAAAAACTTATAATACATTTTTTACCCTTCTGACGCATTCTGACGCGTGCTAACGTGGATCAGTGAAACTGAATTTCAAAAATTCAGTTACACTAAAAAAATATAATTTTACATTATTATTAATTAGAATAAAAAAATAATTACACCATTACTTTATACAGAAAAAATAATAATTACACCTTTATTTGAAAAAAAAAATAACAATTATATCAATTCAGTGTTTCACTAAAGACTAAATTCAGTTTCAGTTTGAATTCACTGAAATTTCAGTGAATTCAAATTCAAATTCGGTTTCACTTAATGCACTGAATTTTAATTTAGTGAAACTCAAACCCTAAGCTATGTCATCGGCGTCCACATTTCCTATCTCAAACTCAAACCATAGACTACACCGTTGTCGTCCAGATTTTGAATATTCGACCACCTCACATGCGCCAAGTACACGACTCATAAATGAATCACATTTTTCACTTCTCCCAACCATGCAATGAACTCTGGTCTTTTGGTCTTATACAACAGTAATCACAAAAAGTGTGAAGCTGCCTAGATATGTTTCCACCTGCAAATTTGATTCATAATATGTATTTCAGGACCACAATTTTATTCAGAATTCATCTAAAACTCACAGTTGAAACTGTTTCACGAATTGAGACTGTTTCACGAACTGAAACTGTTTAATCTCAATAAAATTCCCTAAAACAAACGAAAAGATCCAAACTTTTGACGATCAGAGACATTAACATAAATTACAAATATAAAAGTTAGGCATGCTAAATATGCATAAATTGAAATTGTGAAGCAAACCTTCACAAGATCTCCTAGTTCCTCCTTACATTTCAGTTTGTCCTCTGCCAACCAGTTTTCCAAAACATTCTTCTTGTTATGGTTTACAAAAAACAAAATTATTAAAGCATGAATCGAAGCAAAAAAAAAAAACAAAACAAAACAAAATCAGGTCTTAATCGCCACCACTTGGGGCGGAGCCGTCGCAGTGGCTGTGAGGTTCAATTTGGGGTTTTTTTGATTCATTAACAATTGGACTAATCTAAACACATAGAATTGAAGAGCACAATGAGAAGAAGAAGATGAGTACCTGACTCGACGGAAATGGTTGTCGGAACACAGAGATCGCCGACAAGGATGTCGCCAGCTTCTCTCCCTCGAAACGGCGAGCCTAGGGGTCGTCCAAATCTTCTAATGGCACCAGTGGACTCGGGACGACGAGAGAAAGCCATCCATGGCGATCCGGCACCTCGTCATTGCCGAAACTGGCGGATCTCTGGCGAGGGAGCTTGGGTCTGCTTAGATTCGATCTGGCGTAGACGCTAGCTTTCATGGCGAGTGGAATACAGGGGGAGGAAGAGGGAGGAGAGACGAGAAGATTGAGACTGATATCGTCGGCAACCGTCGCCAGACGACGGAGCATGCACCGGCAACAGCCACGCGGAAAGAGAGAGTCTGAGTGAGTCTAACCCCTTATTATGTTATAATCAATGAGAGATATTAAAAAATAGTAAAACTGGAACATTAAAAAAATAGGGGTCAAACTATTAGTTAACTAGGGGGTTTTGAGAGAGATTAAATGTCCAATAAAGAGTTGAGAAATAATTTTATGAAGGATGAATGTTTATAAAAAACCAAGTTCAAATTTAGGGGTTTTAAATAATTTACTCTTGAAAAATAATACGTAGCCGTAGCCGCGTAAGTAACAATTGCCATTTACTGAAAAATCATCTGTGGAGTTTAGTTTCCCGTTGTACTAAATTGTCATGTCAAATCTCAAATGGATTGCTTTTGATTTTGGAATTGAGGGCTTCCCTTCACCAAAAACCATCATGTCAAAAACATTGAATCTTTTGTTTTTTTTTTTCGGTACAAAGGAGGGCTAAAGCCCAGACACAGACAAGAAACATTGAATCTTATTGATTTAAAGTTTTAAACTGATTATATATTTATATGCATCCACAGTCCACACACATTTATTATTATTTTTTCTCAAAATATTTGACTACAATTGACATAATTTTGAAAACGATTACAGTGGACACAAATTTACAATTTTATTTTGTTATAAATTTTATTTCTCAAGTGAAATATTTTTGCAAACAAAAGTCATTCCCATTTCAAAGAAAAAAAAAGAAAAAAAGAAAAAACCCTTCTCATTCGGTCATTTCTCAGAAGAAGCACGTGCACGCCCCAACTCATTCATTCTTGTTCGAATTACAAACACTTCTCTCTTTCTTTCTCTCTCTCTTTTCTGCATCCAACTTTTCTCTCTCTTATCAATTTTTTTTCAGAAGAAAGAAACCCAATTCACAAGAAACGAAAACACACACACAGAGGAGGAGAGAGAAAGAGAATGACGTAGAGACGGAGAGAGAGAGAGAGCGCGCGAAGAAATCCCAATGCACCCATACAACCGGCTACCGAGTAGCGGACACAACAGCCCGTCCCCGCCGCACTCGCCGCTCCGTTCGCCCCGGTTCCGACACGGCCGGTCCAAAACCGGGCGGGTCAACCAGCCGGGTCGGACCTTCATCCAGCGCCTCGTGTGGCACCTCCTCTCCGTCCTCATCCGCCGCCAGGGCTTCTTCCTCTTCGCCCCTCTCCTCTACATCTCCGGTATGCTCCTCTACATGGGCTCCGTCTCCTTCGAAGTCGTTCCCGTCATTAACCACCGCCCCGCCCCCGGCTCCGTTTACCGGAGTCCCCAACTCTATGCCAAGCTCCGACCCGAAATGGATGCCGATAACTCCTCCGCCGATGCGGTGCGTCGTCTATTCATTACTTCCTTCGCTTTTTATTTATTTATTTATTTATTCTGTTAGGTGATTTGGTGCTTGAGATCTTCTCGGGTTGTTTGGCACCATTACATGAATTCGAATTTCAATCAAATCAATCAATCTCTTTATTTATTTATTTTTATTTTACATTATTTTAGGAGAAAAAGCAATCATGGCAAAGACAGAATTTTGAAATTCTGATTTTCTTTTCATCCAAGCACTTTTTAGTAGATTTATCAGTTATCGTTTTGAGCACATAGGTTTGCTTAGCGTTCCAACTTTGTTCAGTAATTAGTACTAAAACTGACCATCATGATTGTTCTTTAACCCGGAGATTTCTAGTCTGGTATAAAGGAACTATGAGTTTAAACAGTCAATCTACCAAGTCGCTGATAATATAGTTAATTGTCTGGTGAAATATTCCTAGTGATATTAGGTGGATATACTTATTTTTTCGCAGAAATCTGACTTGTTGATGTTGCTAACTTGCTGCTATTTAGTCATCTTAACCATGGGTTGTAAAACAAATAAGTAAATAATCATATGGGAAAATGCCAAAAAAAAAGGTGGGGGCACTGACCTATTACATGGGAAGCAATGCATACAATGAGTCTTCCCTTGTTTTGTTCGCTAGGTAGGCTATTCTTAAACATTTTGAAATTTCTCCATGTATTTATGACTCAGATTTATTTGTTTCTCATATGCTACTTACTAACATAAGCTATCACATTCTGTGTAGATCTCAACTGTATGGAAACATTCCTATAAAGGTTCCGAATGGAGACCGTGTGTAAACAGGTCCTCTGGAGGTATGAGTTATATTACATAGTTTTCACTCTGGGATGTTTATGGAGGTGTTTGCTTTCATTCTCAGTTTCTGTTCATGTGGGTTCTCTTTTTTGACCAACTAACAAGCTGTACCCCTTTATAGATATACTAAATAAAATACAGGGGTTGATGATATATGGCTGCTGATGTTGCTTCAAATTCCATAGCTTACCATTTCTTTTTATTTTACCTATTGGGGAAAACGTCAAATATGCTTTCTGTTTTTATATTGTGCTTGTTTTCTGTTTTTCTGGTGATCTTTATTGATGTTAACCTTTTCAGCTAAATATCGTAAAGGAGCCCCAATGAATGTGATGTCTGGTTGAATGTAATTTATTTATTTATTTTTTTTCTTTCCAAATACAAGTATCTGGATGATTGTATTGGTAGTAGAACTTGAGATGTTAGCTTATTAATAGGAATAGGTTCCAATCTTCAGTTTACACTTTATGATATCAGAAATTGCATTTTGCATAGTGAAAGAAAAAAATTGTTTTCAATTTTGTTAATGAATGACATTGTCTCCAGGATCCAATCCATCATTTGTAGCTCATTTTCTAGTTGAGATGCCCTTGTTTGGTTGTTGGCTATGAGGGTATCACCACTTCTTCACCAAGAGAGAAAGAGCATTGCAGGAGTCAGATCTGATAATGTTTGAGCACGATCCTAGTGGTCATCGGTTGCACCCTGCCACCATTAGTTAATGATCTGAACAAATTGATATTCACAGCATTTATTACATCTGGGGAGGTTATCTCATTGATCTTGTGAGGTCTAGTCTTTTTCACTAGTAGCATGGACTAGACAAGATATGGTTAGAGCGCGAGGGTGTGGTACTAATTAGCTGTTGGGATTTAGCTCATACTTATTTTTTTTTTCCATTTATGAACACAATGATTAGAATTTTGCATATCACCAATTAGAAAAAGATTTATGTTTATGAGTACTCATTATCTTAGTAACTAAAAGTAATTATTATGCTTGTTTGTGAAATTGATTTTTGGCTGTCATAAATTCAGCTTTTTTTTTTTTTTTTTTTTTATACATTTTATGCAATTATGAATGCTGGTATGCTTGGTTCCCACCTCAACCATTCTTTACTTTACCACCTAAGATAAGACGAAAAGTACATGCCTCTTCCATCCCCCCTCTCCTTTCCTTTTTGATATTTTCCATACTGTAAGACATTATATTTGTTCTTTTGCATACTTTTAGATAAGTACATTTGTATGTTGGTTTGCATCAAAAAGTTTTGAACTTGATCATGTGGTTGTTGTGCTTATTGTTGTAGGTTTACCTGAGTCGAATGGTTATATATACATTGAGGCAAATGGTGGTCTAAATCAGCAGAGGACTTCAGTAAGTTGATTCCTCTCTTTGTTGAGCATTTCTTTTCTTGTTTATGTTTGTGATTTGTCTATTCTGTTCCGGAGATCACTCATGTAACAACTTTGTTGACTCCTTGCTACATGGTTGTTGATGCTTTCTAGATATGCAATGCAGTTGCTGTTGCAGGCTATCTTAATGCAACACTTGTAATTCCCAATTTTCATTATCATAGCATCTGGAGAGATCCAAGGTTTGTCAGCACTCTTCTTTGATGTTTTGTTTGTAGGAGCAGGGTGCCTAATAATGAAAGGAGTATGAATGTCCATAGAAATAAACTCTTAACTTTATATTGAAATTTGCTACCAAAGTATGAGTATATAAGAAAACAGTATGTGAATTCCTGATAATGTCATGTGTGTAACCTGACTCATCTAGAGTTCTCAACTAGACTCAGTTAAGCCTTTTGGCCAAAAGGAAGAAAAGACAAGAATGGATTAAAATGTAAAGATACAATGTATATAGAAGGAATAAATTGATAGAGTAATGCTGCCCCACAAATATTCTCATCGCATGTTTTGCATCTTTCTTATAACCTCCTAGTTTTATCAGGAGTTCACTGTTGAATTGATACAAATATTGTATTAGTGTTCTCTTCTCATATAAACAGGACTCTGATTTTTTTTAAATGAATATTGTCCAGTAAGTTCAGAGACATTTATGACGAAGATTATTTCATCAGCATGTTGGAAAATGACGTGCGGGTGGTTGACAAGGTTCCTGAATATTTAATGGAACGGTTTGACCACAATTTGACCAATGTTTACAACTTCAGAATAAAAGCATGGTCCCCCATTATGTATTATAAGGATGTGGTTCACCCAAGGCTGCTCGAAGAAAAGTGAGTTTGAAATTTTGAATATCAGTTGTTCCCTTTTTGTTTAAAGTTACTATCTCATTATGTAGTCGTGGTAAATGTTGTGCTAAACAGTGAAACTTTGCTACTACATGAGCTATGGTTGAATAGTTTCTATTGCACAGCAGGTGTATAGAGGAGTTTTTCTTTCCACCTCCCTTATTAGTCCAAAGAAGGGGAACAAAGCAAAAAATGGAGGAAAAAGATAGGGTCTGTAAAAACTGTTGTGTTGTTGCTTGTCCTAGTCAGATGATCTGTTAATTAGATGCCCTAGGTTCCTTCAGTGTATGCATCTGCAGGTAGAGGTTGAAAATTTCGACCAGGACCTACCAGCCAACCTGAATTTGATGATCTTGGGTTTGATACTTCTTGGGGTCTGTGTCTTCTATCCAATCCAAACTATGCTTGATAGATGAGTTTTGTTGGGTTTAGACTCAGTAAACTTACTAACATTAACTCAACCTGATTACTGGTCATTAATTATTGATTAATTCTTTCTATGTTGCTTTTATAACTATTTTTAATGGGAAATAGTGAAAATATGTTCTGTTTAATTTGGTATTAAAATTTGAATAAGCATTGTAAAAATAGTGTATGATATCCTCAAACCATAAAAAGTTTATGATCTATGGCATTGAACTAATATTGACTGTTATGCACTTTGTGCAGGAATTGAAATTTGTTAGTGTTATTCCAATGAATATTCTAGGGATTCTTATGTTTCCGTATCTTTTGGAGATCATTAGTATTGATCCATTATCAATTTTGTGACATGGGATGTTGCATAATATATGCAACACGTGTATAAAATGATGCTTAATGTTGGTTTTATTTGTGAACAAAACAGGGTTGTACGAATTTCTCCTTTTGCAAATCGATTGTCATTTGATTCTCCTCCTGCTGTACAACGGCTAAGATGCTTGGCTAATTACGAAGCTTTAAGGTTCTCAAGTCCTATATTAACTTTAGGAGAAACTTTGGTGTCAAAAATGAAAGAACACAGTGCAAATTATGGTGGCAAATATATTTCTGTGCATCTCCGGTTTGAGGAGGTTAGTCTTGATCAACTAGAAGTGTGGTTTTGTAATTGTCTTTTCTATAATCTCCATGTAGAAAATATCATCTTTCATTCTCGAGTGTAATTACTCATCTCCCATTTGCAGGACATGGTTGCTTTCTCTTGTTGTGTTTTTGATGGTGGAGAGCAAGAAAGCGAAGACATGAAGGCAGCAAGGGAAAGAGGTTGGAAAGGGAAATTTAGCAAACCTGGTAGAGTTATACGTCCTGGAGCAATCAGGATCAATGGCAAATGTCCCCTCACTCCGTTGGAGGTATATCTTTTGCTTTTGTGTAGTTTTGTCTGGAGTGTTTGATTACATAATGAACTATTCACTCACAAACAACAAAAGAGCCGTAAGTTTTGCATGACTTCCAGTTAAGGATAATCATTTTAAAAAGTTTCATCAGGTGATTATCATCTTCATGTGTTTGTCATTTCCTGATAAAAGGAATGGTCATACTTTCAAAAGACAATTGGTTCTAAGCACAAACTATGTTGCTGTTTGAAAATATATAAGCTCAAGGATTTTTTTTGTTTAATTATTTGATCCCAATGGCCGAACCCCCAACAGAGGGTTTTATCCCTAGGGCTCTTTCCCTTTTACTTGTTGTGCCATTGCCTGTATTTGAACCCAGAACATGAGGCACTTGCATTTTTCCAAGGCAGTCAACGCCACTGAGCCATCAGCCAGCTGTTCCACTAAAGTGCTGTTTTGCAACCCAATTGCTATCGTGTCAACTGTTTTCATCATTTTCTTGAATTGTTTATTTACTTGAGAAAGATTTTATGAGTTTTAAAGTTTCTTTATTTTTTCTGTCTTCTAGATATGAACACTAAAGTGCTGTTTTGCAACCCAATTGCTATCGTGTCAACTGTTTTCATCCTTTTTTTGAATTGTTTATTTACTTGAGAAAGATTTTATGAGTTTGAAAGCTTCTTTATTTTTTTATCTTCTAGATATGAATAATTGATTTATTTTTTGTTCTTTATACAATCAGGTTGGCTTGATGCTTAGGGGAATGGGATTTGATAAGAACACATTTATCTATTTGGCATCTGGAAAGATATACAATGCTGAGAAGACAATGGCCCCACTACTGGAAATGTTTCCCAATTTGCGGACAAAAGAGATGCTAGCTTCGGATGAGGAACTTGCTCCGTTCAAGGTCCAAATAATTTTAGTTATGTTTATTTTCTTCCGTCTTTGAGGTCTGGTATAATGCTTTTGTTCTGACTTTTGTTACTGCTTCTAGAATTATTCTTCCAGGATGGCTGCAATAGATTACACTGTTTGTCTTCACAGTGAGGTATTTGTGACAACTCAAGGAGGAAACTTTCCCCATTTTCTGATGGGACACAGAAGATACTTGTTTGGTGGACACTCCAAGACTATCAGGCCCGACAAGCGAAAGTTAGCATTACTCTTTGATAATCCAAAAATTGGGTATGTATATACTACTGTTGCTGCTAGTTTAGTTTCATTGACAAAAGCATTTTATACCTAAATGGCTGGAAGAAGGCCACATTTGCTGATAGGCAGGAAATGAGCAATGCCTTTTTATCTTTTATGGTTCTGGCTGAAATAGGATTACTAAAATGTTGCAAGGTAGCCATAGTTGTGGAATCTAAAAATAATTAAATAAAATAAAATGAGTGGCCATCACCAATGGTGACATGAATATTGTTAATCATTTCTTGCTCATAACAACCCTGACCATACATAGAAGTAACATCTCTTGGTTCCATTGTTTTTTTACAGATGGAAGACTTTCAAACGTCAACTGCTGAGTATGCGGTCTCATAGTGATTCAAAGGGATTTGAGGTGAAGAGGCCAAATGACTCAATATATACCTTCCCATGCCCAGATTGCATGTGTCGCACAAACAAGTCGGAGGATTCAAGATCATCATCAGCTACGTGATTTTGCATGATTTTTTGGTGGGTGTTCCTCGTACTTCTGACTTTGTGAGCACACCTTGCTGCTGACCCCCCATTTTTGTATTGGTATTCTTTCATTTTTTCCCCTGCCTGTATGCGGAAAGGGCATACACTTCAATTTTGGGAGCTACAAGGAATTTGTTGGAGGTCAGAATTATCTAATTATTTACCCGGGATTGGATTGTGATGAAGTTGCATATTTTGTATATGATGCCATAAGAAAAGGTGGCAACGATAATCCTTTCATCACAGGAGTTTCCCAGGGGTTGACTGAGCATTGTTTCATATCTGCAGCTGCTGTATTTAACAAGCTGTGAAATGACAATCACATTCCTCCACACCCTGGTTTTGCCATGTTTGTAGATTAGTTAGAGTTTGATCGGCATGTGCAAATAGGATCAGGTTGAATTTTGTGTACATTTATCCGAAGTCAGGGTATTCATTTTTTTGTTCTTTTTCATTTTGGGGTTTGATTTATGTATCACTTCTTGCTCTTTACTCTCCATTGAGGTTACCTTTGTTACCTTTGATTTACTGATGTTATTTTTTTTTTTTTGTGATATGGGGGGCATGAATGTAATTATAGTTGGCTGTAACAATTTTAAAGTTGTACCATGCTCCATGTTTCTTTCGTCTGTGCTTGTTATCTTTCTTTTAACTGCGTTTTCTTTGGACTTGTTTTTGTGGTCATGATTCATGAAGTGTATGTCCTCTGTGTTGGCAAAATGGTATTTACTCCAACAGTTTTTTTTTTTCTTTTCCCTTCTCTGCCTCCGATCCAAAGGGATATGGTATGGATGGTCCTGCGTGGCATCCCAACCCTTAGATGGTGGAGATTTGTTCAAATTTTGTCCATGGCAGAATGTGATTTGATCTAATTTTGCCGTTGGTCGAGATTTACTGTCCATAAATGGTGGAAGTCGACCAGATTCACTAAGTTCGTCAGTTAGCTCTACAGATATTTCAACTGTGCTGCTCACACCAGTGAAAGAGCGCTGCTCACACCAGCTAGCTCTCTTTAAATGAATCCCGTAATTTAATAATCCTATCATATATATGATAAAAACAAATAGTTTCATGTATTTTTTTTTGTCTGTATTCATCGTTATTTTTTATTTCATATGAATAATTACTACTATTCAAATTTTACTATTATTGAGACTAGCCCTTGGCCGGCGCGATTGGCTTTTTATTTTTATTTTTTATATTACTGAAATTATTAATGTTTTTATAAAAATACTGTAATAAGTATAACTGTCTAGTTAGTGAATAATTAGAATTAAAAAATAAATAAGTAATTAATGAATGCTTGGTACTAAAAATTAAATAATTAATTAATGAATGCTTAGTACGTAAGTTTTTTGTTTTAAATGTTTCTCTATTTTTAAGAATATGTTCTTCTTTTATTATTTACTTTTTAACTTTTTAATTTAACAAATTTGTTTTTACTATTTTATTCTTTATTAATTCAATTAGCTTCTTTTAACATTTTGGTTAACTAAAGGATTTTTTTATGCCTTTATGAAAGTTTTAACTCTAAGGCCTTCTCACATTATATATATATTGAAGAAGAAGATATAGACATAGATGTACGCCTGAACTTGTGGAATTCGAAAATACTCATTTCCAAAGAACAATGTGAACATAAAATGTTTGTGTTTAACCGAGAAATAAAATTTCGGGTTTTGAGAAAATTTCGATGGAAATTTCGACAGAAATTTCGAAGATTTTTAAATTTCGACAAAAATTAGGCGAAAACGACGAAAATTGTTATCAAGATACGAAAATTTTGAATGAAACTTTACTATATGTTTATTTAACATATTATTTACTACATTGATAAAAGAATATTAAAAAAACCAAATTATATGGTAGATTTCATGTGATATGTGATGAATATAATGCGCATTGTACTGTTACAAAAATGCTTCACTAATTAATAATTACATAATGAAATTACACGAATAAATCACCAATGTGACAATAGAAAGTAACAAGCTTACTCAAAGGGATTTGGAAATGGTTTTCAATAGTTAAATTGAGCTGAATTGGGTTAAAAGAGAACTAATTCGGTGGCAGCAGCAGCGATAACGGTTTACCTCAAATTTCAATTTCACAAATTCTTCAAATTGGAAAACCAAATATTAAGGGAATGAAACCCATGGTGAGGGAATAAATTTTTTTTCTTTCATAATTTATATTTATAACTAAACGAAACACCAAAATGGCCAAATCAAACTTCAAATAAAATCCCAAACCTTTTTTTTTCTTTCCAATTGCCTAAAGACTCTAAATCCCAATCAACTCTAAAAACTTTTTTTTTTTTTCTTTCTTTTCTTTCCTTTTCTCTTCTTTCTTTTTTCTTTCCTTTTCCTCTTCTCCCCCGTCACTTTGGTCTTCGTCTTCCAGTGGTGGTCTTCGTCGACTCTTCCACAGTTTTCTTTCCTTTTTCTTTTTCTCCCCCTTCACTTCCAGTTTTTCTTCTCTTTGTTTATCTCTCCTAGTCCCTCACTCCATCCTCCTTCCTAATCTCTTTCTTCCCTCTCCCACACCGGATCCTTCTCTTCCTCTCCCCTCTGCGGATCTCTTCTCTCTCTTCGACGACGGCGCGCCGCTGCAGCTTCCTCTCCGATCTCTTCTCTCCCTCCGGCGATGGTGCTCTACCTCTGCCTCCCGTCTCTCCCTCCGGTCTCTGCATCGAAAGTTTCGCAGAAATTTCGAGGATTTCAGAAAATTTCGGCGAAATGTTTCGAAATTTTTCAAAATCCTCTTGATATGGTGTTAAAATTTCCTTACCTCTAAAAAACGAAATTTTACTCTTTTAGTAACATATTTTCTTATTGGTGGAGCTTCTGGGTTGGTATTGTCGATCTACGATGGAGATGGGTGGGTGGTGGAGTGACGGTGTGACGCACTTGGCATGGCTGACTTGAACTTTGGCGGAGAAGGTTTTATTATTAAATTCTTTTTTTCTCTTCTTTATAACATAGGAGTGGGTTTAAAAATTGAAAAACCGACCAAACCAAACATAAAAAGTCGGTTTTTGACAAACAAAAAAATATCAAATCGAACTGACCATCTCTTAAGTTTGGTTCAGTTTTGATTTAAAAAAAATCGTAAGAATCGAACCGAATTGAAGGCTTCCATGTGGCTTTTTTTTTTTTTTTTTTCATATTAGTGTTTTTTTTTCTTTTTTATTGTAATCTTAATGAATTTATACTTTGTTTAATTTCTTTGTTAATTCATTGAACTTCCAAGTTTAGGATGTTTTAGGCTTCAAATAGGAAAAAAGAAATTGAGATTTTAGAATTTTTGGACATTTAGACTTTAAATGTTAAAAACATTACCCAAAAAAAAATGTCAACCTAATTGAATTGACCGAACTGAATTAATAGGGTTTAAGTTCGGTTCAATTGTAAATAATTTTAATGTGAAACCAAACCAAATCAAATCGATTCTTTGTAATCAGTTTGGTTCGCGATTTAACCTTAAAACCAAGCCGAATCATATCGAACCAAACCCAACTCACCCCTATTATTACATAAAAAGTTATTAATTTAAAATAATTAAGTATAGTTAATTATCATAAGTTAATAAGACAGTTGTTTTATTTGAGGCCTTTGACCTTATCTCACGATTACGATGACAACCCCGATAGGATATGTAGATAGAGGAGAGGACAGGTAGGACAATAGCTTCAACTCCAAGGCTGCCTCCAAGCTCCAACGTTTGACCGTGGCTATGGGCATCGTGGGAGATCTCAGTTCAGACCAGCTCCAGTCCTTCAACTCCCAAGGTAACAAACTCTCAAAACAACACCGGAATTTCACACAAAACACTTTTACTTTTGTTTTTGACTTGTTCTGTTAATTTTCTGTGTTATATAAATATATATACATATGTATGCTTACAGGTTATCTTGTAATCGAATCGTTTGCGAGTGTCGATGACATCGACGCCATGAGGAAGAGAATGGACCAATTGCTCCACGACTTTGACTGCTCCGCCACCGCCTCTATTTTCTCTACCAAGAACCAGGTTCTTATATTTATTTTTTTCTTATTTATGATTCTCATATCTTATTTATTTATTTATCTGAAATTGCACTCGATTTTTTTTTTCTTTGGGCATTCCGCAGCAGAAGTCGACGGACAATTACTTCTACGAAAGCGTCGAGAAGATTTCGTTTTTCTTCGAAGGTATGTGTCAATATTCAATATCCCTGAGCCTTTACTTCTTCAGTTCCTCTTCTTATGTTTTTTTTTTTTTTTATTCATTCACAAAAAAAAAATATGAAAACAATAAATTATAAAAAAGTTACTTCAGGTATTGGGTCCTATTTTTTACCCAACAAAACGATATTCATTTTTAAGGAACTGAATATTNAATTAAAAGATCATTCTTAAAATTGAAAAAGTGGGGAAAAAGAAATCTGTCATCTTCCGATGATATATGGTGTGGTGTGATTAAACTTCTTACAATCTTACCCTACATAATGGGTTATTGACCTTGGGTTTTTGGTGCTGAATGGGCTGGCTGCGGAGGTATTAGTGCTAAGCTGGATAGAGTTTTGATTTATCAGTATACTTAATATTACGGGCTTTTTCTATTTGATATATCCCTAAGCTCTTGGTTGTGCTAAGCTGTTGGCATTAATTAATTTTTGCAGAGAAAGCTTTCGGGAATGATGGAAAACTGCAACAGCCAAAGGAACTTTCCATTAATAAAGTTGGCCATGGTAACTCTGAATTAATTAAGTGTTTATTGTAGAAGTTTTAGAAATTGATTCGTAGTGTGTTTGCCTATGCATTTTGTAAAGCATGTGGTATGTTGGTGCAGCATTACATGAGCTTGATCCGGTATTTAAAAGGTTCTCCCATTCTCAGAAAGTCTCAAGTTTGTTATCCTCCTTGGGTTACAAAAAGCCCATTATCATTCAATCTATGTACATATTTAAGGTATTTCATCTTCCTCTGTTTTAAGGTCTAGTGGTTTGACATATTGTCCTCGTGATGCTCTTTACTTTTTAACAAAAAATAAAAGATTGCTTTTTGAAAATAAGTATAATTGGTTGAAAGAACCATAAAAATATAGACAGTGTAATTTTTTTGAATAGAGACTTGTATATACAGGTATTTGTAGACGCAGAAATGTAATGATGTATATGAGCACAGAGACTTATATCTTTATATTTACATACACATAAATCTGAATGTTTAAACATTTATACATAGATGTAACCACAGGGGGAGGAAGGGTGTTGCACTCTTGAACGACAAACCTGCTCCAACCCTATTGGAACAGGTTTTGTGTTCTTTTGTTGGGATTGAATCTGGAATGGGATCACTCATGGCTAGAAAACTGTGAAATTTAGGATTATGATACAAATACTGGTAAATGCAAATAGTGCCCTACTGAACCGTTATTGTATGATATCAAATTTTTTGAATTGTGGAAAATTTGTGTGTTTGTCATTGGCTATGTTTAATATGTCCAAACTGGTTTTTCTTCAAGTGTGCACACAATCCTGATTTTATTTGCACTGCATTGGCAGCAACCAGGTATTGGAGGTGAAGTAGTGCCACATCAGGATAACTCCTTTCTTTATACCGAACCAACAACTTGCACAGGGATGTGGCTGGCTTTAGAAGATGCAACAATAATGAATGGCTGCATATGGGCTATACCCGGATCTCAAAAGAGTAGCATTCTCCTTCCCCACCTCTTCTTTCTTTCTTTTTTTCCCTTCCCTGAATGACATCTTTGCCTATTTTGGTTATTCTGCTTGTGAGCAGGAAAGGCTTTGGAAATGTTTGGTATAATAAAAATTTTCTTGTAATATTTCTTTGTGTTGTCTTGCAGATGGCCTTGTCAGACGGTTCATTAGAAATGAAGAGGGTGTGACCTTTGATCGACCATCCCCTGTGTATGACCAAAAAGATTTTGTGCCTATTGAAGTGAAAGCTGGGTCATTAGTCATTATTCATGGTGATCTTATTCATCAAAGGTCAGTTCAAATAAATTCTTTCTGTTGATCCTTTAAATAATACATAAGATTTACCTCATTAGTCGGACGGTCTGGAACGCCTCTTTATTCCTTTTAACTTGGACTACAGTTTTGAGAATCAGTCCTCAAAATCGAGGCATGCGTACAGCTTGCATGTGGTGGATACTGATGGCTGCAAATGGGCTCAAGATAATTGGTAATGATTATCTTACATTGGATGGTTACTAAGCTTTACCCCTTGCTGTAGAGTTTTACAGTCTACATATTTGCTGGTTGCTAGAGCCTAGAAGTATGAAACCAAACTAAGAAGGTTCTTGCAACCCTTTATTTTGCTTGTTTGTTAGTCAGAGAAAGAACAGAATGTGATATACTCATGACCTTTTAAGTATTAAGAATGATTGAAACTAGTTCATTCGAGAAGGCAGTATTGTCTTCTTGTCAACTAATTAATGTCTTCTCTGATGGAAGAAGGCAGCAAGTCTAGCAGAGCCGATGAAAAGTCAGTTTTTGTTGTCTTTTTACATTGGATTTTTATGTGTTTGACTTAGTGGTGTTGGTCAACCAACTCTTCCACCTTTTAGAAAATATCATATTCATGAAAATCATTTGAACTAACTGGCAATGGTGAAAGAACAAATTGTATGTTCATTGTTCAGGGACATTTAAATTAAATGGAGGAGAAAATAGTCAAGAACAGACTTCCCCCAAAGAGGTCTAAGAAATGGTTAATCTTTCCCTTTATATTTCATCGCTGTGTGTGTGCTCTTTCAATGTAGTGATGCATGATATTAAACTTTAGGGTTATTTATTATTTTGCCCCTTGAAAGTAACTTCCCGTCTCACATCACCTCCTCAGGTTTATGTTGTCTTACATTACTCCCTGAAATTAATTCTCGTGTTTCACTTTGCCCACTTCCGTCAATTCTAGCGAAACCACCGTCAATTCTAGCTAAACCCTTGCTCACGCCAGCTCAGCATTTCAAATTGTGGTTTCGTTAGAATTGACGAAAGTGGGCAAAGTAGAACACAAGAATTAGTTTCAGGGGGTAATGTGATAAACCTTAGGGGGTGATGTGAGACGGGAAGTTACTTTCACGGGGCAAAATAATGAATAAGCCTAAATAAACTTTATTATATAGACTTTTGTCTGACTGAGTACTCCTAGCCTATAATTGTTAGGTTCTTTTATCGCTCAAGTACCAAGGGTCAAGTAATCTTGAAAGAAAGATGGCATGTGTAATTAATCTTATAAAAGTTTTTCAGCATTTGCTACCTGTCAATTGATTTATTATTGATAAGAATGTGGTTTTATGTTGAACCAGGATTAGGCGAAAAGTGGAGCCAGAGCCTCTCTTTGTATCTTGATCTGACCTGAAGATGTTCGCCACCACACTGGCTGGCTGGTGCATTGGCCTCACGAAATAGGACTGAGAGAAGTATGACCCTTCAATTAGAACGCCCCATATCTCGTGACACGCGAGAATCTCTCTCTAGATCTGTTATAATACCAGCTTGATAGATGTATCCATGGTGTATGTTACATATGGAGATTTCAACGAGGGAGAGGATGATTATTATTATTTTTTTAAAGAAGGGAGATTATTCAAGCTGTGACATTTGCATGTTGTTTGAGCTAGTTGAGCCATTTTATCATCGTTGCAACTTATGATAAATGCAAATTATTTCAACGCAAAGGCTTATGGATCAAATGAGCAATTATTATCAGTTGTTAGGTGCGCTTGTTATGGATAATTAAAAGCTGTTGTAGATGTCAATTTTAAACTTATAACAATTTTGATGTTTAGTAATTAAGGTAAAAGTTGTAATTATATGCTATTTTGATATTGATTTTTGTATTCACAGTATTTTTAAAAACTTTGTTTACTACATACTTAATTGCTTTGTTTTACAACTAATATTATTTTATAGTTTTATTTTATAACTATTTTTTTTCACAACAATATTAAACTAAGCCTAGAAAAAAAGAAAAGCGTGTGTCTGCGGTCTGCAATATGTATACAATCACATACAAGAAATTATTAGGTATCGATACATTGCTGACATTGTATATTGGTCTAAGTTGTCCAACCAAACTATGACACCTCGCCTAGCTTTTAAATATTAGATTTGTTACATGAGTAAATATTAATCAAATAGAAGATGTGTGATCACACTCAAAGTAAGAGAACGGTTTCGACCAAAAAAAAAAAGTAAGAGAGAGTTTTGAAAGAATTAGCATGAGAGTAAGAGAGGGAGTGAAAAAAAAGCAAAGAGTAGAAATAAGACATTTGAGAGGGGGCCCTTAGATGTAAATTTTGTAATATACATACAAAAATTAAAAAATATGATTTAAAAATTAAAAAATAAAAATAAAGAGCAAATCTAAATCAAAGAATTGAGATGGGGACCTGTGTCCCCTCTGGTCCTGCACTGAATTGAAGAAACCCAGTTGAAAGAATAATGAGGAAACCCAAAAACCAGTCTATTTGAAAACCATTATGGTCCATATTTTATGGAAAAAGATGAAGATGCAGAAGATTAAATTGTGGGTACCAGGTCTTCGTGAAAATGTGTTGAAACTTTAGGGATTTTGTTGTAATTGAGTTAAAAAACCTTCAAAGGTGTTTGGGTAAATTCTGAAACCTTATAGGTTATGTGAAAATAAGATAAATTTCAAGAAATAACATGTAAATAACTATAAAGTTAAATTTGTCATTTAAAAATATTTTTATGATGATATCATCAATTTTTGAACGAAATTTTGACAGAAAATATTATGTGAAAACGATTTAAAACTTCAAAATATCTTATTATAATTTTTAAAATCTTAAAAAATATATATAAAAATACGAAAAATCTCTTAAGAGTATTTGTGTAATAAACTCATTTTGTAATATACATACCAAAAAAAAAAGTATTTAAAATTAAATAAATAAATAAATCAAAGAATTTACAGGTCCCCCTGGTCCTACTGTAGCTCTGGCACTGCCTGGGGCGTAGGGGGCAGGGCACTTTACTGGAAAATTGTAAATTACAGATTTACAGGAGGATAGAAAAGGAAAAGTCTGGGGTATAAATGGTTTTAAGTGAGAGCAATCAATAAATTAATTAATATGTGGTGTTTGAGTGTTTCATGGTATAAATGTTTACAAAATAAACACGTGTATAAATGCTATACGCCTATACTCTCTGCTCCTTCATTTCCTTTGCAATTTAACCAGGGTGGGTCCTGACTCCTGAGAATTGCAGGCTCCGTGCCAAACTTTAAAACAGGGCCCTTTGTAAGATATTTAAAAGCTAAAAATTTTTGTGTGTTCATTTTTGTATTATCCCACTGTGTAACACATTACCATACTAAAATAAAAGTTGTATTAGACTATTAGAGTATCTCTAATTGAAGTGCAAATTCATGTCAAATATGTAGTTTGTTAACTTATGCGGTATTTTGACATAAATATTTACTTCAAATTTCAAAATTTTTTTAAATTAATATGGTAAATGACTATGTCAAATATTATTTTATTGTTTATCTTTATCTTTTGTTACTTTAAATAATTCAAAGCATATAATGAATTTTAAATAATGAAAATGTGAATAAAGTGAAATTCCTTCATTTAATATTAATGTTTGTTTTAAAAGTTATTATTTTAATAAATATTTATTTACTTTTTTTGGGTCTGAAATATTTATTTACGTTTAAAAAAAAAAATTTATTTGAACTCACCTATGGACAATCACGATTCAGAAGGAATTGAATCAAATGTGTTTTTGTTTTTAATGTCGTTGGTCATTTATTTGAATTCAATTCAACCTTGTTATAAACTCACATGCGGTCAAAGTAGTGGATCAGCTTTTCCGGCCAACAAAAAAAAGTAGTGGTACAGCTTTTGACTAATATATGGGTGTGGCCACCAAATGCAAATGACTTTTCAATTAGCAAATATACCAATGGCAGTCACATTGTTCAAATTGCTACATGAAGTTGCTACAACCGTTCGAAGGGGATGTATCTCACGTGCCATGCCAAATTAACTTTAACAAGTGTATTGCTGAGTCTCTTGTGATGCAAAAGGCTCAACGTGTTGAAGAAAAACTATACTGGCAGAGGGTTATAACTTATAACCATAAAAATATAATTTAAATGTCTTTTCCAAATAAAAAAGAAAATAGATGTTCACAAGGCTGTACATTCAACACGTAAAGAAACTTGACGAAAAGCCTAAAGACACGTACATATATGCTTCAAGAGTAATTAGTCCAGAAACAATCCCATTAATTAACAAAGCAATTTAGTAATTGGGTCCCTTAATGGTTGAGGGCCCTGTGCAACACCTAAACCCTGTTGCACCAAGTAATCCATANCCGTTCGAAGTGTATCTCACGTGCCATGCCAAATTAACTTCTAATGCTGCAATTAATTAATTTTTCAAACCCTTTAGTACGATACTATATATATATATATATATATACATGTTCTCATTACCCTTGTAACTTCTAATGTCTTTCAGAGGTCTTGATTGCTAATTAAAGACCTAATGCAAATGAACTATCCCCATGCATAGTATTTTAAAGTAGAGGGTGTTCTCTCTCTCTCTCTCTCTCTCTCTCTCGAATAATACCAAATTCTGAAAGAAATCAATGATACATGTATATAATATATGGATCAACAAACGTGGTTCACAAGCATTACATTAATTAATTCCATACAATATATTAAATACATCTTCTTAATTAAACAAGTGATGTCATAAAAAAGAAAAAGAAAAACTAAATTAAACAAGTGTTGCAACATGCATGCATGCAGGTACAAACTGCTGATCACGCAGGCACAGTTGATTTCCAAGTACTAGACCTAGACATACATATATATAATTAAACAGACAACATAGATTGAGAAAGGTAGCTAGCCTTCTAACTTCTAAGGATACTCCTATGCTATGCTAGGGAACATGCTCAACACACACACACACACACACACACATATATATATATATATATCAATGGACACCTTAAATTAATTCGGTCTTCAAAGAAAGTGAAAAAATTGGTCTGGCACGGTTCTAGTGATAGGTAAATATTTGGTGTCCTCCTTAGTAATGTCACTCCAGTGATGGTCGCTGTGAAGTGGAAAGAGCTCAAGAGTAGTTGTAGTAGACGACGACTTTTCTCCATTTCTGTTGGGTGTCATGAGTAGCACACCAAAATGTACATTTTGATAGTAGTGCAAGATGTTACTTGTGTCGTCGAATATTGTAACTGGTGATGAATTGGGTAATTTTGTAGTACTATTGCTATATGGTGAAAATGGCGAGCAGCTAGTAATTGGTGTAATTTGCTTCTCTTGCAATTGTACTTCTTTTCTCTCTTCTGAAGGTGTCCCCATTTCTGCTGCTGATCTTTGTACTGAACTAGATTCCTGTACCATATATGCATGCATTCGAAAAAAATTAATTAATTATAGAAATTCCCACCCTTCATTTCATTTTCAATATCTAATTAATTACTTTTCCTGGCCCTTTTTAGATATATAAACAAAATTGACCCTTTTTAATATCTAATCATGTTAAAACCATAATTAGATAATTGAGTTAATTAATTCAGATCAGTAGTAACAGAGAGAATATATATTTATATGCTTGCATGTAGATATATATATGTATGCATGTATGCATAAGATCGAGAGACCTCTGGAAGAGCACTGTTGCAGTTGGAAAGCGGTGTCCGCTTCTTCCGCTCAACTTCAATACTACATGTCCTTGTCGATCCTGCACATATATGTACCCAATTTTCAAAACTTGTGAAATATTTGTTTTACTTCAATTAATTAATTTTGGAGCTCTCAAACACACACATGCACACACACACACACACACACATATATATATATAGCATCCCCATATATATCAGCATACACACACATACATATATATATATATACATTATTAATTAGTACGTAGTACGTACCTGCAGATTGTATGGACTGGAGGGTGTGGTTAATATTGGATGGCGCTTGTTGTTTATTAGAGTGAGAGTGAGACATGATGCTCGTCATTTCACGACGGCGTTTCTGCCTCTCCCTTGCTCTGTGATTCTGGAACCAATAGAACACATTCTTGCCTTCGATCTTTCCGAAGTTTAGAAGCATAGCAGTAATTTGCCGGACTTGTTGCGCTGTTGGTGTCTTTATTCCACGTCGATACAATTCTTCTAGGGCAAATAACTGCTCTGCCGTTGGAGTCCATCGCGAACTTCGCGGAGCTGCTGCAAGTTGATCCTTCAAATCCATCCTGCCTTGCTGATCTCTACGTACACCAACTCTATCCGTATCTGTACATATCAATCATATATATGTCGCATAAAAAAAATTTTAGTCTACATGTATATCATAACATTAATTAACTAATTAATAGCTAGATATATCTATATATATATATCGAAATTCATTAACGTACGTACCCTGATGATGATGGTGGTGGTTAATTAATTGAGACATATTAGTAGGAGGAGGGGATCTAATAATTGAACAAGTGATAGGATTATGCGGGTTATTGGAAGCAGTAGTACTGCTGCTAGGGTTTTGAATGACGACTGCAGGCCCAAGATTTTCAGCTTTCAGATGAGAGTCATGGATGTTAAGTTCATCTGATCTACAACCGCTATAACCCATCATATTCCACATTCTGAATATATATATATATATAGAAACAAAATTTAAAGTGCTCTTCCCTCTCTCCTTACGAAAATAGCTAAGTTAAGACAGAGTACTGATAAGCCAGATAGAGCAGAAATTGAGAGAGAGAGAGAGAGAGAGAGAGAGAGAGAGAGAGAGAGAGAGAGAGAGAGAGAGAGAGAGAGAGAGCTAGTAGTTATATATAATATGTACTTTGAGGTCCCTAGTTAGCGAGCTAACATGCATACATATATTAATTGAAAGTGTGGATAAAAGCTAGGCAGGGTGACACTATGATTTTGCATGAGAAGGAAAAGATTCAATACCCTTATATATACTAGACAGATGTATACGGTACTAATTAATGAGCAATTTGAAAATAAGGGTGCAATTAATCTTCGAAGATATATATAGAAGAGTTTGCCTTCATGCATGCCTACTGGATCTCATCACACATTTATTATTCAACCAAACTTAATTTGTAAGTGTTCAAACAAAAAAAACTTTGTAAGTGTGTGAAGGAAATTGGAGCATTCAACCACACATGTGTGAACTTGCTCGGATACTGTGGAGGAAATGAAAATATCTAATCCAAAATTAATTGACAGTAGAAGAAGAAGTTTTAGATCCTTGAAGGTTATAGCTGTATATCTGCAATGCAGTTCTTTTTTATTTAATTTTTTTGAAATGTCTCGTTCAAAAAAGTTCACTTAATTACGCCCTCCTAGACCTTCTGAACCAAAAAAAGACCTTAAGACTAAGCCTAATTTATTTAGACAAAAAAAATTAAATAAGGACCAAATTGTATTTTTATTTGTTAAAAGGCACTAAATGCATGAGCCAATTAGAGATCGATTATTATTAAGAAAACTCTCTCTTTCTCATTTCTATCAATACAGAAATTTTCAACTATACCCTTATAGTACCTTTAATAATGGAAATAACATATATATTTTAAAATTAAAAATAATATAATTCCAATTGCCCCATTTTTTTCTTAATTAACGCCCATCTGATCTCACTCTCTAACTTCTAGTATATTTTCACGCATGCAGTTCAATTCTTGTGTGAAATTGATCTAATATATATTTTATTCGAGAATCAAAAAATAGAACACATGACATACTTGAAGATCCATGAGTACTTTGATCATGTATATATAGTACTTAATCGAGTTGAGACTCTAAATTCAAGCATTTGTACATATAAATGTAACTAGTTAATTAGCGTGTTATATGTTTATTTTATTCTTGTAATATATAAAAAGTCTAAATTATGTGAGAAGTGAAATTAAGGTATGAAAAATAGCTTTATAATTAATCAGAGATTTCTTTCTCTTAAAAAAAAAGAAAAAAAGAAAAAAGAAAAAAGTGTCTAAACTTTTAATTTTAATAAAATGAAGACCAGACTCGATCAACGTTCTTTGACTGTGAGATATGTATGAAGAAATCTAGGCATTCATTCTAAAACCAATTGACAATAAAAGAAGTAGCCCAAGGCCCTTATAAGCCACTAGACAAGATTATAATTTTTCAATGTGGGACAACACTCTACATTCTCACACTCCTCCGCATGTGTGGCGTCATTTTAAGCCAAATACGTAAATAACTCATTTTTATATTAGATGACGTGAAACACGTGTGACCGCTTAATTAGCCTAACGCACATGGGTGAACCTACTCTGTTACTATGAAAAAATTTAGATATCTATTTCAAAATCAATTGACAATAAAAAGGATAGCCCAAAACTCTCTTATAAGCCACTAAGAATTATAATTTTCTAATGTGGAACAACAATCCACATTCTCACAATGCACACTTATATGTACCATAGAATTAAGTTGAAATATTTTTGTTAGGGTTTAATGTACCACAGAGCAAACATTTTTTCCAATAAAACAAATGACGGTCGGAATATTTTGGGTCTCATTTGAAAGCTATTTGCTAGTATTTAATTGTCTCCATCTAGCTTTACCTGCAATAACTTTGCTACTGGAGACACTTGCCTACGTACAGTCACAGAAGCGCAACCACTTTAAATAGGACACTTATTTGTCCATATTTTACAGTGTCTATTACGTACAAATGTACAATACGCACAGAAGTGCAGCCACTTATTTAGAAACCACAATTAATTCTACTCTATTTAAATTCTTCGTGGGGCGTATCTTTTTTCGATCACATTATAATTACAAAACTTCATTTTGAAATTATAACGTATTCTATCAATAATAAATATAAAAAAAACTCTTTCAATCAAATAAATATTTCAATTATTTTATTTATGTGTTTGTCTTTTGAAAGCTAGTAACTTGTTTGAGGAAATTACAGATTTGGTCCATTTATTTTATACTTAGTTCAATTTTGGTCCATGATTTTTTTTTAAAGTTTTGTTTTGGTCCACTAATTATTTCATTTATTCAATAAAGGTTCATATTTGTGACTTTAAATCTTTTGGGTTGTGTTTTCTTCAATTATAATTGAAGTATAAGTTATATTTCATCATTTCTTAGTCATAAAAACAAATTTGGAGTGTTAGAATCTAAGAGAATTTAGATTGGGTGAAATTTGAAAAATTGGTAGTTTCGGGTACC
The DNA here is from genome assembly GCA_003254865.1 of Dryas drummondii. NCBI lineage: Eukaryota > Viridiplantae > Streptophyta > Magnoliopsida > Rosales > Rosaceae > Dryas > Dryas drummondii. The sequence continues at coordinate 324,114 of QANW01009682.1, forward strand.
ATACTTTGGGATCAATTATCTTGAGTTTTAGAACTTCAATTTGAATGATCTTTATATGGTTGTAAAAAAGAAATGCATAGCTTTAAAACAAGTATATGTTTGCTGAATTTGGGTGAGATTTGATAGGGTAAAATACATGTCAAATTTGAGAAAACAAATCTGGACTTTTATTGAACAAGTGGAACAATTAGTGCACCAAAACAAAACTTAAAAAAGATTGTGGACCAAAATTGAACTAGGTATAAAATAACTAGACTAAATCTGTAATTTCCTCTAACTTGTTATATTGAACTCATTTCATATCATGATTCAAATGTTAAAAATCAACAACGTTTATTAATTCTTTTCAAAACTCAAAAAAGTTTTCATAGACCATCTGTCAATTGCTCAATGAACAACTTCATTGATGGGTATAATAAACAAAAATCAATTATCCGAATGATCTATTTTTAGGTCTTTATTTAATTGTCATTCATGTGATTATCCAATAAATAATAATCTTTACAAAAAATTAGATAAATACAAATGATTATTAATAAGGCTATTACTACTTAAGAAGATGCTATTTGTCCCAACTTTTTTCTTCAACTATTATTTTTGAACTTATATGTCATCCATATACTAATTAACAGACTCCTTTCATTGAGGGATGTCTAAAAAGAATTTATTTAACAGATCCTTTATAGGGCCCACTATATATAGTATTTCAACGATTTAAATTATTTATTTTTTAGGTTTATATTCAAAAATCATCCTTACAAAAAATTAGACAAATCAAAAACCATTAAGTTATCAAAGTTTGATCAAATAAATAGATGAACAAAATATTTTCCACAAACGTACACTTGAAAATGTCAAATGATTCCTGATTAATCTAATTTTTTGTAAAGACAATCCTTCAATGGAGACAAAAAAAAAAAAAAAGATGGTTTCGATCATCAAACTACTCTACAAAAGTTTAAAATAGGAATTAAAAAAAAAAAAAAAGCCTATCCAATAAATTGATATCACATAAATTATGAAATAGAAGTAAAAAAAAAAAATTAGCTAGGAGATTAAGCATTTGTAAAATTTAGGAACCAATTATTAAGATCGGAACAAGAGCTGGATGTGGTATTAATTATTGGTCTCCAACCATGTATATATGTGTTCGATCAAGAAGTGGTATTATTGTTATCAACTGTTTGAATGATCTTGAAGACGTACTGCTTAATTTGATGTAGAAACTAAGTGTGCTAGGAAGAGAAGCTGCAATCACGTACGTGGCTCATACAATTGCCAATTAGTATATATATATATACAGTAATGATCACTCGCTCACCATAAAGAGGCGAATTCTCTTCTCATCTAACTAGGGGTCGGCAATGGGCCGGGACGGGCTAGACCGGCCCAAATTTTTCTGGTTCGGGCCGGGCTCGGACTTGAATTATAGAAGCCCAATAGGGCTTCGGGCCGGGCCAGCCTTGGGCTTTAATACACAAGCCCAAGGCCCACCCATCGAGCTTTGGCTTGCGGGCTTGGAGGGCCGGGCCGGGCTGCCCAAAATGGGCTCAAAACCTGTTTAGATACATATATATCTTAAAAAAAATATATAAGATTTTGGCTATGTTGTGATTTGAACATGAGACCTCACATAACAAGCTTCAACTCTCAACTAACTGAGCTAATTAGTTTATTTGTCAAGTTTGTGAATCATAACATATTTAATAGCTCTTTCGTTTGTTTACTTCAATAAATTATTAATATGCTTATTAAGTTATTATATAATACTATTATGTTAGTAATAGTGTAATACCATAAATAATAAACTTTTAAAATTATATACAATATTACAACTATAATAAAACATAAATGTACATATGTTTTATTATATATTTTATTACATATTTTTATAAACAAACGATGCAATTGTGTTGTCAACGATCCAAACCGTTCAAATTTTAGTTCTTCACTCAAAGATAATTCGTGCAAAAAATTAGCTCAATCGGAGATGTAAAAGTGACATAATGGTGGTCGAATTAATGAACAATCGTGGTTTTTCTAATGATAATTGAATGAGTAGATGAATTTCGATTTAGCCGATTTTTTGTACGGATGATCTTTGACTATGAACATAGAAAATAAATGGGTCAGATTGTTGAAATCACGTTGTAGTCTTCATAATTATGGAAACAACAAGGTTTCAACGAGAAAGTTATTTGAATTATACTCTTCAAGTGTATTTATATGTAAAAGCTCATATATTGATCATGTTTTCAACGATCCGAACCGTTCAAGTTTTAGTTCCCCACTCAAAGAGAATTCTTGCAAAAAATTAGCTTAATCGGAGAAGTAAAAGTGACGTAACGGTGGTCGAACTAATGAACGATCGTGGTTTTTCTAATGATAATCAAATGGGTAGATGAATTCCGATTTAGCCGATTTTTTGTAAGGATGATATTTGATTATGAAAATAGAAAATAAACGGTTCAGATCGTTGAATTAATGAATTGACGATCGTGGTTTAATAACTTTAATTATAGTTGTATTATAAAAGTTGTATATACACATATACATTTATGTTTTATTATAGTTGTAATGTTGTATATAATTTTAAAAGTTTATTACTTTATTATTTATGGTATTACACTATTACTATTTACTAACATTATAGTATTATATAATAACTTAATAAGAATATTAATAATTTATTAGAGTAAACAAACGAAAAATCTATTAAATATATTATGATTCCCAAATTGGGCTTTGGGCGGGCCTAAACGGGCCGGGCTTTGGGCGGCCCATGGGCTTCAAGGGGATGGCCCAAGCCCAACCCAAGAGACTTTCAGACCGGGCCGGACCGGGCCAAATTTCGGGCCAAATCGGGCTTCGGGCCTAATGGGCCGGGTGGGCTTCGGGTCTTGAGCTTTTTGGTGAGGCCTACATCTAACCACCCAGCAATGAATTTCAATGATCTGAATCGTTCATATTTTAGAACATCATTCAAAGATCACCCTTGCAAAAAATCAGCCAAATCGGAAACTGTTTAGCCAGTTTATTACTGTCAACATCATTAATTTCAACCTTATCTAACAAATTATATTTGTCTGCAAAGTTTGGAGGACCAAATAATTATCGATTTGGCTAATTTTTTTACATGAACGACCCTTAAGGATGGACCTAAAAAATGGACGGTCCTGATCATTGAATTTCCTGCACCGTGGTGAGCGGGTGATTAGGTGAGCGGAGAATTCCTCATTCTATGGTGAGCGGGTGATCATTTCTGTATATATATATATATATATATATATCTTTTCATCTCTAATCAATTAATAATATTAGAGCTCCTAAAACTTTAGAAAAAGTTTTAATCATCAAATCATATGGCATGTGACATGACAATATTTTGTTAGAAACAACTAAAATTTAAAGTGATGAATTTAAATCTGGACAAATAAATAGTTAAAATCTAAAATTTTAAAATTTTTGAAATTACTCTATAACTATAAAATTTTCTTATATTTAATTTAAATTAAAAATCATCCCAAATTAATAATAATAAATGCATGCCAAATAGGTAACCTTTAATGTTTAAGTTAATGTGGTATCACTTATCTCAAAAAGTAAAAATTTAATGGGTTCTGTCTAGTGTCTACCATGTAGCCGGTCGTGTATTTATTTCCTTGAAGTTAATTTGGGCTGGGACCCCTGGGTTTAAAATAATATAAAAATTCTAATTAATAATGAACGTACGCACATGAAAGGTTTTTTCATTTATATTTAATTTTGTGTCCCTTTCTATAAGATAACAAAAATTGATTTCAAATTGGTGGACAACATATATAAATATAAAAAATTAGGATTAAATACTAAATCTCAATAATTTTTTGGTATAACATGAAAATTATATAATATTTCAATTGAACTACCAAATTTAAATGTAGTTTTTTAGATTAGGTCACAAATATGTTGACCCATTTGATTTTAGCCTTTTTCATTTGACATTTTTGTCATTTGGCCCACATATGATGAGTGTTAGTTAAAATTTATAAGATTTGGACAAAATTGCCCTTGAGGCTTTTATATTATTTTGAAAATTTGTTAATGTAATCTCAACTTCACATTTAGTTGTGACTGTACGACACTCACAACTTCAAATTTAGTTGTGACTGAACGACAGTCACAATTAAGTTGTGACTTAATTGAATTTTTTTTCAGAGAAATTATACTACAACATAGTATAAATAGAGGTCAAAACAATACTTTTACTCAAAATAATACATAGTATAGTGGTGTGAGTTGTTTATTTTAATTTACCAAGACAGTCACAGTTAAATTGTGACTAGATTGATTTTTTTTAAATACAATATAATATAAATTAATGTAATATTTGTGATGTAATTTTATTTTTATATTTTTATTATAGTGGCATGTGATGTAATATTTATAAATTTTAATACCTTATATTTTATTATTTTGTTTGATTTTTCAACTAGTACTTAATCTAAAATGTTATTTAATTTTGGTAGCTAAACTAAAAAGTTATTGAAATTTAATAATTAAAATTAATGTACCTATATAAATAACTATCCCAACCTCATAATTGGGAATATTTTTTTTTGTGACCGATACACTGCCACGTGGTGTAACTAATTAAACGTGTCATAATATAGATGAATGTTATTAATATTATATTCAAGGAGAGATAAAGATATCGTTTAATAATACCCTTATACATTAGATTGTTTATACAATATAACAGTGTATCATTTACGCATTAAAATTTTTCCGGAATTGGCATGCACGCCTAGCTAGCTTGTTGTCCCTAAGTAACTGATCACTTTGCAGACTTTGCCATAATTTTTCTGTCCCTACATTAATATTGCTTCCTCATTTATCTCTTACCCAGTAGCCATTTACCTCACCACTGAAACTATGTTCCTATATGTAGTAATATATATAGTAAATCCTAGCTAGCTTTTAAGATCATTAATTATTAGATATACAAAAATATCGATCCGTGCATGCTTCAAATCTGAAAAGATTGATCTCAGGATCGATATATATGTTTCGTAGCCATCGACCGTCTGTATTGTGAATAAATTAAACTAGCTGCATTCTCCTCCTTGTACGTACAACTCATTAATATTGCTGAATTATAGAGTTTAATGTCAAGGGAAAAGAAATAGTGCTCTACTGTACTTAGATGCTCTAATAATAAGTACTGATCAAATACTCAATAATATATATTGGTTTAAAAAGAAAGAAAAACAAATTTTAGAAGATGATATGGGAACCGCGGAGAACGAGGGTATATATTTAATTCATATTCAAATTACCTAAATTGGATACCGAATTGCCTTAATTAGCTAGATACTAGCCGGCATTAATTAATTAATTATGGTAAATGATTGTTTTAAGTTATTTAAAATTAATAAACCCTAAAAATAGGATGGTTGAACTATATTTGACATATGCCATATTAATTATTTGAGATTCAAAGGCCAAAATTCAAATAAAGGCCAACCTGGTGAATTTGTAAAAAAAAAAAAAAAAAAACTCTGCGTATCTGTAAAAATACAATAAGTGAATATGCGAAACAGTAATGCTACACTTACCACATTTTTATACCACAATTTCATACCATCTTACATGACATTCATACATTGGACATTAAAAATTAAAAAATAAAACCTAAAAAAGAAAAATTAAATACCCTTTCATTAAAGTAATGACACATCATGTGGGATACAAATGTGGGAAAAAAAAATGTGGGACAAGTAGCATTATTGTATGCCAAATCAATGCATTTGCGCAAAAAAGTCAATGCATTTGTAAAAATATAATAAATGCATTTGCAAAATTAGTACATCTATAAAAATACTACAAGTGCATTTATAAAAATTTCATAAATTATCCTTTATTAGTTTATTCCAACTTTTTAAGTTAAGGTGCTCTGCACCAAATTTATTAGTGGGTTAATACTTAATACTATGAGATCATTTATTATATTATATATTTCAATGATTTTTCGATACTTATTAAATTACCGACTGACATGCTTTCACCATTCATCTCTATCTTTACTCTTTAGCAGAGCCTAGCTTGAAGTTTTGCCGGTGAGAAGTTACTATACTTTTAAGTCTTTTTGTACTGGAGGGTGACAAAGGCCCAGAGAATTTACTATATTTATTAAAGGCACTGCTACGTTTGTACATTCATTAGATATGTATATATTATTTTGTATATATATCAGACCAAAAGAAATTGGACTTGTAAATTTCTTATAAATGGTAGGTATAAGCCATAACTGTTGTTCAGATTAAAAACTTGAGACTCAATTAATGAAATACAGACAATTATATCATTATCTATGAACATAAACTCTAGTTCAAGTGACATTAGTATTGGCGGGATAACATTGAATTATGACTCAATTTTTGATAGAGGAAACAGAAATATTGTTTTAATTTTGTTTTCTTTAACACTGCTCTGCTCATTAATAATCCTATTCAATTTTTGATAGATGAAAAAGAAATATTTTTTTTTCTGCAACACTGCTTTACTCATTAGTAATTCTACTGAACAAACACGAATAAAATTCTATTTATACCATTTCAACTTATCATGTTTGGCACTTTCTCTCTAGTAGATGTGAGATGACTAATTGACTAGTTGTGATTGAGCCTCATTTTTATTACAAAGATGATATAAGATATAGTAAATTCAAATAGTACAAATGTTACGGTTGCATTTAATGTTTTATTTTAATTTTAATTTTGTTGTTATCTTGAATAAGTCTTTGGTTTGTTAGATAAGAAGTTTATTAGGGTAAGGAGAAGTGGAGTAGTGTTAGGCCCCGTTTGGAATTGTGGTGGAGGACTCAAAAGCTGCTGTAGATGACAATTCTCAATTACCAGCAGTTTTGGTGTTTGGTACAAAAATAAAAAACTGTTTTTCCCCACAATTCTCAACTCCCCACAGCAAAAACAGAAAGCAAGTTTCTAGGTGTTTTTGAAAGTTGCAGTGACTCATAGCAACAATGAATATTTTATTTTATCCATAATACCCTCATTGATTTCTATAATTTTTATTTGTTTATTTTTAATTAAAAAATATGTCCATTGTTAGTTATATTTTATATTGTGATAATTAATTATGATATTTTATTTATACAATTAAAATTATAATATATCTAAAAAAATAATATGCATACTTATTTAATAATGTTGTTCTTAGAAAAATTAATGTTAATAAAAATTTGTAGTCAAAAATTTCAAAAACAAGTAAAAAAAACATTTTATTTTTACCAAACAAATAAGTGAAATGCACTTTCAGCATCATGTCCATTTTAGTAATTATACACAGTCACATCATTTTTATATTAAAATTTACCAAACACTTTGATACTGTTTTTTGCACTCACAGCACTTTTGAAAACATAGTTTATCAAAAACTCAACTGCTTTACTTTACAGCTGATTTTACTTCACAGTTGTTTTACTTCACAGCTGTTTTACTTCACAGCTGTTTTTTTCTTACAGCAATACAAACTGGCCCTTAATGTTAGTGGGTTTATGGGTCAGTTGAGTCCTGCTCTTGTTTGACTCATATATATGTCCTATTTTTTTTGTAATTTTGTTTAGCTCACACCTATTTAATTAAGGTGAAGAAGGCTTGAATAAAAAGATCAGAGAATTAAGTAAATAACGTGTTTAACGTTAAAGGTCAAAAGTTCCTTTGTTAGCCTTATTGTTTTTGAGGTCACAGGTTCCTTTATAATCCCCCAAATTCCAATTTTCTATTGTTCTTCTTAGTTTTCCCTCCTAGTCACAAATAACAATATTCAAATAAGCATGTAATGTTGTGGTTGCCACTGATAAATAATAGGGAAATTTTTAGCAAAATGGAATAAACATTGAGTTATCATGATTGATGATACGACCTTCACTTTGTATCATCTAAGGATCAAACATTTTATTTTGATGGGTTTACCTCCTACTCCTGAAGCTAATTATTGCAGGTGGCAACACCAACGGCTACAGCAAGATGCCATGAATCATGAATAGGGATGGCCATTTTACCTGTGGGTTTGGGTATCCGCGGGTACCTACTCTATTAGGGTAGTGTGGGTATGGGTAATGGGTAATGGGACGGATATGGGTATACATGTTAATACCCGTATAAAAAATGGGCGTATATGGATAATACCCGTGGTTTACTCAAACCCTCTATTTTAAAATTTTTATTTGTATTTTTATCATTAAATTCAAGTATAATGAACCTGAAATTTAAATTTAAATTGCAATTAAACTAATAAATGAAAAAAAAAATAGGAAAACAGAAAAAACATATGGATCAATTAAACTGAAAAACGTAAATTAATTGATCAATTTTTTTTTTTTTGGTCGAAAACTAATGGATCAATTAAACTGTTGCAATATTTGATATATTGCAACATGATTGAAGTAGAGAGCGGAGCCTGGCCAAAAAAATAAGTAGGGAGCGAAGAAAGGAGAGAGGAGAGAAAGAGAGAAAGATACGTTATATAATTGTAATTGTTCATAATAACATGTAAGTATGTAAGGTACTGTAAGAGTGGCAAAAAAAAAAACTATATATGTACTGTAAGAGCGGATCTTTAAAAAAAAAAAAAGAACTGAAATCAGGACACAAAAAAAAAAAAAAAAAAAAAA
>QANW01009682.1:332796-462990 GCA_003254865.1 Dryas drummondii
CAGGAAGGTGGGTTTTTGGGTTGGGTTTGGGTAACCCATTACTTTGGTGGGGCGGGTAAGGGTAATATTTATTATACTATGTGGTGGGTTACGTGAGTATGAGTTAGATAAATTTTTCACTTAAATGAGTTTGATTTTGTGGGTATCTGCCCGCTGGGTCAAATAACATCCCTAATCATAAAGGAATATGGAGTCCTAGGAAACACGTACGTTATCCGCAACAAAAAAACCCGCCTCCCAATTGTATAGACATCTTATGCACATTGTGAGCCGTCCTTAACTCTGGATCTTTTCATACTCTTTTGGCAAATGCTAAACCTGTTTTAGTTGGTAGAAAGAGGAGCTTAACACTAAATTTCGAGGTTAACTATTATTAATTATTAACAATATTGATTTTTTTTAATATGATTACATGAAAGTGACTAGTTTATAAGTCAGCAATCAGCATCTCGATCATGATAGAAACAGTCTACTTTCATAAAGCATGTTTCCAGCTTTGTCAAGCTTACAATGGGTGCTGTCTGCAATAGCAAAAATGTAGGAATTGTCTCTATCTCTTTTATCTTTATCACGGGACGAGAAAAATAGACACACAAATATAAACACTAATGATAAGTAAATTTTTCTCCAAATGTAGAGTTGTAGACACTAGGCTCTCTATAAGTACATTAAAACGTACCGTATATATAGTTTTAGTTTACTTTTTAATTGGCAATGTTTATAAGTTCGTTTAAATGTTAATCATGGTTGGATTTAGATATTACTCGCTGATCATACAATGTTTCCTACAAGGATGACACATAAAGGGGTTAAGTCACTGCAGGCAGATATTCTTTCGTCTGGACCATGCATTCACACACTAGGATATATATAGCCTTACAAAACCCAGTTCTAACATGATGAACATACCAACAAAAAGCTACAATTAATGCTGAAGTCAGAATGGTTTGTGACAGGAATAAATAAATTATTCACTTAAATTCATCACAGTATAGAGTAGCCAAAATAACCAACTTAAATATATGGACTACTTTGCCAGCAGGAAAAACATGTTCATCCATGCAGCAAAACACTAAATACTCAACTGACTAACCCTTGGACTGCTTGGAGTAATGGTTTTGTAAAACAGAAAAAATACAAAATAAAAAATAAAAAACAAAGAAAGAAAAGATCAGATGGAAATCATAAACTTGATGAAGAACATTGGTCAAAATCTAGCAAGTTACCTCCATCATTCTAGTGTGAACAGCTGAAACCATCAGAGGCTGGATAGGTAGCAACAATGCAGAAGCTGCCATCGATCAGCAATTTTAAGTTTTCATTTCTGAGGGCTATGAGTTGATGCATGCATTTCCAATTATATGCCTAGATGAGCAACTAACTTTAGAGAAAAATAAACAGATAGAACTAATTATTTGTGTAGGAAGATAGAAACTAAACATATAGGAAAACTATATAAAAAATCATAAATCAAGCTCTTGGTTTCTGTACCTTTCTTTTTTGGTCCGATTGGTTTCTGTATCTTAAAAAACAATTAGTTTTATTTGATTTTCCATGATAAGCAGTTCTTATATTTGATTTTCCATGATAAGCAGTTCTTGTTAAATTAAACATATAAGCACACTATATGTTGATGCAAATTTCCGTGAGATAGATGCAACAACTTAGGGGTGGTGACCTGGCTGATCAGGTGCCTTGTCGAATGATGACGCGGATGTTGATATGAGATCTTCCTGTAAATGAACACAAGATCAAAGGAGATGGACCGGTATGGTACCAGCCAAACACGCTCCGATGATGAAGTCAGTGATGTGTATTTGGGGATGTTTGAATGGAAGTGAGGAAAAACAGGTGATAAACTTGGGAGAATGGGAAGAACAAGGCAAATGTTCTGGGTTTATTCTCAGCAAGTTGGGTGTGCTTTTGGTAAGTCAAAGTTGGTGTAAGTGTTTTGCTTGGTGATAGGTAGATCTGGTTTTTGTGCATATAGGTTGATTTATATAGAGAAAGGAAGTTGTGAGGAGTAAGTTACCTGCATGTGGATGAATGGTTGAGAGAGATCCACGCGTTCGGTCATGACTAGTAGCATGCACAGTTACTCACCTCCTTTGCATTTAATGTTGCATTGAATGCTACATTCAATGCAAGGATGGAAGGTTCAGGTGAAATGCCTCAATAGTCACGAATGTGAGCTGAGAAGTCTTATCTGTCATAAGATCCTGTCAGGTCTACTCGAGTATGGCGGTTCGTCCCAACGTGATCATCCTTGGGACGACGGCGTGATGCCGAGCCGATCCGCACACATATATCTTCATGTGTAAACATGAAGCCTACGTGTGATTGGATCAGAAATAGATAGCTCGGCCGAGCCGATCCGGTATGCAATGATCCCTTCAAGTCATAGTCGGTCGTGACTAGAGTCTGAAAAGGACGGTCGCTCAATGCCGAGCCGAACCGAACTGGGATAACCAAAGAAATGATGAACACTCAATACTTTGGAAGATCCTCAGATCGGGTCGAATCGGGCGCGAGGATTAGCCAGGGTAGGCCGATCCGATCTGACAATGAAATGTGATGTTGAGCTGGTGTGATGACGTGGAGACCCAAGTTTGACCATTGAAGAGTCAAACTCCGAAGTTGGATCTGGACAGTCACGTGTCGAGCCATGGTTGATTTATTGAATCCATGTGGATTTATCCACAAACACTATATTAAGAAATCATACGTCATGCTCTTGGTTTCTGTACCTTTCTTTTTGGTCCGATTGGTTTCTGTATCTTCAAAAACAAGTTTTATTCGTTTTTCCATGATAAGCAGTTCTTGTGAAGCAGATTCATTCTATTGGAAAATATATGAAGCAGATTCATTCTATTGGAAAATATAGGTAACATTGTAGAGAATAAGAGTTATTGGGAGACACATGAGAGCTTGCTAAAGATGAGTTTGAGTGAATGTATATATATAGGTGCTCATCAGTCTCAAACGTTAATATTCATCTGATTTTAGATGCCATGCAAATGAACCGATATCACTATATAATAAGGTACCTAATATTGTTTTCATCAACAATAAATTTTGACAATATTCATAGAAAATATGCTTAGCAAATGCACACAGAAGATATTAAAATTTCATGTAGTAAAAATTATCAACATTAATCTACTTCCAGTTTTGCCGCCTAAAGGGGAAAGGGGGACAAGTGGACAACGTTTGGTCCAACCTCATATTATATAACTTTGATCAAAGGTTTCTTTTTTTTTTTTTTGGTCGGGAAAAGTCCCATCCTCAAAGGTTAATCCGAGTGCTTCATAAACTTAGGAATGGAGTCGGATCAAATTTAAGACTGGGGTGGGCTGAAGTCTTCTTTTTGGAATGTGGGCTGGGATGAACTATTTTTCCGTGGGCTCTGGGTTGGCTGATCTTAAAAATATACCTGGAAAAAAAATTAGTGGGCTGGGTTGGGCTATGTAGCCCAGCCCTTGAAGTGGTTCTGTCCTTAGTTTTCCTCTTAAAGAATGATATAAACTTGAGGCAACTCCAACTCCAATTAATGAATTAGCATATTGCTTGGTATTTAGATTCTTCCTTTTTCCCCAAGGATGAAAAAAAAAAAAAAAAAATTTGGCCCGATGTATCGACGAGATTAACTTTTATGTCTATCAAGTGACTTGCATAAAGTCTCATGCACCTTGGGGCATGGATTCTAAGAACTATAAACGGAAGTGAAATAAGCACATTAGAGACTGTTTCTGTAAAATTCTCATCGGCTAAGCGAATGGGAAAATGTGTAAACAGCTATGTATTTATCGTGCACTGTTTGATAGAATTTGAGTACTATTCGAGGATTAAATTAAAAAATAAAAATAAAATTAATAGTGTTAAATGATAATTAAAATGGGCTTTTTTACCCAAATAACACCTGAACTATAGGGGGTGTGCTCAAATACCAGCTAAACTTTTTTTCTTGTCAATTTACCACCTGAAATTATTGATATCTGCTAATTTGCCACCTAACATCCATTTTTCTGTTAAATCATCAAAAAATTTCCCAAACTTCCCATTTTGCCCTTGAATACAATAAAAAAATATTATTATTTTAAAAACTTTTTTTAAAATATAATTAGAAAAAAAATTAAAAACTAAAAAAATAGAAAATGGAAATACCTTTTTTTTTAGGGGGTTTAATTAGATTTTTTTTTTAATATTTAAAATGCTTTTTTTATATAAATGACGAAAATACCCTTGAAATAAACAGAAAATTTAACTAAAATGACGGTAGGTGGTAAATTGGCCAATATGTGAAAGTTCAGGTGGTAAATTGGCAAGAAAAAAAGTTTGGGTGGTATTTGAGCACACCCTTTATAGTTCAGGTGGTATTTAAGTAAAAAAGCCATTAAAATGTGTTAGTTTTCTAAATTTCTCCCATGAGAGAAAACCCAACATAACACCTACGCCCAAATGTGATTACAGGTACAATTTGAATCCAAATCAGGTACGCCCCAAGGATCAGTTTTAGATGTTTTGAGCAAACTTGATCAAAAGCAGCTGAGATTACGAAGCCGTGCTTGTTTTAATAGGAAACATGTTGTAGGCATTAATTATGAAAACCAAAGTGCCTAATAAATTACAACAAATAGAGAGAGAGTGAGAGAGAAAGAACCTGGGAAGGGAAGATTAGTTGAGCTGAGGGAAGGCTGGAGATATTGAGTTAAAGGCTCTATGAAACCAACGGTACTGGTTGAGCGTTGTGCGAGTCGGATTCCCCGAAAACCTAAAATAGAGATGATCATTGAAAATGTGAAATATTTGATAGGATCCGTTTCCGAAACGTAGAAAATATACATATAAAAGAGAAATTCCATCGTTAGAAAATTGGAATGTTTACTTTGCCTTCTCGGGAGAATGGAGACTCGGAGGCTGCGGCAATAAATTACCATGTATTATTCTTTTTTTAGGTGAAGGAAATCAATTCCCAGATATTATTTCCATTATAATATTGTTCATCTTTTTCTAGCTTTTGATAGTTACGGCCCAAACAACACAAAGTGACAAAACTAAGTTAACTAACCACGCAGCTTGTGCCTGGAAATACCCATACATCACAAGGAGAGGAACCAATAGAGTAAAGCCCAAGTCAGCCACAATATACTGCTCCCTATAAACAAAGGGCACAATTTCCGTTATAATATTATATTCATGTTAAGTCTGTTTTTATGGTTTGCTACTTTGCTCCACCTCTTAAGATTTTAAGGCTGGCCCTAGATTAAGGAGAGACGACATACTATAATATCTATGGACGATGATTATAAAATTACGATTTCACCCTTCTATTATAATTTTTTATTTTTTTCATTTGACAGTTTAATTAATCATGGGCAATTTAAGGGATTTTAAAAATTTCACCTAACGGAGTATTTTCTTTATATATCGATTATGATTTATGAGTTTAAGTTAATTTGGTATTGTTTTAATTAAGTGTTTATTGCAAAGTTTTGTAATTGAAACTAATTGTGTAAAGCATGTGGTATGTTGGTGCCGCGTTACATGAGCTTGATCTGGTATTTAAGGATCTGTTTAGTACTCTATTTAAAAATAGTTTTCTATATTTAAAAACACAAAATTGTTTTTAAATTTTAAAAATGTGTTTGGTAGACTATTTTTTAAAATGAATATCTAAAAACCCACAACTCTCACCACCAACTCTGCTTCATCTCCCTCCACAAACCCACACTACCATCGACAGACAAAGAGAGAGAAAGGGGAGGGGGAAGAGAGAGAGAGAGAGAGAGAGAGAGAGAGAGAGAGAGAGAGGAAGTTTCAGATTTCAGAAGAGTTTTATAATTTGCAAGGCTAGTTTATGGTATGATATCATGCTTTTGGAGTCGTCTAGACCTCCATCCTCTTTAATTTTGGTGAGTTTGAAGGGTTGAGATGCAGAGTATGAAGATTGAGGATGCGTATCGAGCTTAAAGCGATTAGGGCCTAATAAAATTTCTTAATTTTTTTTCGCTAACATATGGATTAGCATAAATTTTCATCAAAGATTAAGGGAGATGGTTGGTTCAAATGTGTAGATGGTTTTTGATAAAATGCTTGAGTGAAAATAACAAGATTGTCTTATACAATGTTTTTAAAATTCAATTTCAAATTTACTACCAAACAGATATCAAATTTTTGCAAAAATTCAAAATAAAATTCATATTTTTGGATTGTATTTCAATTTTTTTTTTTTTTTTTGGGAAATGATACCAAAGGGACCCTAAAAGATTCTCCCATTTTGAGAAAGTCTCAAGTTTGCTATCCTCCTTGGGTTACAAAAGGCCCGGACATTATCATTCAGTCCATGTACATCTTTAAGGTATTACATCTTCCTCTGTTTAAGGTCTAGTGGTTTGACATGTCGAGGGGGAGTTGAACAGGACTTAGGTTCCATTTGGATGAAAGGATTTAAGAGTAAAGATTGGATTTTGACAATAAGGCTAGCTAATTGGTTGAAAGGACCAAAAATTTATAGACACAATGCATTTGAAATGATCCAATGTAACATTGGAGTATATGCTGGTATTTGTCTATGCAGATATGTATTCATGTATATGAGCACAAAGCTAGGCGTACATCTCTACATTTACATACACACAAATGTGAATGTTTAAACATTTATGCATAGAAAATGTACATATGTAACCACGAGGGTGGAAGGGCATAGCAGACTTGAACACCATACCTACCCCAACCCTATTGGAAGTTTGGAATGGGATCACTTCATGTCTAGAAAACTGTGAAATTCAGGATTATGAGATAAAAACTGTGAAATGCAAATAGTGCCCTACTAAACCTTTGAAAATGTTTGGTATAATAAAATTTTCTTTGCGTTGTCTTGTAGATGGCCTTGTCAGACGGTTCATTAGAAATGAAGAGGGTGTGACCTTTGATCGGCCTTCCCCTGTGTATGATCAAAAAGATTTTGGGCCTATTGAATTGAAAGCTGGATCTCTAGTTGTTGTTCATGGTGATCTTATCCATCAAAGGTCAGTTCATATAAATTCTTTATATTAACCCTTTAAACATAAGATTTTTCTCCCTAGTTGAATGGTCTGAAAAGCCTCTTTTTTCGTTTTTCCTTGGACAACAATCAGTCCTCAAAATCAAGGCATGCGTACAGCTTGCATGTGGTGGATACTGATGGCTGCAAATGGGCTCAAGATAATTGGTAATTACATCTTACATTGAATATATGATTACTACGCTTTACCCCTTGTTGTCGGAGTGACTTTTACAGTATATATATATTTGCTGGTTCTGAGAGCCTTGACGTATGTAACCAAACTAAGTTTTTTGCAACCCTTTATTTTGTTTGTTTGTTAATCAGAGAAAGTACTGAATGTGATATCCTCACAACCTTCTAAGTGTTAATTTGAGAAGGCAATTTTAGAATACTACTCATTTGCTCACCATCTTTATTGATTTCCACCCATTTCAACAATTGTCACTTGTATTATAGAAGTAACTATATAGTTTTTTTGGCCAGGAAAAGTAACTATATAGTTAACCACACACAAATACACAATAAATGCATTCAAATATTTAAAATAATAAAAGAGAGAAAATTACTGAACAATAAAAAATTCTTATCTTCTCCCCAAAAACTTATTTTAATTTTAGAATAAAACAGAAAAATAGGAAAACCATCAGCCTCCATTTTCTTGTCATCATTTCCAGCGACCATCCTCTCAACTCCGGCGACTCCTCCACCAGACGCCGGCTGGTCATTTCTCTTAACTTCACTCGATCTCTTTTCTCCATTCAAACAGAAAAATAAGAGCTAAATAAAAACCATATTTAAAATCAAAATGGTGAACAAATATCAGAGAAAGAGAGAGAGGTGTAGAAAAAGAAACAACACTTCAGATTTGATAAACCATCAGCCTCCATTCTCCTAGCCTCATTTGAATCAAGACCTTCACTTCAAAAGAAAAAATAAAGAGATGGAGGAGGAGAAAAAGAAACAACAGAGGAGTGAAAGAGAGAGGAAGGGAGAGTGGTGGCCGGCCGGAGTTGCGTGGAGACGTCTCCCGGCGTTAAGGTAGGGGCTGCCGGAAATATGGCAGGAGGAGGGAATGGGTTCCTGAGATTGGGGCTGATGGGTTTTATTTCATTTTTTCAATTTTTGGTCTTTAATGATTTTATCTCTTAACATAAAAATATTTTAATATATTAATTTAAATAATTAACTATAATTTATTATAATTTGAGTTAATTACACTTAAATCTTCTAAAATTTATTGTCTTTTCACATATACTCTTTAGGATTTTAAAAATTACGCATACACCTTTTGAAGTTTTAAAACTATTGCATATAACCCCCTACAAAAGAAAAAAATAAATAAACAAAAAAGAAAATATTTGTATTGAGGTTGGACCTTACACCTTTAGTAATCTTATTAGGTCATTTTATCCCTAAGCTTGTTTTTTTACATAATTTTTCATATCATATAGGGAGTTATATGCAACAGTTTTGAAATCTCATGAGATATATATATAATTATTGAAACCTCAAGAAGTGTATATGAAAAAATAATAAACTTCAGAAAATATAAGTGTAATTAACTCTTATAATTTCCACTTATGTATATATGTGACAGAAACTTAATAGGGTAGTCAGCAAATTAAGGTGGTAAATGATGATGAATATTGGTGAACTGGTGAAGGCAATAAATTACCATGCCGCAGTTCATTGCATTTCATTGGGTAGTCTTTCTTTAGTCACATTAATTAAAAGGGCTGTTATTTTCATATCATTTTTTTTTTTTGCACATCTTATTTAAAAAAATAAAAATAAAAATAAAAAGACCAAACATACCCTTTCATTTACACACCCCCTCCCTCTCCGAAATCAGCTTGTATACTAATAGTCATTTGTCAAATAAAGATTACAAACCTTCATCTTCAGCCATGTCAAAGAATGCTTGTAATTTTAAGGCTTCTGCTTAGAGTTTGACCCCGGTAAGAAGCCCAATTTCTAAACTCTTCCTCCTTGTGTTCTTCTTTCAAACCATCCAAATTTTCACAATCCATGCGCTCCAAAAAAAATTTGCAGCCCCTCCTCCTTTTATCTTCTTCCCCCCCCTCCTCTCTCCATTTATCTGTCTCCTTCCCTCTTCCTTGCACCACCCATCTCTCTCTCTCTCTCTCTCTCTCTCTCTCTCTCTCTCTCTCTCTCTCTCTCTCTCTCTCTTCCTTCTCTCCTCCCTCCCTTTCTCTGTCACTGCAGCTGGTTCAGTAGATAACCACCGAACGAAAATAACAGTTTCGACAGATGATTGCCGAACGAACTCACCGATTTCGGCGGATGGCTGCTGAACGAACTTACTAGTTTCGACGGATGGCTGCCGAATGAACCTACCGATTTCGACGGATGACTACTGAACTGCCTGCAAAGCTAATCCTCTTGGTTGGCACAGTGGCGTGCGAGCTGGGCAGAGCTGGTCGGGCGTGAGCTCATTTGCATTGGCGGCATGGTCCGCGTTGGAGCTTCTCGGCTGCACGAGCTTGGCATGGTAGTGTGCATGGGGAAGGTGGTGCTGCAGGGAGGAGAGAGAAAGAAAGAGGAGGGGAGGGTGTAGAGAAGAGGGTGGTGCTACGTGGTGTGGGGAGGGTGGTGCTGTACACCATGCAGAGAAGAGGAGAGAGAGAGAGAGAGGGTTAGGGGCTTGGGGGTGTGTGTTGACAGAAAAATGGAGACAGGGAATGAGATAGAGTAGGAAAGAGAAATATGAGGTGTGTGGATGTGTAATGAAATGAAAATATTTTGATAATGTATTGGGTGTGTGTTGAGAAGTTTCGAGTTTGAGATGAGTGTGTGAGGTGTGTAGGAGAAGAAAAAAAAAAAGGTATGCATAAAAAAAAATGTGTGTAAATAACAACACTCTTAATTAATATATACAAAACAAACACTACAAAGACCTTTTAAAAAAGCTAGGTCGATCATAATGTCATATATTCATAATTCATTTGCCGGCCTCTCTGTCCACTCCTGTTCTTTGCAATGTCAAAATTTATTCCTCTATCTCTTTTCTCTCAAATCTTGCTTTGATATTAATGTATTCAGGAATTATTATCTCAATTTTGTATATCCTAACTGATATAATCTTGCTTTGATATTAATGTATTCAGGAATTATTATCTCAATTTTGTATATCCTAACTGATATGACAGTACTTTATTAAGTTATTCATAATTGAGTTTCCTTGATTTTTTTTTTTGCCAGGGAGTTTAATTGAGCTTTATTTATATACAATAAGTGTAAAACTATTATGTTATTTGTTGTGTTAATTTCTTGATAACTAAAAATTAGGATATAATAGTTTATGTTTTTAGTATAATTGTTAACATTATTCGAAAATCAGACTTTTAAGTGATAAATGACGTAAAATGTACCATCCATAATATTACATCTTGTATTTGTATTTTTTTTTTTAATTTGTTTTTACTTGGATTTTAAGTTTAAAGATAAAAAAATAAAGGATAAAATGAATTCATAGCACTTTTGAGGTGTGAGTGAAATTATATAACCCTTTGATTTAAATTATATGATTAAAATTTATAGTAAATTAGGATAAACCACCTATAATAGATTTTTTCTTAAGTATAACCCATCATAATTTTTTTTTTTTTTTGAGGTTTAATCTTTGACTAGTGTTCACATAAGCAGCTTTAATTTCTTATAATTTTGGAGGTTTATATATATATCATATATGAAACCTAGTGCCTTGTGCGTTAACCTAGGAGTATGTTATTAATTTTCAGTTTCATATTAAGACTCTGCATACAAAGAGAGAAGGGGGAGAGATTTTAGAGAAACAGAGAGAGTCCAACAAAATCTTTAATTACACATTTTGTTTATATTTAATTTTTTATTTAAAATTATAATTGTAAATAAGTGTGAATCATAAGATATTATAGGAGATATATGTCATTCTATAATTAAAAGATTAGTCAGGTTAGAAAATTAGAAAGCTTAGGAGAGGATCCAGATCCTATTTATTGCATTCAATCATAAAAATCAATCAATTAAATCTCTATAATTTATGAATTTTAATTTAATTTACTCTTATTAATGACAATGACAAACTTTGTAATTGTAAAATGGTTTTAGGTGTGTTTTAATCCTAGGTGGTTTCAATTTTTGAAATTGGGCTTAATTTATAACCTAAAAAGTCATATCCAATAAACCCTAAAATTTAAACAAGTGAAAATAAGAGGAACACAAAATCTAAGTCCAATATTACAAGTATCGTGTCCATAACTTGTAGTTTTTTGTACATACGATGTCATGTTTTCATTGTCTTATCTTCTAGGCTGAAAATTTTGCTACCTAGCTAGTACCCCTCGGGCCCCACATGCATAAGATTGCAATTAATACAAGTTTGCTTTTCTTTCTAGCTATGTCCTCCCCAGTTGTGTCATGGTTACTTTTATTTTTTATTTTTGAATTAATTTCATTTTTTATTTTAAATTTTAATTTAATATCTTATATTTAAAATTTTGTAATATCATATCTTATCTTTTTAAATTATTGCAATGTCATACCTTTATCAATATGACTGTTAAGAGATCTTTTTAAATGTTGATATGACACTCTCATAATGATAATTGGATACCACGTAATCTAATAATAGGCTAAGTCATGTCACCTGACATAAAAATAATTAAAAATCTAGATTCATGGCATGTAATTATTAATTATTTCTTCTTTTTTTTTTTCAATTTTTAGATTTTAAATTATTTTTTATTCCACATGGCATGACATGTCATGTTGTCAGACCATATGGGCCACATTAGCATTTAACATATCTCTTAATAGTCATACTGACGCCCCTGACGGATGTATGACATTGTAGTAAATTGAAAAAATAAGGTATGACATTACAAGATTTTAAATATAAGGTACTAAATTAAAATTTAAAATAAACTTGAGGTACTGAACTGAAATTAACCTTTTATTTTTTGTTTGATATCACGTTTTCATTATCGTATCTTCTAAGGTGAAAGGTCTTTCAATGTTGATTGCTAATTTAGGCAAAAGAACTGTCCTCCTGCATGTATATATCACTTTTTAAAGTGAAGGCTGTCTTACACATTCTCAGTGAAATTACTTATGCTAGAAAAATATAGAAATATGAGTATTCAAGTTAAAATTAATTGACAATAAATAATTTATATATTATATAATATAAGGTAAGATTTTACATTTCTAACATAAAATACTCTCAACATGCTCTCTCACGTGTGACATAATTTGAATTATCTGTCTCAATACTATATAAAAATTAGACCATTTAACTCAAAATCAATTAGCAACCAAAGGGTAAGGTTACATGACATTGCAGATATATATCATTTTGCGTACGTGGACAGACATATATAATGCATGGACCAACTAACGTGATTAATTTAGAATTAAGATGCATAAATTCCAAACAAAAACATGCTCTTAATCAATTATCAAGTGTTGTACGTACCATGCATGCATGATACAAATGTACTCGATCTAGCTAAGTCATATGAAGCAAACATATTACATAAGTTGACAATTACCCTTAACGTACGAATTAAGGATATTTCTAGCTATATTCGATCCTCAAAGAATTAAATAAAATATTGGTCTGCTTCCATGAAATGATCTGCAGTAGTAGTATCTGTAGTGGTTGTGATAGGTAAATAGTTGGTGTTAACACCCTTAAGATTTTCGCTGTGAAGTGGAAAGAGCTCAAGTGTAGTTTTCTGATCATTAGACGACGTGGTCTCGTCTCTAATTTTTCCATGATTATCCGCGAATTGATGATGTCCTAACAATTTGTTGGGTGTGAGCACCACACCAAAATGTTGATACGGTGCTATTTGCGAAATGGAGGAGGCCGGATGGCTTTTGAGGACTAGTTCGCTCATCGCCCTTTCTTGCAGACTTCGAACTACTCTCTCTTCATATTCAGTCCATCCTGACTCTCCACGTGTCCCCATTCCTGCCATATCTCCTGCTGCTCTTTGCATTGATGAATTACCAGATTCCTACATATATATATGCATCATGAATAACAAAAGCATCTAGATATGATCGAGCAATTAAATTCCCACCTTAATTAATTTCGATCATTTCCAATCTTACTAATTTTCGTGACGTACCCTTTTGGTTCATTAACAAAACCATTACGTACGTAATTAATTCAGCTAGCACTACTAGAAATTTTGCCTCAAGCAACTAAATAACATCGATCTCATTTCATGGGCCTTAGATACTAGTATCAGTAACCACTATCAATGAATATTAATTATAGAAAACTGCTATCTGCACACTTTTTTTTTTTTGCACACCCCTATTAATAAAAAAACTAAACTCAAGGAAAAAAACCACACAACCCCTCTCTCTCTCTCTCTCTCTCTCTTTTTCTTTCCCTCTCTTTTTTCTCTCGTTCACACCCCCTCCCTTTNCACACTAAGTTTGTTCGGCGGGTACCTGCTGAACGAAACCAATGAGTTCGGCATTGGTCCACCGAACCACCTGCACCTAATTTTTTTTTTTGCTATCTGCTTAGGTGAGAAGAGAGAGAGATAGAGGAAAAATAAGTGGTGGTGGTGGTGGTTGTTTTGGCTCGGGTAAAAGGAAAAAGAAAGTGGTGGTGGTGGTGGTTGTGCGCCATTTAGAGAAGAAGAGAGAGATAGAGAGAAAGAGAGGTGCAAGGTGGTGATGCGCGCCATGCAGAGAAGAGGAGAGAGGGGGAAAAGGTTGGGGGTGTCATGGTGTGTGGGTGTGTATTGACAGAGAAAGGGAGAGAGGGAAAGAGAAAGATAAGGTGAGAGAAAGGAGAAGGTTGGGGAGGTGTGTGGGTGTATGTATACAGAGAAAGGGAGAACTTGTGAGAAATGATGACGATTGTGTGTGCTGGTGTGTGTTGACAGAGAAAGATGGAATGTGTAATGAATGAGGGTATTTTGGTAATGAGTTGGGTATGTGTTGAGAAATTTTGAATTTGAGGTGAGTGTGTGAGGTGTGTAGGTGAAAAAAGAAAAAGAAAAAGGGTGTGCAAATAGCAGCTCTCTAATTATATATATAGTGACAATTCTCACATGATTTTGTTAGATGCCTCCCAG
Source organism: Dryas drummondii (assembly GCA_003254865.1). Lineage (NCBI taxonomy): Eukaryota > Viridiplantae > Streptophyta > Magnoliopsida > Rosales > Rosaceae > Dryas > Dryas drummondii. Next base: position 346,945 of record QANW01009682.1, read on the forward strand.
CTACCTTGCATGAGTCAGCTTGCACAAAGCCGGCTTGGCTACAGTAGTAGTGAGTACAAAATAGAGAAAAAATTAAGGGTGCATTAGACTGTAAGGTCCGACAACTAAAATTGTTGGTCTAAAGACAACTAGTGAAGTAAGTTGAGTTGAAGACCAAAATTCAAATAAGGGCCTCAAGTGCATGGAAAAAAAAATCAGTGCATTTGTACAAAAAAATACAACAAGTGCATATGTGCAAAAAGTCGGTCCATATGTAAAAATACAACGAGTGTATCTGCGAAATCAGTACATATGTAAAAAAGCTAGTGCATCTGTAAAAATACAATAAGTGCATTTTTAAAAAATCTAGAAATTGTCTTTTACACCAACTTATTAAGTTAAGGTCAATTACACAAAATTTATTAGTAGTTTAGTACTACTAAGATATAATTTAGTAAAAAAGATATATGTATAAGAGAGAGACCTCTGAAAGAGTACTAGTGCAGTTTGAAAACGGTGTCCACTTCATCTGCTCAACTTCAAGACTTGTCCTTGTCCATCCTGCATGTACCCAATTTCCAAAATTTGTGAAATCTTTGTTTTTTTTTTTTTAATGTAAGTTTTATCCCAATCTCAATATGGTTGATTTTTTTAGGTATTAAATTGTCGTTTGAACTTTGAGCATAATTTAGGGACTAAAATCAAGTTTTCTGTAAATTTAAATTCTAAGCGAACAACAAGACTAAGACTACTACTTCAACCAATCACTACTCCTCTGTATAATATATATATATGGAAAAATTTTCAAGTAAAGATGCCTTTACTTAAAAAAATTAAGAACATTATTTTTTGACCTACAATTTAATGATCGGAATCGTTTATATTTTAAAATATTATTCAAATATTATTTTTATAAAAAATCAACCAAAACGGAAACTGTAATTGGTTGAAGTAGTACAACTAGTCTGGTTTTTATTTAGAATTTTCCGTCTTTTCACATGATGAGGTAGCTAGTAGAACTTAATAAATGGTAATTAGAACATTTCTTTCTTGTGTTCGGTTTTATTAATTAGTACGCGCGTGTACCTGCAAATTGTTTGCTTTCGAGGAGGGTTTCGTTAACAGTGGATGGCGCTTGTTGTTTATTAGAGTGAGACGACCTATTCATGATCATCATTTCACAACGTTGTTTCTGCCTCTCCCTGGCCCTGTGGTTCTGAAACCAGTAGAACACATTCTTGCCTTCGATCTTTCCATATTGTCGAAGCTGTGCAGTAACCTGTCGGATTTGTTGCGCTGTTAGTGTCTTTATTCCACGTTGATATATTTCTTCTAGGGCAAGTAACTGCCCTGCCGTTGGTTTCCATCGCGAGCTTTGTTTACCCGCTGCAGCTGCTTGATCCTTCAAATCCATCCTCATGCCTTGCTCATCACTACTCGCACGAACTGTACATATAAACACACACACACACACACACACATCATATATATATAATTAAATTAAAATGGGGAATGAATGAAGTAATAGATGAAACGTACACGTACCCAGATGATGACGGTGGTGGTTGATCAATGGAGACATATTAGTAGGAGAGTGGGAGGAGGGGTTGTAGTTATTAAACAAGTGAGAGGATTCTGGGGGGTATTGGAAGTAATAGTAGTAGTAGTGGTGCTAGGGTTTTGAATGACGACTGCAGGATCAAGGTTTTCAGCTTTCAGATGGTAGTCATGCATGTGATCTACAACCGCTGCAACCCATCATATATACTCCACATTCTGAATAATTATAGTGAAAGGTATCTGTATAGAAAGCAAATTTAAAGTGCTCGATCTATTGTACTCTCTGTCTCCGTAGGGAAATAGCTAGGTTAATTAAGTCGAGTACTGATGAGTCAATTAAAGAAGAGAATGCCTTTTTTTTACTATTAAGTAAAGAAGAGAATATCGATTGAGATTTTGAGAGAAAGAAATAGTCAGTGAAGAAATTTAGGCGTATATCTCAGAATCAATTGATAATGAAAGGAGTAGTACAAACTTTTATAAAGTATTATGTAAGATTATAATTTTCTAATGTGTAATAACACTCCACATTCTCACAGCTAGCTGGTTATAATACTTTCAGGTCAATTCCAAAACGTATGTGCATATATATAACAAAGTAAGGCCGACTATAATCTATATATTTCACATGAGAAGGAAAATAATATTCCACACATGCACACAATATAGGTGATTTTCATATGTAAATTGTAACTGAATTAAGCAGCGCTAGCTAGCGAATAGTATAATCATATATATATATATATATGGTACTGGGGGTTGGCGGACAATACAATAGTGGAATATATATATATATATATATATAAGTCACTAGGGGCCATTTGGGGTTAATATTAGGTAGAAAAATGTTGTTTTGATAGATTAGGTATCTGGTTATAAATTTTAGAAGCGTTTTTTTTTTTAAATAAAAAATTGGGTCAAAAGAAGCAAGTCGGGGGGTTCTTTATTTCACATCTACATTCTCTCACATCAGCTTTACTTCACAACGTTACCAAATTGACCTTAAACCAAGTACAAATAGAAAAAAATAACCTATGATAAAAGTTAATAATTAGCTGAAAAAACCAACGTCTACTGACCCTGAGATAAACCGTGACCACACATGTAGTGTGTACATAACACATAGTCTACTATATAGTCTATAGAGTATATGTTATTTTATTTTTGGCAATAATACATATCGGGTTCGGAATATTTTTGTCTCATTAAAAGCTGTTGCTTACCTCTATTATGTTGTTATAGACAGTGACTCAGTCGTATACATATATGATGTCCCAAAAGTTTGTCGGCTAGTAGCCTAGTACTGTTATCTTATTATCACCCCTTGTCTGCAGGGTGCTTGCAACCTACTGCGACGGACAGATCCAGGCTAAAACCCGGGGGGCAGTGGATCGAGTTATATATATCAATTCATCGAGAGACGTAACAGTTCAGCTAGCCCGACAATTATTGATTACTTACGTACGTACGCTATTTATAACGGTTGAATAATATTGTAAATGCTTCATACACATATATGTATGTATGTCTCTTATTAGTTATGAGCCTATTAATAAGATTGGAACAAGAGCTGGATATGTGGTATTATTGGGCCTCCAACCAACTGTTTACACTGTTCAATAAGAATTGCTTGTAGATATTTAGTAGACAACTTCATAAATATAATTTTATATATGCGATGAATGATTTGGATCTTCAAATAAATTTGAGAAATTTTTTTATAGATCAATAGTTAGTTGCATGGTCATCCATGTGGTCTCATTTTATTATATATTTACAGAATTTGTATATAAACGTACATTGCTAGCTAGAGCTTATATATGTTTGCAAAAAAAATAAATTTGGGGCGGCCACAAGCCCCCAAGCCTTTTAAGTACTTCTATAACTATACTATATATATATAAGGAGTTGCAAGTAAGGACGTGCTTGCTTTCTTAAAATAAGAACATTCTCTTCTAATACTATTTAGTAATGCAGTTTAATGACCCAAATTGTCCATTTTTTACACCTCCTCAAATTCATTTATGTAAAATTAAATTTAAATTAGTAATTGTTTAATCATTTAAATTGTGCACAAATACAATATGTGAGATAAAATTAAATTCAAATTAGTTCACAAAATATATAATTGATTCTTAACTTATGGCCAAGTTCACGTGGTTGGTTGCCTTGTCCGTAAGTACCGGATCCCCATGCAGACTTTGCCATAATTTATCTGTCCCTATATCGCTTTCTCATTTATCTCTTAGGTACCAATTTACCTCACCACTGATACTTTGTTCCTATATAATTAATTAAACCCTAGCTAGCTTTTAAGATCATTCATTATTAGAGATATATATATATATATACAGATTGATGCTTTCGTACTGTAGCCAACGACCTTCTTTACTGTTGACCTATAATAATATATATGTATAATGTATTATATGATATATTATCCAGCTGCATTCTCCTCCATGCATGTACGCTATTCTTAAATTCATCAATTACCGCTCATTAATATTGCTGAATTATTTGTACGAACCCCTTCAATAGTAGTACTAATTTTTTTCTCACTTGAATATATATATAAATAGTACAAGTACCTGGTGGGTGGGATATGCAGGATACACTGCATGTTTTACAAGCGTAGAAGTCTTTTTTTGATTAAATAACTAGCATCCATGAGATAAGCCTTTACACGCTAAAAGTCAATAAGTCTTACAATTATCTAATCATAAAAAAATGAACCTTTAATTATTATTATTATATATATTATTTATAATTATTTTTATTTATATAATACAATTATTTTATATACATTTAAGGTCTGGATATTGATACAATTTTTCTAATTATTCTTTCTAATAGAATGATTCATTAAATTTTCACTTCATTTATCATATTTTAGTTTAGTCTTAATTCTAGTTTATAAAATTTCATAAAAAAAAAAAAAGCTTTATGTTGTGTTATAATATTTTGCAATTTTTAAGAAGAAAGTGCCAACTTTTAGTTTTTATTTTTTAATCGAACATTGATCTATATATTATAATCTAATTCACTACACCACTCACCTTCACCACTTGGATTAACCCTAAGTATTTTCTTAAATATAACTATTTTGTGTTGACTATTTTTTTTAATAAAAGATATTTTAGGCGATTTAATTTTTGATGAAGTCTTTGACCCCATCCGAATCAGTTTTCCTTTATAATAGTAATATAGTATAGATGAGCATTTTGGTCAAAATAAAAAGATTTAAACCTTATAATTTTATTAAATCTCAAACGAGATAATATTATTGATGTAATTTAACTCTTATCTTCTCCCAAAAAAAGGTAAAGGAAAATTTCAAAAAAATGATCTGAGAATAATTATGATGGCATTTTCATAAATGATTAATTATGGCATTAATCATTTATGCAGAACGTTTATGGTGTGTGCTTTAACCTATTAACGTGGGATGTGCTTTGTACAAGAGTATGATAGATAGACATATTATATACAGGGAAGCGATTTTCCCACTCCATTTTTCTCCACTTGCACTCTTATTTTTTTTTAATATTTGTATGAGTTAAAATCTCTAGTTTACCCTCAGTTGACTTTTCCTAAACAACTTCATCTTTATAAAAAATTGTCTATTTCTTTTATACAGATACCTAATCAATTCATACCCAAAGCATATATTTACTATTTATCTAAGGTTCATACAAGATTTTCTCTATGCAGATTTAAGAGCTCTATAATTATTTTGGATTTTGAGGAGGTAAACACCATCAACTACCAATGCGTATCATTATCCACCAAGAAATTTTTTTGTAGATCTAATATGTAAAATTTTGCAATGCACTCCTATCATGTGACAATGCTCTTTGTCCATAGAGTTCAGTTCAGTTTATAGTACTGGTTATCCACAACAACAAGGACAAAAAAGACAAGAAAATTAAAGAAAAGAAAACTAGAGAAGGTGAAGGTTTGTTTTCTGCATTTGGGTGTATGAACTGAGACGATGGTACTCCTATATAGTTGGGATCCCTCTTGTACGTGGCTTCCAAGTCCTGACTCGTTGTACTTAATGATTCTGGCGATTCTTATCACATATGTCTTAATGCTCAACTTCAATCAACTAGCTATAAAATTGGGGATGAGTTTGGTGGGAATGGCTGAAATAATATAGTTGAGTTGGGAGACTATAAAGATGTGTTTGTCCTTATAAATAAGTTTGGCTGGTGATCTAGATGAGAGAAAGAGGCATAGAACGGAAATTAATTAAAGGAATTGTTTTGGAAAGAAGATGAAGTTTAGAAAACATGTGTAAGGGTAAACTTGGAACTACAACTAATTAAAACATATAAAAATATAATATATATAAATAAAGGAGTGTAGATGGTGAAAAATGGAGTGCAAAAATCACCTCCCTATATTTATTTATATACACACACAAAAATGCTCTAGAATTATCTAATTAGCAAATTAATATAAAACTAACCATTATATATATATATACAGACTCTTTCTATTGAGGTATACCTCAACTTATTTATGTTGAGGTATGACCTTGTTGGGGCCCACACGAGTCGTTTTGTGTCAATTCAAACCGTTCGCAATGATCATCTTCATTGATAGATCATCCTTGTAAAAAATTAGTCAAATCGGAAATCATTTGCCTATCTAACTTTGATAAAACAAATGGACGGTTTCATCGAAAATATTTGATTCGTCCATTTATTCGACGAAAGTTAGATAGGCAAATAATTTCTGATTTGGTTAATTTTTTGCAAGGATGATCTATCAATGGAGATCTAAAAAATGAACGGTTCGGATCAACGCAAAACGACTCATGTGAGTCCTAATAGGGTATACCTCAACATAAATAAATTGAGGTATACCTTAATAGAAGGAGCCTATATATATATATATCACTTACCAACCATTGAATTTACTCTCAGATATTGACGGGTACACGCTTGCACCATAACGTTCATCTTTATCTTTAGCAGAGCCATGAAGTGGGATACCGGGGATAATTTAGTAATTTACTATAACTTTTAAGGGGACTCTACATAGACTACATTTACTAATAAAGTAATTATGCACCAGTTTTTAATTTATTAAAGGGTAGATCCATTTTAATATATGGGCAATAAGACATCTTTTATTTTCTAAAAAAAAAAAAAAGATGTTATTTTAAATTTCTTGTAAATGGTAGGTGTAGGAATAAGCTATATGACTCTTGTTCAGATTCGCAACCTGAGATGCTAATTAATGAAATACATACAATTAAACCATTATGCCATAATTGCCATTACTCATGAATTCTAGCTCTAAGATGGCACTGAACTTCAACATGATTTTTCATAGATGAATACGAAATATTGTTATTTTAACACTACTGATCTGCTCATTAACAATCCCACTAAACGAACACATGTGATGATTTTCTGGTTGCCACTATATTTCACAGAAAACAACACATGATGATGAATATATTATATTTACATGCCAATTTTGGTGAACATAATGAATATACGACTACATCTGATCAAGAGGTTTTAAAAACCCAATATGGGTTGAGGTTGAAGCCATCAGTACCCATGCATGAAAGCTGTTCGATCTGACTTTTGAGAGTATGAGACAACCACCCCTCAGGCCCCTCCCTTCTCCCTTTTAGTTAGTAATATTCATGGCAACAGCAAAAGCAACAGTAACCAACAGAACATTGAGAGGGGAAAAAGAATGGAATCATGGTCATAAAATGATAAGCAGATAGATCACCGGGTGTAGCTGCTGATATTTGGATTCGATGATAACTAGTTAACTACTACTACTACTACTGCTGCTACTCTAGAAGCTTATTGCAGGTGAAAACACCAACAGCTGCTGCAAGATGCCAGGCAGCATGAAGGAATGGAGTCCTGGGAAATACGTCATCCGCAATAAAAAGCACACCTCCCAATAGTGAGGACATCTTATGCATATTGTGGGCCGTCCTTAGCTCTGGCTCTTTTAATGCTCTTTTTGCGAAAGATACCTGCAAACAAAATATATTGATGAAAATGAAAAAAGTGGGAAACCATTTTAGCAGAAAGAGGAGCTTAACATTAAATTTTAAGTTACCTGGCTATGACTAATTATTAACCTGATTCCTTTTAATATGATTACAGGAAAAGTGACTAGTTTTAACTCAGAAACGAGCATTTCATGATGTAAACAGCCTACTTTCATAAAGCTTCCCAAAGGCAGATGTCATAAACCACAGTAACCACAAATGTGGATCAAGTTGTAGACATTAGACTCTATGAATACATTAAAACCGAATATTTTTAGTTAACTTTTTAAATGGCAGTTTTTATAAGTTTGTTTAAATGTTAAATCATGGTTGGTTTTAGTTATTACTAGCTCATCATACTATATACATTCACACACCAGGATATAACCTTACAAAACCCAGATCTAAGCTGTAACATGATGAACATACCCACAAAAAGCCACAATGCTGAAGTCAGAATGGTTTCTGACTGGAAAAATAAATAATTCACTGAAATCCATCACTGTAAAGAGTAGCCAAAATAACCAACTTAAATGGACTACCTTGCCAGCCGGAACATATGTTCATCCATGCTGCAAAACACTAAATATTCAACTGATGAACCCTTGGAGTAATAATGGTTTTGTAAAACACCAAAATGATTTAAAACAATGACAGAAAAGATCAAGTAGAAATAATAAACTTGATGAACAGTGGTCAAAATCTAGCAAGTTACCTCCATCATTCCAGTGTGAACAGCTGAAACCATCAGAGGCTGGATAGGTAGAAACAATGCAGAAGCTGCCATCAGTAATTTTGGGTTTTCATTTCTGAGTGCTCTATTGAGACACTGCAAAAATAAAGAGATAGAACTAATTATTTGTGTAGGAAGATAGACACAAAATAAAAATATAGGCAAACTATATTGAGAAATCACACATCATGCTGTTGGTTTCTGTGTCTTAAAAAACATATTTTATTTGTTATTTCATGATAAGTAGTTCTTGTGCAGCAGATTTATTCTATTGGAAAAGGAAGGTAACACTGTAGATAATTAAGAGTTATTGGGGGACGCATGAGACACTGACAAGGCATAATCCATGTAACCTTGCTAAAGTTGAGTTTGAATGAATACAAACGTAGGTGCTCAGCAATCTGAAAAGTTAATACTTGTCTGATTTTAGATGCCACGCAAATGAACCGATATCACTATATAATTAGGTATCAAATATTGATTTCATCAAAATGTTCATAGAAAATATGCTTAGCAAATGCACATGCAAGAGATATTAAAATTTTATGTAGTCAAATCAACATTAATCTTGTGGGGGCAGGGGCAACTTTTGGTTTATATATAACTTTGGTCAAATCTCTTCCTCAAAGGTTAATCCTAGTGCTTCATAATCTCAGAGACAGAGGCAGAATTTAAGAGTGGGGTGGGCTGAAATCTTCTTTTTGGGTTGTGGGCTGGGCTGAACTTTTTCTCTGTGGGCTGTGTATTGGCTGGACTTGGCAATAGCCCACCCCTTGAAGTGGCTCTGCCCTTGTTTCAGATGAATAAAGTCCAGATAAATGTTCAGATAGCAGGAGGGGAAGAAGCAATATATCTTAGACTCTTAATGAGTAATGCAGAAAACACAATGATTGTGAGAAAATTCTGAAATCCAGTAGAAGCAAGTCACACTCAAAAGAATAGTTTCGTTTTCAAAGAAAAGAAGGCCTCTTAAGTTCTAAGAATTGTATTTAATACATAATTCCATACATTCAAATTTGAATGAAACCATTACAATCATTTTGTGGATTTAATATTGATTAAACTTTAAAGCAATTTGGCATCATCCATCAATAAGTACATTGATGTTGATAATAAAGAGAGTGGCCAACTATAATTTATTCAAGGATTTTTTCTGACTTACAACTGTTGCTGTGGCTATCATTGTATAGTCGGCCCATCTCAAATATCGCCTTAGTTTTCCTCTTGAAGAATGATATAAACTTGAGGCAACTCCAACTCCGATTAATGAATTAGCATATAGCTTGGTATTTATATTCTTCCTGTTTCCCCAAGAAGGAGAAAAGAAAAATTAGGCCTGATGCATCAATGATATTACTTTTATGTCTATCATGTGACTTGCATAAAGGTATTACCTTGGGGCATGGATTCCAAGAACTATAAACGGAAGTGAAGTAAGCACATTAGCCACTGTTTCTGCAAAATTGTGATCACCTAACAAAATGGGAAAATGTGCAAACACCTATGTATTTATTATGAAAAGAGAGGATTGCAGGCCAGATAAAGACAAAAAGACATTTACATGAATATTACCTTGAATGCAACCCTGGATAGGCTTCAAATATGGTGGTGTGTGCTGCCATACTCTCCTGGAGAACATGCAGACAAAGTTAATTGTGGTTAAATTGCTTGCATTTGTTCTGCAATGTATAATTGAATGTAGAATGACTTCAAAACTGTGGAAATCCATCACAATTATTTTAAATATATATTTCTCATCACTTAATCGTGTCTCTTCGATGGAAATTGCTCAGTACGTGAAATATTATTAGCACATGCTGATAAAAAAGTCTCATTAATTAGGCTTTTCACTCACTGCATAAACAGCTGCTGAGTTGCTCCAGTAGCGGAACTTCCACAAGTTGAGTGAGATATGTCCCCATCTTGAGTAGTCTGTTGACTTTGTTCTGATTCAAACCGTGAACAAGGCACCACATGCACCCCATGCATGCCCTCTAGGGCTCTACTAGGATTCAGTATACTCTGGGGACTCATAAATTTTCTGTAATAAAGCCAAAATAATTTTATTGCCACCAAATACTGGCTGGCAATAGTTGGGAGAAGTGTGCGTATAGTGAGCCAATATCCTGCTTTAAATTGTAGCACTACACAACAGCAGCAATATTTCTGCAAATCAAGAGCCGAAGAAATCATGATGTTGAGCACCATTGAAGTTTCAACTTAACTGTGCATTAAAAGAAAATCATGAAATTCTTTATCCCATAAGTAAATGATTTTTATAAGGTTATAATTATGTTGCTGTTCTTAAGGGGGTGGGGGAGTACTGTAGCCACTACAAAAGAGCTCTCTTTGACTAGGAAGCTGGAAAAGGCAACTCTCCATTTGTATGGGAATGAAGAAGGAGATTCTTTAACACGAACTGTGCAAGGCATGGGGTCCCCTTGTACAGGGACAGGACCAACACGGGTCCTGCATGCAATGAACACTCTAGATTTCAACTGGCAATTGGAGAGGAGCTGGCTCCCTTTGGCTACTAGCCAGCTCCCTTCTTAGAAGGCTTCCTCATGGCATGGATGGAAAATTGGAAAGACACACACACACCACAAGCTTACCTAAGCATGTACTCAGATAAAATTGAATTTAATCTAAACATGTATATAAGACCCGTTACAGAGATATCAAAAAGTTTTGGTATATGACTATATGGGTCTGGGTCTTAAATTCTTAATGCTACAAACAAGGAAACTCGTTAAATTTTAGTCCAGCAGTAGCAAATTGGACATTGTGGAGGACTTTGGACAAAAAAGGGTACATAGCTGGATACCACGAAGTTGGCGCAATTGTGATTACAGGTACAATTTGAATCCTCAATTTAAAAAATGCGGATGTTTAGAGCAAAAACCCATATCATGTGTTGTCAAACCAAACATAACTGGACGACCCAGAAGCAGTTCAGATTAGGAAGCCGTGTTTTTATCAAACATGTTATAAGCGTTATCAAAACCATAGTGCATAATGAACCCGGAATCAGGACCAAAACCCAATATCCGAAATTTCTACAGAATCCAACTAATAAATAAATCCCAGAACAAAAAGTGGGTCATTAATTACAAAGCAAGCCACCAACATTCACATTAAAGATATTACGTACTATTCTAACACAGAGAGGGAGAGAGAGAGAGAGAACCTGGAAAGATGTGGCAATTTGGTTGAGCTGAGCCCTGAGGGAAGAGAAGAGATGGGTTGGGTGTAGATTGAGAGGGTGGTTAATCCCGTTGAGTTGGAGAAGGACAAAGGGTAGATGCGCATGAACTCACGAATCTTCCTGAAATGTGCGTGCGCATATTCCCATATCCGTATCATCAAGAATTCAAGATTCTTATTTCTAAGTAAAAACCACAACCCCAACCCGCCCTGCCCAACCCTTTTTTTTTTTTTGCAACGTTTTGCTTCTTTTGTCTCCACTCTCCTCCACCATTGGTATAGACTGTATAGTGAACATTACCCTGAAATTATTGGTTTTACTTTTTTCCATTTTAAGAAAGTTTTTTAAAAATAGCATATTAGTAAATAAAAGACTCCCGTGTATACAACTGTTGGTTTTAGACAATATATATTTGGCAAAAAAAAAAAAGACAATAAATAAAGAGGGCTGCTANTTTTTTTTTTTTTTAAGAAAGGGTGTGCAAATAACAGCACTCTAAATAAAGCGCAATTTTTGAACTCCCGACAGTTGCAATTCTTATCGGTACAGATTACTTTTTTTTATTGGTGTGATTGCCCATTTAAGTATTGTAATCACATCCATGAAAAACTTTTATTGTAATTACAAAATTAAATTTTGTATTTGCAAAAGAAAATAAATTGATGCCTATAGGCCATAGGACCCTACTTCCTACGCTCATTTGTCTGTTGTCTCGTACTATTACTAACTAGGGTCATGGGCTCTCATGCGATCTGAGATTGGGCTGGAGATAGGCCCATCTCCAAAATCTGCTTGGGTATCGTGTATCAATGCATGTTGTATCATCTACGGAGTAGAAAGAACAGAAGTGTCTTGGTATGAAATCCATGGCACTGTCAATTTAAGGAACGATTAACAGTAAGATCAAAGAATCAAGACCGTTGATTTCTTGTTGACAAAGTCCTGTAGGTTTCTTTGACTCCATTAATACCATTTAATTAAGATTTGATATTGGTCGACTGGTTTAGCTGTCCTTCCCAAATTGAAGTTGTCATGACTAATCGTATATGGTAGGCTTGGCCAAAAAAAAAAATCGTATATGGTAGGCGTAGCTGTATGCGTTTTGGTCAACATTTCTCTGCGTACTAGTCCAAGTGTGAATGATTAATTATGGCACGGACCCATGATCGATGGCTCATTGACTATGAGACTATGATCTACGAAGACACCTTAGCCTATTATGTAGATTAATTTGACTATTTGAGAGAGTATAAAAATTTATCTATCACGTTATATGTTTATTTCTTTCATTACGTACTAAGTTACGTAATGAAAGAGATAAAAATAATAAATACAACACTCAGTTATATAGAAGTTTTTCTCTTGAGAATAATGTCATATAAAATGCTCTCAAATGTATTTATTACACATAATTGGAAGTTTAAACCTACAAAATAAAAGTGGCAAAATAGTCCAAAGATAAATTTTAAAAGTTGTTACTTAAACAAATCGAAGTGGATAAAATTAAGAACTTCTACTGATTTTTTTAGTGTTGATTGGATGGACAATGCTATTTACTCAAACTTTTGGTCCTAACTATTTTTTCTCAATATACATTATATTTTATAAAATATATAAAAAAAAATTAAGAAAGAAGAGATATATCATGTCAAATGAATGCCACATAGATTGAAAAATAAAAATTGAAAAAAAATAGTCGGTACATAAACATTTTCCATTTCTGAAATTAGAGATTTACATCCAAGTAACTAGTTAAAAACCAATAGTTAAAAAGATTGCACTTGCACGGTTGCACCCCGGCCAAAAAAAAAAAAAAAAGATTTCACTTGCACGGTGTGAGTCGCAAAAGAAGGTACGACCAGTGAGTTTGTTTAGCAATGCTCTCTCTCCATTTTCGCATATATGGATTTGAATATTATTTGCGACCAAAAAAAAGGATTTGAATATTATTTATATATAAATGTGTTCCGGAGACAACGGCTATCAATACTGGACAGTCCCACACACATGACACATTGACACGCCCTCTCTCTCCAAGCAGCAGCATAGCACATGAGCCATGAGAAACGTCAATATTATTCTTATATAAAAACATCAAAACACAAAAACCAAACAGATACCCAAAAGCAATTCGAGAACCCAAAACCAAAGAAAAAAAGAAAAAGAAAAAAAACTAAGCGAGCAGTACTAGCTGGTGAGGTGGTGTTGCGGGAGTGAGTAGTGTAAAGTAAAAGGTGCAAAGTCCCAAGTGTTTGAGAACTAGTGAAATAAGAAATATAAGAAGGTTCCCGGATTCAAGGGTCAAGACTCAAGAATATCATGTGCCTAGACGACCCACAAGACAAGGAGAAAAAGCACCAACAAATTAAGGTTTTAAGTTTTCTCTCTATCTCCTCTCCTACCTAATTCACTCAATAATTACCAAAACCCCACTTCCATTACAGTAGTAGCACAGTAGCTAGTGTTAGAGACTCTGAGGCCGCCACAATATCCATCTCAGGGTGTTTTATGGTTTTCTCTTGGCTAGCTGGTTGAAGCTTTCATTTATAGGTAGTTGGTGCAATGCATATAAGAGCAAGCTCTACACAAGGTAGTAGTTGCGGTAGTAGTGCTACTGTAACAACAAGATCGAAATCGAGATCGAGAGCAGGAAGCAGACATGGTGGAGCTGCAGCAAGAATATTTAATGCAATTTTCTTCTTCTGGGTCATCTTAATTTTTGCTCAAACAAGTTTGGTTTTTGGCATTCATCATCATGACCAAACGACAGGTCGTTTAATTAGGTCACCACCGAGGAAAGCACGTTTTCTTGTCCACAAAGTGTCGTTTCATGCACCTTCGAGAACTCCATCTCGTGATGATGCGTGGGTGGGCATCAACGGCGGCGGTGATGATCCGGACAAGTTGTACGGAGAAGACAAGAGAATAGTTCATACAGGTCCAAACCCCCTTCATAACTAGTCATCATCATAATATATATGAGTTGTTGGGGTTTTGCTGCTGCGGCTGTACGTGTTCATCATCAATGCTAGAATTGTTCACGTAAAAATGACTGTAATATCTTTCTGTTATCAGTTTTTATTTAATTTATTTCTTTTTGTTCTTTAGAATTAGAATGAGCATTGAGAGCATTTCTTTAGCCTTTTCAGTAACGTTTGACGAGGGTTATGGGCACAACAGCAATGCTAGCTGAGAATGGTAAAGGGGAAGAAAAATGGGGAGGCTAGTGTTAATGCTCTCATTTTGTTTCTTTCTTTCTTTCTTTTGCAGTTCTAGTTACTTGCTAGCTACTGATCATGTTCTTACGTTCTGTACCTTCCGTTCAAATTCATTGTGTTTGAATTAATTGCCCTAGTTATTATTCTTCATCTACTTGGTCCTTCTTTTGTTTATGCCTGCCTAAATAATTAATTGCATGGTTGTGGCCGGGCACCCCCTCATAACCCTTATACATTATTATTGGCACCCTCCTCTCCTGAATCTGATCGATGGCATCGATACACTGTCATACCCCTTCAATTCCAATGCCTCACTAGCATATACACACTTGTTTGCAGCTAGCAGATACAGAAAGAAGAATTAAATCTTAGAATATATATCAATGACTTTGGAATATGATTAATTTCTATAGAGGCTTATGGGATTAGGGTTTCAGGTAATTTCCTTTTCTAATGTTTGGTCAATATAAGGAAATCACGGTTTTTGGGGGGTCAATGTTATTTAATTTAATTTATTTATTGGTTTCAGTACCCAAAAGGGAAAACAAAAAGTAAAAATGGTAAATTAATTGTGATATTAATTTCCACCTGAAATTACCAAATGCCTCCATAGGTTAACAATATGTAAAGAATGTAAAGCTAGCTTGTACTAAAAAAAAATATATATATGTATAGCTAGCAGTTCTATTGTATTTGTCACCCTGGAAAATAAATGAGAAATTTTCACATTAATTGATATTTATAAAATTGAAATACAAAATGGTGCTGTAGCTACTCATGTATAGCTAGCTTGTACCAGCTAGCAGTTCTATTGTCACGCAGATCGGATCGAGCATCCAATTAATGTTCCTTTAATTCTCCATGATTGTGCAATATAACTAGACCTAATCAAAGCAGCGCGCACTGATTCAATGCAAAGCATCCTGACCATTGGTCTAGGGTATGGCTGAAAAGATCAACGTGTAGAGATAAGCCACGTGGGCAAGGCTAGTAGGACCTGGTTCTTGTGGTGCAAGGCTTGGAAACTTTGGAAGGCTTTAAATATTGTCTGGGGTGTGGGACTGTTTGGATTGATTGATTGTTCCTAGAAGTCCCCATCTGCATATATTGACTTAAATGCACCCATTTTTTTTCTCAAAGGGATGCCTGTCTCTACGACTCTATGGGCCAACACGCTTCCTCAGGATTTAGGATCCTATTCCCCCAACATATATTAATGGTTGCTGCTAAAGTTTTTGCATCAAGAGCCAGCCACTCATCCGGGCACTCCCCCCTCAATTCTTTCTGCCTTTCTGGTCAATGGGCACTCCCCCGTTTCTATTTTACCCGAGAAAAACGAATCATCAATAACTAATGTATACGTGTAAAGACTAATGTATACATTTATATATTTATTTATCTTCTTACTTGACCTGATACATGATGAAAAATAATAATAATATATATACACTTATTACATAAAAATTTTATTTCATTTTATCCATCCGTATTCTTTTTGTTTGGGCATGGTGTTCTTAGATTTAAATTAAGGGCAGCCAAACTGGCCAAAGCTCCAATTCAGATGCATTTCTTAACTTATGCTCATATAATATAATATTAGTTGTGTTCTCTTAATGTCACCTATATATGGACAAAACAAAGTTCAAGCTCTCAAGGTTAGATCAACAATTAAACAAAGCCATAGAAACTTCCTTGGAATGAGTTGTGTAAACTGAAATATTGGTGAATCCCATAAAAAAATTGAGGAAAAAGAGCACTACCCACCCCAAAATTTTCCTATTTCTTCTAATCTAAGTTTTGATTAGTTCGAAAAATAAAAGATTCTGCTCAAATAATTAACATGTCAAGGTTATTAATTATTTTGTGGGAAGGTGGTATTTCCCCACGAAATGAATGTTTGCTTGGAATCATTCATAAATGAGAGTGAGGTAAAGACGGTCTGATGGAAATGCAACTACCTCATCTCTCTCTACGTCAATTCCCATAAAACTCGTTTATTGCTTCCACCCACCCCAAGATTTTGCTGCAATATTTCATCGATAGCTGGTTTCTTTTTCTTATTTTTTTTTAATTTAAATTTAAGTTTTTGGTTCCTTCGTCATAGATTTATATTCATTGAATAATTATTATCATTTTTATTATTAATATTAAAAAAAATTATTATGTATAACTAATATGTTGATTTTTCCAATATTGAAAGCCAATGACCAAGATAAAGGTCGCACACTGGTTCACAATACGGCTGAAAGGCCAAGTTTATCCCAATATCAACCACCCAAAAAACTTCCTATTAATGTTATTAATGTAGGTCACATTCATCATCATATACACAACTTTTTTCATAATTGGCCTGCCATGTATACAACTTGGTGATGGTCTATTATTAATTGTGGATAATTCTGTTAGTGGATTAGTATCCTACAAATTGGATATATATTTTTCAATCTTGGGTAAATTAATAATACAATCTACAAGGATTTTTTGTTCTTGTGAAGGATGAAACTTTAAAGAGAGAAGTTTAATTAGCAGCCTATATACCTAGAGGGGCTTTATGGTTTAACATGTTCATCTTGGGTGCGATCAATTCAAGGCCAAGTAGCAACATTTTTTTTTTTTTCTTAGAGCCAAGTAGCAACATGCTTGTTGGTGCAAAAATCGGTGAGTCAATGCAACAACTTCAAACAGTTAACCTAGCTTCATGTTTGGTCTTCTTTGTAGATGATATGGAGTGTTTCGAATGAGCTGGCTTGCTGATATGTCTTGGTTGAGGTTACCTGCATGAACAAAGATCAACAAAGGTAGCACCAGTGTGATACCAACCAACTATACTCCGATGATTAAATCAAGGATAAATAAGTAGGGTAGAACTAGCAAAAACAAGGTAAAAACTTATGAGTTATCCCCTCAAGGGGTGTAAGTATTTAGGATTGTGAACCCCTCTTCAGTGTTAGAAAAGTTGCATATATAGGCAAAAAAGATATTTACCTACATGTTGATGAGTGATGAAGATGAGGCCACGTGACAAATTCGGAATAGTAGCATGCACAACTACTCATCAAAATAGCATTGAATGCAAGCATGCCTTTGTGATAGTAGGTAGCTCTAAGTGTCACATTTGAAGCTTATGAGCTATTCTTATGTCAATCTGTAGATTCTCTAAGTGCAAATGGGACTACTTCAACTAATCGAGTCGGAAAGATGTCATTTACAACTGAGCCAGGCCGAATAATCTTGGGGTCAGGAAGATAGGCTTGTCAGATGTCCAGGGTCTGAGCTGTGCTCAGCTTAGTCAATGTGATACATACTAAGCACCATTGATAAGGTCATACCAAGATATTGTCGAACTGAAATGATGAGTTGGACGATAAGTTTGACCTAGTCAACAATTGAAAGGTCAATGTGCCACATAAGACTGTTAGACCACGTGTAAGAACATGATTCGTTCAAAAAATCTAAGTGGATTTATCCACAGACAATACTAAATAAAATAATGCACTAACAAACAAATAAATTAAACATAAAAGAAGGAAAAAGCATGCATAGAGAGGCCTTGGGAGTCATGAATAGAAATAAATTGCTTCCATTGATTGAGCAAAACAGTGCAGGGTTTTCTTTGGTACTTCCTTTTGTTTAACGACAAAAAACATGTTTCTTGGAACTTTAGAAGATTAATATCAGGGCATTTGGTCCCTAATGTTTGTAACTTAGAGAGGGAAATTGCATCACTATAAAATGACAAAATTATGGCTTTTGTGACAGCATGAAATGAGGACTTTATGAGAAGAAGAAGGATATCTTTGAGTTTTGACAGAGAATCCAGAATGCCAGAATATTCTGAGGATGTGTTTCAAGTTTCAACTTTTCATTGATAGTGAAGCTGTATCAGTTCTTTTTTTTGTTTTTCTCTTGGTTTTTTAATGCTTACAATATTATCCTTTACAATAGAAAGAATAAATAATCCCACTTCTCTACTGACTTCAATATCTTTATCCCTTAAAAACAGTAACTGCACCCACTTGAGTCTTTGACTACAAGATGTGGTCTAATTATAAAGTACTAGCACACTTCATTTTTAATTATATTATGGTAGAAGTAGAACTCTAAAACAGATCGTACCATACAACAAAAAACAAAACAAAAACAAAAAAAATTCGAAAACAGCTAAGATTGAATCATGAGAGAAAGCCAACGTGGTGAGGGAGGGAAAAAAAGCTTGAGATGAAAAGCTTGGCCCTTCCCTTTACACTAGGCTCTGACGCTCTAAAAGTTGAAAAGGTGTGGTAGAACTGGGCAGGACTGTTATGAGAACCCAAAAATCTCCTTGGGAGAGGGTTTTTGATGTTTATGATAACACCAACTTTAAGAAGTTAGAACCTTGAAAGGGTTCTTGTTTTAGCAAAACCACAAATATATATATATATGTATATATATATTTTTTTTTTCAATTAATCTTTGTGATTTGTGAACCCAGTAGGGTGCCAATGAAAAGTCAGTTTCTGCTAATGTGAGGTCACGCAGTCATCAATAAACATTCATATTCATCATATTACAGATGGGCTGGTTGAGAGAGAACCAGCTGGGGAGGGGGATGAGAAAGAAAAAAGGAGCAGAAACTGAGATGGGACTTAGGGGAAATTCTCACAAAGGAGAAAGGGGATTCTCATAGTAGAGGAGAGGTAAGAATGCCTGCAAGGAAAGTTTACCAAACCGAACATTGTAAATACACAAAATCAACAGATAATAAACAAAACCTGTGCAGTGGAATTGCTAGTTTGCACCTACGGTTGATATAACAGGTCTGAGATCAAATTGGTAGAAGCATTATCATCGCTTATAGCACTTGTGATCAAATTGGTATGCAAATATTAGAGAAGCTGGAAATTTCGAATCCTGGCAGATAAGCATTTTGTGCTCAAGTTACAGTTGCATACAGGATTTAGAATTTAGTAATAGCTGGCTCTTTTACCTCAAGGCCTTTTGATATTTGCAAGAAATCTTCTCTTTGATTTTCTTGAGTTTTTCCACTGGTGAATCTGAGATACGCTCCATGCCAAAACTCAAGACAGAAGATATACATTTCTCTTTCACAAGTAAAGGATCATCTTCTCTACCAAGCAAATTTGCCCCCACAACTTGACTATTGAACCATGTAACGAGTCACGAACCTAATGCCTCAAACTCAGTTCTCTTGCAAAATGTTCATCTGTCGGCTTTCTTCTAGTGAAAATTTCCTTTGCCTCTTGTAGAACAATAGATTAGAAATGTCACATATCCAAATCGTAGCGAAGGTCCTGGTTAGTATTGCAGATGCCCCTTTTCCCAAGAGTTTGGAAATGCCCAAGTCAGATACATGTGCAACCATATCTTCATCAAGACATTGCTTGGCTTTACATCACTGTGAACCATGAGTGTTGAATAACCATGAAATGAAGATATGCCAATGCCGAGGCAACATCCATTAGAACATTTAGTCTCTGCAATCTATCTAGAAAATCAAAATTACGCATGTCTTCTAGTGCCAAGCCAACAAAATCAAAATTATAACTAGTAATGATTTTGATGAGACTTTGGTGGCAAACATTGCACATTATTCTGAGTCAAAGTCTTGGATGTGGTTTCCATTTCCAAATTGAATACTTTTACAAAACCACAACTCTGGCATTTGAAAGTGTTGTATTTGTATACAGTACTGAAACATTCTCTACCAAGAAAATTTCTTTCACCAAATCTATTAGAACCACACAGAAGTTCATGGTAGGAAATCCAATTTTTTGGCGTTTCCAAAGAAGATAAATCTATTGAGTTGATACCTTTTCCATCTTCCTTTGATTCTTTGTCGATACAAGTGCACAAGCTAGTACAAGCATTATTGACGACATGGTAGGCAATACTGTAGTTACCCTTGGGCAATAGTTAGTATCCATATCAGTGGTTCTTCTCCAAGCACACCTCAAAATTGATAGAAATGGAACCACCAAAATATCTCTTTATTTTTTACCAATTCCAAGTCCTCATTAAATCTTGTGGTCACCAAAAGTGGTTGCATGAACAATCACCATTTCTAAAATGATGAAAACGGATTTTATCTCTCATGATAATCTCCCTTTTGGTAATTTTAGATACAAATTCACAGAAACTATGGCAATCAACACACATCCTCAAATTCTTTATCACCCTAATGGGGCATTCAGGCCTTAGATTTATAAGACTAAATGCAATGGCAAGCTTTTCACTGTGACTGCTTAGCGTGGCTTCCTTTTCCTCCATCTCCACATCATGAAACACAGAGCTGGTATTTGGAACGTAACCTATACTCCTCACCAGTCTCAACAAATCCTCCAACTTCGCATATATTGCTGATGACTCTGGGTGCAATCTGTCTCCACCGTAGAAAATATGGCATTTTCCATTAAATTCAACTGAGCTAAAGGCAGCTATTTTCTTAACACCTCCTTTTCTCATTCTGAGCCTCACCTTATCAACAAAATCCCACCTTCCAGCAGCTGCATACATATTCGACATTAAGACATGATATGAACCAATATCAGGAGCTAATTCAAAAAGTAAATCAGCTGCACTCTGGCCCAGTTCAATATTTTGGTGGATTGCACAGGCCCCCAATAAAGCCCCCCAAACCCCAGAATCCGGTTCAATTGGCATACTTCTAATGAAATTATAAGCCTCCTCAAGATGTCCTGACCGGCCAAGAAGGTCAACCATACAAGCATAGTGCTCTATTTTAGGTTGAATATTCTTGTCACGAGATTGAACCATGTCAATAAAATAAGCCTTGCCTTCATTTACTAGCCCAGCATGGCTACAAGCAGATAAAACTCCTAGAATAGTGACATGATTTGGTTGCACTCTTTCTTTCTGCATCCTAGAATACATATACAATGCCTTTTCACTCTCCCCATTTATGGCATACCCCAATATCATAGTGCTCCAGGAAATACCATTTCTCTGGGGCATATCCTCAAACAAAGTCTCAGCCACGTCTATGTTGCCACATTTCACATACATATCAAGCCGTGCATTGGCAATAATTATATTGCTAACAATCTCATGTTTTCTCATGACCCCATAGATTTCTTCCCCAGTCTCCAAACATCCTAATTGACCGCAAGCTGAAAAAGCACTCACAATAGTAAAAGCATCAGGCTTAATTCCAGCCACACCCATCTGGCGAAACAATGTAAGAGCCTTACCACCATGTCCATTTTGCGCACAAGCCGCAATGAAAGCATTCCAAGCAACATAATCTCTCGCAACCATAGTCTCAAATAGATAATCCGCCAAACCCAATTCCCCAAATTTCACATACATCATCATCAACTCAGTCCTCACCATAGCAACAAACTCCAAGCCATATTTCACCACATGAGCAAGGACAGCTGATCCAGCCCATAAGTCGGGCAGTTCAGCACATGCCTTGACCACAAAGGTGTAAGTAAACTGGTCAGGACGAACACCCAGAAGGTGCATTTGTCTATAAACAAAGGCAGCCTCAATAAAAATGTGATTTTTGACATACCCTTTGATAAGGGTGCCCCATAGGAAAATACGTGGCTTGTGCATTTGGTCGAACAATTGACGGGCATAAGACATGTCCCCTAGGAGTGTGAAGTTGGTGAGAAGTTGGGTTAAGAGGCTGTTCTTGACAGAGAGGCCTGTGGTGAGGATGAGCGCATGGATTTGTTTGAGGTGGTTTGGGCATGAAGAGCATGATTCCAAGAGGGTGGTGAAGGCTTGCTTGGTCAGAGGAATTGGTGGGTCGGAGGGTTTTGGGGTTTGGATGAGAGGGAGAGACGAGAATTGGAAAGTTGAATTAGGAAGTGGCTGAAGTGTGAGAGTGAAGCAAAGCTTAGTCGTGCCGATGATGGAATGGCTTCTGGAGAGCATGGTATTTGCGTTAGCCCGGTCAACTGCTTGTCGTTGATTTTTCCTAAGAAGATGACTTAAAACGCTGTCGTCTAAGTTCACCGCTACTCTTGCAGATATTTTATACGGCCAACAAGAAACAGACACCTACACCCGAGGGCATTACGGTAATTTCTTTGTAACTGGTAAAACGCTCTCAAGCAGCAAGCAGTTTGTCTTGAATCTGCTCAGTGCTCATCAGCCATGGCTGCCCAATCACCATGTGGATGGTCGTGGAACTCATCGACCCACGCCACCGCCACCATCAAATGCTCTTCTAATTCCTCTACTTTCTCTTCCTTCCACACAACTGCCGTTAAACGGCCTCGTTTCACCGCATCTTCTTCTTCTTCTTCTTCAAGTAACTCTAATGCCAAACAGGGACTTAGAAAGCCCGTGGAATTGGATAGTACGAGTCCGAATCCAAACACATTAATTAAAATTTCAAATGGGGATCGATCGCAAAGCCAAAGGAGAGAAACAACGGTAAGCTTCAAGTCCTTGTTTGGGAGACGGCCTCTGTGGCGGAGGATATTGTTCGCCTCTAAGAAAGTTAGGAGCATCATTTTGCTCAATGTTATCACCGTCGTTTATGGTAAAGGTTCTTCCTTTTCTTCTTTTTTCCTCTTAAAAATCAAAGTTTTAATATTATATAAATTTTGTTTGGCTGCTCAGAAAACAAAAGAGAAAAATTACCAAAAGTATTAACATTTAATAATATGCCGTGGTAGCTGAAGTTAAGTCCAGAGGACCCAATACTGTAACATTTAAGTCTTTCGGGAACACACTCTATGAGTACAAGAAGGATATATATGAACACAAATTAGGATAAAGGACAAATTAAGTTATTGAACAGAGAGAGATGATGTTGAGTTTTAGTGGGAGAAATGAGAATCAGTAGGGGAAGCACGAATAAGTTAGTCTTGAAGGAACTAGTTCCTTAATCTCAGAAGTGAAATGAGAGATGTCTTCCTGCCAGTGGTGGTCGACGTAAGTGCTTATCATGGTTTTGTATTGAGTGGGAAGAACTTGCTCTCTATTAAGTAAGACATATTCAATTACTAATCTATAATGAAAATACAAACCAAATGCAGCCTTTAAACTTGTGGAAGTTAGATCTATCGGGTAGCTTCATATGGTGCATTGACAGTGCATGGCTCAAAATTTTTATTTCTTTCCACTCATCTTGTTTTAGCCAGTAACATCTCGGTTGTGAAAGAGGTGGAAGCCATCATAGACCCAGCAGCGTTCACTGTTGTGCGGTTTGCTGTTGCAGCCATTCCATTCATCCCATTTGTATTCCGAGCACGAGGTGATGGTCATACCCGCAATGCAGGGATTGAATTGGGTTTCTGGGTCAGTCTAGGGTATCTTATGCAGGCACTAGGACTGCTAACTTCAGATGCTGGTCGAACATCATTTATATCCATGTTCACTGTAAGTCTCTTAATTGACCTTCTATGCACATGTATTAAGGCAAATCTCTTGCTGAAGCTACAATGTTGGCATTTTCTGGGTGAATTTAACAGGTAATTATTGTTCCCTTGCTTGATGGTATGTTAGGAGCAATAATCCCTGCTCGAACCTGGTTTGGAGCTCTCATGTCTATTGTTGGAGTTGCAATGCTGGAATCTAGTGGGTCTCCCCCAAGTGTAAGTTGTTTTACCCTTTTATAAGATGTTTATAGAATCATCCATCCCCTCTCTCTCTCTCAGTTCATTTTTATCAAACCTTTTCAGGTTGGAGATTTGTTGAATTTCTTAAGCGCCGTGTTTTTTGGTGTCCATATGCTAAGAACTGAACACATATCAAGAAACACGAAAAAAGAAAACTTCTTAGCTCTACTTGGGTACGAGGTTAGTATATATTGTCTTTATGTCCATGTTAGTTAGATATGGAATTAATGCAACTTGTTAATCTTCATTGGTGGTGTGGACAGTTCTAAGGTTCTGAGGTTCCATTCAGGTATGTGTTGTTGCTATCTTGTCAACATTATGGTACTTCGTTGGAGCATGGTCTGGTGGTGGCCTCCAAGACTGTAACCCATCATTGTGGACGTGGAAGATGTTCTGGGAGGGGATGCTTATGTTTCCATGGATACCTGCACTGTACACAGGCATATTTTCAACTGGTTTATGCTTATGGGTAGAGGTATGTGCATTAGCTCAGCTGAGGATTTTCCTTATAGTGTAGCCATGCTAAGGAAATTCTCAAGCATTAGTTAATTCAAACTGTATATTTTTAGCTTAAAATTTTATAAGTTGAAAATTATTTTGACAGATGGCCGCAATGTGTGATGTATCAGCCACAGAAACAGCAATAATTTATGGCTTGGAGCCAGTCTGGGGTGCTGGTTTTGCATGGTTTCTTCTTGGGGAAAGGTGGGGTGCTACTGGTTGGTTTGGGGCTGCTCTTGTGCTAGGTAAAGTACACTTTATTCTCATCAGCTAAAGATACAAAAAATCTTTTATCATAAAATTATGAATCCCTGCACCTGAGACTGACTATTGCTGCTTGCAATGAGCAGGTTATTGTACTCAGATAGTCCATTAACCAACTAGACATTCTATTGGCTGAAAATTCGACAAACCTTAATGTACACCCATATTCAAACTCAAACTTTGGCATATCTATTAGAACTTTGTGAATTCCCATGGGGATCATGGGCTGTATCTGTGCAACCTGATTACTTTGTCATTTTGTGTTTTCAACCTTTTGGACAGTATTTTGAGCTTCTTAGGGCGATTTAATTCAGACCTGGTGTATGAGTACAACCACTTTGAGACCTAATGAATAAACCTATCTTTATGCATGTCATGACTCATGAAAGACTAATGCTTTATCCTTTCTTCAGCACTTGAGCATATCCCCACCCCAAGCATCTTGTAGATTGATGTGGTTTTGAATATGTATTCTACATGTTTGGTTCTTGTTGCTCTGCAGGTGGAAGCTTAACAGTGCAGATCATTGGATCAACATCTCCTGCAGAGTCTGGCAAAGATGTCAAGAATAGTAAGAAACTCGATTACCCGGTGGTTGCAGATAAACATAATGGCCTTTCTGCATCTCCAGTTATTGTCAGATCCAGAAAGGATATTCCGGATCTGCTAAATAAGTAAGCAATATCTCATGTAATCTCCGAATTCCCCCTTTTTTCTAGATATGATTCTGTATAATCCATGTAACTTCTCCTTGTAATTATGTAATCTAATTCCTAACTGGATCACAATTTTGGATGGCTGATGCATGCTTGAGGGCTCTCAGCCTTACATGTATATGTATCCTCAATTACTCCGTACGAGTAGAACTTGGGAGCCTAGAGAAACTCATGTTAATTTCGTCCTAAAAAATATGGTGCTTCTAAACTAGGATTGTGTTTTTGGTTTTGTTGATCATTTTTTGCAATCTAAAAACCGAAATATTTTGAAAAATTTGGTTAGCACATTGTAAATTTGGTTACCTTTCTCAATAGCTCAGGTGAACAAAAACTGCATGTCTATCAAGCCTATGTAACCACATATACACATTTTTAGCCGATGTGAAGCCATCGTCTTAGCATTAGAACATTGCTTTAGATTTGTGTGTGACAACAGGTATTGTGATCAAACAAAAAAAACAACAGGTATTGTGGGGTCGAATATTGTCTTAGATAATATTGTTATTACAAATAATTCAACAAATTCCATCCTTTCAAATAATTGAGCATGATCTTCCAAATAAAAATTACATATAAATAAATAATTATGAATAAAGTATCTATAAGTGCTGCAAAGGCCATCGTTCTCGAAAAATTTTCACTCCTTTCTACATCTGGTATAACTCTTAAAATTTGGAAATGGGGAGTTGATGATGATTTCTAAGTAAAGAAAGAAATGATGCATTTATCCCAAAAGAGAAAAAATCTGAATTCCAACTGTGGACCTACAATTAATTTTTTTTATTATTATTAGTATAATAATGCAAATGATGAATGACTAATCGAGATCCAGGAAATTGATTTTACAAAGATTTTGGCAAATCTTCTTGTGGCATGATTGCATGAACCATGTGACAGGTGTGGATACCTCATCCCTGTCTTAAGCCTGGGGTCTACCTAGATTTGCTGATGACTGATGATCGATGAAACCAAATTAGCTGAACATTATATAAGTGATGTCAGTTTTCCAAAATTTGGGTTTTCGTTTGTTTTATATTTTTATACAGCACGAAAACTATTAATCTTTATACAATAAAACCTCTCTATAGTAAAAATATTGGGACCAAACCAATTTTATTACTATAAGGATGCCGGTTATTAACTTATTACTTAATAGAGGTGTAGTTACAAAAATTATTTTTGACTTAGTTATCCTTAATGAAAGTTGTAAGTGAAACATAAAAATGTAGACATTAGGAAAATAGAGATACCTAGTCTCAAATAGATTAGTGCATGTATGTAGTAGTTAAGAAGATACGTAAAACAGTCATTTTGAAAGTCTACTATTTTGGCTTCAACAACAAGGTGTCCATGTTGATGATATTACCTACCCGCAAGCTCAAAGACATGGTAACAACTCTAAAGAATAAATCATTGTCCCATACAACTTTAAAGAAATATTTTATTTCATCTTAAATTTTTATTGTTACATACTTACATTACATATTTTTAATCTTATTGACAATTAATTATTATTATGTGGAGACAAGTTTCTTAAGAAGGGACCTAAACAAATTATAACTTATTACAATGTGCGGAGGTTATTATTTATGACTAGATGGAGGTTATTAGTTTATTATTATATATAGTATCACTATAAAGAGGTTTTACTGTATTTCTGGAAATGTAAAGTTAATGGGAGTGCCCAGCATTCACCTTAATTAATTAAGTAATTATACAATTTTAAAAGAGGTATTGGAGAAGTTGGTGATGACTACTTAACAAAACAACAAACGCCATGGCTAGCTATTGATTGCAAATTCCTTATTTTATTAAATAATCCAACTAATATACGAATCAAGCAGTTTACACTAAAAATTCAAATTCAAATTCATACTTTTGAATTCTTGAATTCATATGAACCTTATTAATTCTCATCGGCCAAAAGATACTGTAAAGAAGGGATAAAACTTTATTTCTCCATACATATTGTGTTCAGCTGACTCCATTTCTGTGAATTCCTTTTTCCAATAGATAATGTATTTATGTGTTTCATCATATATTCATGTACGTGTCCTTTTTTTTGTGGAAATTAAAATCATTCATGTGTTTCGATAGTAAAGAATATTAATGGGTTGTCCTAGCAAAACATGTGAATCAGATGCTTTCTAGATTACCCAATAATATAATACGCAATGTAGCAGCAGTCACTTGTATTTAAGGGGAACCCAAATTATGCTTTTTTTCATCAGCCTCATACACACGTACTACATATATAGTTTTTTTCTGAGCATCATCATCAGCCACAGTCCAGTGATTATCAACATGGCTGCTCTGCAAGGTAAGGTTGAGACTGAAATAAAAATTAATGCACCTGCTGACAAGTTCTACAACATCTTCAAGAGCCAGGCCCACCAAGTCCCAAACATTTCTGGTGGCAACATACAAGGAGTTCAGGTTCATGAAGGAGACTGGGAAACACATGGCTCTGTTAAGAGTTGGAATTATTCAGTAGGTACGAGTAAGCCAATACATAAATGAATTTAGATTCTCTAATATGAGCCCATGACTAATATGAGTTGGGACTCGGGAGTAATCTATAGTGATACAATCATATGTTATAATGGAGCTGATTATGAATCTAACACTTATAATTGCGTAACCAATCTAGGTGAAAGTTAATTAAATTAATTTGGAGGTTTAGTTTTTCTGTATACTCATAACTACAATAATTATTTTCTTGTGAAACCATGAATAGAGGACGAGGTCGGGGTATTCAAGGAGAAGGTGGAGTTAAACGACGAGGACAAGTCGATAACTCTGAATGGGTTGGAAGGAGATATGTTCAGCAAGTACAAGAGCTTTAAGCCCGTCTATCAATTCATTCAAAAGGATCAAGGCAGCGTTGCCAAATTGTCTATTGAATATGAGAAGCTGAAAGAGGATGTCGCAGCTCCAAACAAGTATGTTGGTTTGATGGTTAACGTTGTCAATGACCTTGATGCTCACTTTATCAAGGCATAAGAGTGAAATTAAAGCATGCATACAACGCTTTCAAAAGAGTTCCCGGCTGTTAAAAGTAAATAAAATGTGCAAGTATATGCATGCTTGCTAGCTTTGTTTGGTTACAAGAAAAATGCTCTATTAGACCATTATGTATGAATTAAGGTCACTTGTGTTTCTATGTCATGTTATGTAAGCGTTGTCTCATGTAACAAATGTGTGGATTTAAGGATATGTACGTGATATTGTAATGGTTATCATATATATCAAATAAAATGTGTGTTGTATGTCCAGTTTTCGTTCATCTTCAATATATCCACTACATAATTCTTGATATGATAAATATAACTCAATGTAACCTAATTTCATAGAAATCCTTCAATCAAAAAGAAAAGTCCGTAAATCCTCTGTAAAGATGCCACATGTAAAGTAACCTTTTGAAACAGCCATCAATAATTCAGCTTTGATCCATTACACTCAAATGTGAGGTAACATAAATCACATTATTAGTTTATGTGTCGCAATTTTATTGACTACTTGGTTTGTCAAAATAATTGGTTAGTTTGTTGTTAGCTTTGGGACGTGGGCTCCCTTGAGGTCACCTTGTCCATCTGGTATTGTAGACCTTTAATCATACAATCCCATCACTCAATTTGGGAAGTCCAGCCCCCTTGTCCAACCGTCTGATTGATACGTGAAACTTAATATAAGGCCTAGTGAGAAACAGTAAATTTAATGATTACATTTAATGTGCTTATAAAATTAATAATTTATTAAAGTAAATTTAACCCTTAAATATATTGTTTTTTACTTACCTTTTATATTAAGTCTTTTGTATATATTAAACGAATAACAATTTTAATAATTAACAGCTTGTTCTTAAAAAAAAAAAACAAAAAACAAAAAGAAAACGATGAATTTATGAGTATATGGGCTTAAAAGTTGGGCTGAATTACTCCAATATGGCCCGCCTGTCGGCTGTTTCCATTAATTATCTATTATTTGTTGGCAGTCCAATACCCATAAGAAGAACCTGTGGTTCATGGTTCATCTTTTAGTCTAATCGAGTTGTGGCGCGCTTCAATTAAGTCCACTAGTGAACAGACCCACTCACAAATCTCTTTTTGGGGTCCGATCGGATTTAATTCTGAAGCCCGAAACGTTTTGCACGTTTGCATGTGCAAGATTCACACACGTCTTATCATATATATCATAATTAATTAATTATTATTGACACATTTGATACATGAGAGAAGAATCTACATGAATACATTTGATATAATAGAGAAGTGAGATTACAATCATGAGAGGAGGAATGGTGACACATCTCAATGTCTCAACTTTCTCTCTTTTCATTGAGAAATTATTTTATGTGATCTAAGATTATGTGAAATATAAAGTCACTCAAATTATAATATATATATGTATAATTATTAATATTTAAAACTCTAAATAATATTCTTAAAAATTATACGTGTGTTGTAATTTGAGTAAATTGATAATATTACATCTAATTTTTCCCTCTTTATCAATGTCTCCGTGTTCGTGATGTCACGCGAATATCAGAGAAGTTATTCTAGATAGATCAAATATCTCCATAAAGAATAAAAGAGAGGGATAGCTAATCTGTCATCTCCGTATAGGGTATATCTATATGCTTTTCAAATTCGCAGCCAGCTAGATAGCCACATATGAGAAATTAAAGTTGTGGTAATTAATTAAAGGAAATCCACCTGCCTCCATAATGCCATCATATTCATGCATGGTTTGAAAATGAGCCCACCAGAACATCAGCTTGGCTCTCTCTCTAGCTTTCTCAGATCTCTCTCTAATCTCGATTACACATATGCATGTAAGAAGTGGAAGCCTAATATATATAGCTAGGTAGTCATCTAAAATATTCCCCAAGACCTCTATACCGACAATTAATATTATAATTAATTAGTTAAAGAAGATGGCTTTGAGTAGTGCAGCTGCAGGTAAGGTACGTGGAGAGTGTGGAGAGTGTAGTAGAGATCAAATCCAACGCTGATAAGTTGTACAGCGTGGTCAGCAACCAGCACCACCACGTTCCCAAAGCCTCCTCTGATAATGTACACGAAGTTGAAGTACATGAAGGTGACTGGGAAACTTCGGGTTCTGTCAAGCTTTGGAAGTACACCATAGGTACGTACGTAACCCAACACCCACATGCAGGATTATTATATATATTAATTTTTCAATTCGATCTCTTCATGCATATATGTGAATTAACAATGTACGTACGTACGTACATGTAAAGATGGAAATGTTGAAATTATGAAGGAAAAGATGGAAATGGATGAAGCAAACAAGACGGTAAGTCTGACTGCTTTGGAGGGACATGCTCTGCAGCAATACAAAAGCTACAAGGCTATCTTCCAGGTCACTCCAAATCCAAACACTACTACTGCAGAGGGAGGTTTGGTGAAAATTACTATAGAATATGGAAAACTTAATGAGAATGATCCCCCTCCACATAAGTACCTTCGCTTTCTGGTCAAAGTTATTCAGGATATTGATGCGCATCTTCTTAAGGAATAAGTGTACTGTGTACGCACCAACAAGATCTCTCTACGTAGAACTTTCAATGATAAAGAATAAAGGCTTTTGTTTGAGATTTGAATTAATGATATACTATAAGATCAATAAAGGCCGGCTAGCTTCAGGGATAATATATATAGCTAGCCTTGTTGTTTGTCGTTAATTATTTCCTAATACTTTGTATCTTTAATTGGTGCTGTAATAATATTGCTTTGTGTGTAATCATTAATTAGTACCCACCTCCTCGGATGATTATTTAGTGTATCATTTTTATTATATCATCTTTTTCGTTAGAGATGAGATTGACTCAACTGTGTGAGACCTATTTATTTGTCTCTCATCTAGTAGAGAGATACATATATAGATGGTCAATAATGGTACAAATATCATCTAAAAAAAGGGCTCCAATTATATACTTGTTTTTCGAATGTAAGACTTAAAAAATAATGAATAGAGAATTCATCTCCCATGCACAAACATTAAAGGAGTGATTTAATTAACTTTTTTAATCGTGGGTTTTCCTAGAGCAAAACACGTGAATCATATGTTTTCTAAATTATCCAATAAAATATTAGGTAATATATGTAGCAGGAGTCATTTGTATTTAAGGGGAACCCAAATTATGGTTATTTCATTAGCCTCATACACACTACATAAATATTTTCTTCCTGAGCATCATCATCAGCCACTGTCCAGTGATTGTAAATAGGGCTAAGTACCGAGTAAGGTAAGGTTAAGCTGAAATATGTTGGAATTGTATGACTCGTTACAAGTCATGGATGTAGATGAAGTTAATTCCACATAAAAGTTTATAAATCCTCTCAAAAGATACAGCATGTAAAGTAACTTATTTACATAGGCATCAATAATTCAGCTTCGATTAATTAAACTCAAATGTGAAGTAAGAGGTGTGTTACAACTTACACATGAATCAATTATCCAGATCGAAGAAAAAAACAAGAATCACGTTACTAGTTAATGTGTCGTAATTTTATTGATTACGGTGGTATGTGAAAATAATTGGAATGGCCACTAACGGTCTCCAAAGTTAAAAAAATAGGTCCAGGCTAGGTTAGTTGACCATAGAGATGTAAATCGGCTCGATACAGCTCGAGTTCGTATCAAGTTCAGCTCGAGCTTGATTCGTTTAAGCTCAGCTTGTAAAAAAACAAGTCAAGCCGAGGCTCGCTCGTTTAAGAAACAAGCCAAACTTGAACTTTAGTATATTCGTCTCGAAAAACTCGTGAGCAGCTCGTATTTTCTAGTTTATATGTTTTATACCTCGTTTTTCATAACTTATATGAAAACTTGCTATTTTTATTTCCTACTTTTTTTTTTGTATTATTTAGTTATAAGACTTACTTTACGTATTTTTTTTAATGAGAATTTTTACAAGTGTTATAAGTTATGAATGTTTAGATGAAATTATTTGGTACAGTTATATTTTAAGGAAATCATATTCATTTATATGGTGTTTTAAAGAAGTCTTTGATGCCTATCTAATTTAATTAAAAATATATATTAACTTTAAGTTAAATTAACATATTATAATGCTTTCAAAAAGAAAATGTTCAATAGAATTTTTTTTTTAAATATTAGCTAATAAAATATTTTAGATAAAATTATATAAATAAACTCAATACAACTCGAGTTCGTATCGAGTTCAATTTTTTTTTGCTCGTTCGAGCTTGGCTCGTATAAGAAACAAGCTAGTCAAGCCAATTAAGCTCAAATTCAAGCTCAAAAAATTAAAAACAAGCCAAATTTGACTGTTAGCTTTGGGCCGTGGGCCCCCATGAGGTCACCTTGCCCATCTGGTAGACCATCCTGAACCAAACCTTCAGAAGAATTAATAATTGACTGTATTGTTCATTTATATTAAAAAAAAAATAAAAAATAATGAGTGTTTGGGCTGAAAGCCTGAAAGTAAGAAGTAAATAGTAATGAATAAGGTGTTAAGCTGAATTATTCCAATATATATGGCCCGCCTTCCATGTACAATTATTTGCTCCACGAGTACATGTGCTGGCAGACTAATACCCACAAGGAAAACCTGTGGTTCAGGGTTCGACTGTTTTTAATTACCAATCCTGTCAGTTGTGGCCCGGTTCAAGTTCATTAGTGAACGCATCCAGTCTGATTCTGGATATATATAGGAAGGTCTTTTTTGGACTATCCAATTTAAGAGACAGATTCGAATTTAAGATGTCTTTAATATTGTAAAAAAGAATTGCTACTAATTAATAACCATTACAGGGTAAAAGGGGTCCATTTATTCCGTGAATTAAGTTTCATCCCCTAAATATATGGCTAGATCTTTGATGTTTTCCCCCTTGAATTAGTTTTGTCTCTTAAGAAATAGTGAAATTAGATAAAATACTTTAAAGTTTAAACAACTTGTAATATGTGTTCTCTTATCTGAATGAAACTTTTGTGAATTAATATTAAGGAATGCTATTCACATTTCCAGTTTATTATCTTACACTTTGTATTTTAAAATAATTATATAAAATGCTAAATTTGAGTACATGATGACAACTGAAAGTGTTTTGACAATATCCATTTATCATATCATTTCCCATATCTGTTAGATCAGATCATATCTCCTTATAGATATATGCTTTTCAAAATCGTAGCTAGCTAGCTTAGCCATAAATGCATGGGAAATTACAGTTGTGGTAATTAATTAAAGGAAATCGGGCCACCTGCCTCCATAATGCCATCATATTCATGCATGCTTTGAAATTAATTGAGCTCACCAGAACAACAGCTTAGCTCTCTCTCTAATTAATAGCTATATATATGCATGTAAGAAGTGGAAGTCCAATATATATTGCTAGCTTGTCATCTACAATTAATATTCCCCAACACCTACACCGACAATATTATAATTAGTTAAAGAAGATGGCTGCTTTGAGTAGTGCTGCTGCAGGTAAGGTGGAGACTTTGGATAGTGTAGTAGAGATCAAATCCAACGCTGATAAATTGTACAGCGTCGTCAGCAACCAGCACCACCACGTTCCCAAAGCCTCCTCTGATCATGTTCATGAAGTTGAAGTACATGAGGGTGACTGGGAAACTTCTGGTTCTGTCAAGATTTGGAAGTACACCATAGGTACGTAATCCCAACACCCACAAGCTAGCTAGATTAATCGATCTTAATTGTTTTGATCTCTAAACCTTCTAATATGTCAACATTAACTGCACCATATACATTAATTCACTATCTACGGGTGAAAAATTAGACTTTATTAGATAAAGATTTACCCTTAAACAAATTTAAAGGTCATATGATCAGTGTCTGCGTACAGTGCAATGTCCATACCACAGACAGAACCTTCTTGATCATGTGAACTAACAATGTATGTACGTGCGTACATGTACAGATGGAAATGTTGAAGTTTTCAAGGAAAGGGTAGAAATTGATGAAGCGAACAAGACAGTAAATTTGACCGCTTTGGAGGGACATGTGCTGGACCAATACAAAAGTTACAAGATTATCTTCCAGGTCACTCCAAATCCAAACACTACTACTGAAGAGGGAGGTTTCGTCAAAATTACTTTACAATATGAAAAACTTAATGAGAATGATTCCCCTCCACATAAGTATCTTTGTTTTGTAGTCAAAGTTATTCAAGATATTGATGCGCATCTTCTTAAGAAATAAGTGTACGCACCAACCACGAGATCTATATTTGGAATGTTCAATATATAGTGAAGAATAAAAACTTGTGAGAGATTTAATTAATGTTACTATAACATCAATAAAGGCTAGCTTCATATATATATATATATATATATATATATAGCTAGCCTTGTTGTGGTCGTTAATTACATATTAATTTGTATATTTTTTTTTTAGATTTAGGAGAAGGGAGAATCGAATTTGAATGTTGAGGGATAAATTTTACGACTTTTCCGACTGGACTATCCACCAACTTCATAATAATTTGTATCTTTATTTGAGTGTTGTAATAATATTACTTTGTGTGATCTTTTAGTACTATCTAGGTTGATTATGTATGTGAAATATATGCCTCTATAAACCTCAAATCTGTGGTCCAAGACTTGACCCCAGCGAATCGCTGGTACTCCTCAAACACAGAAGACAAACACCATTTCTCAAATTTCCGCAAGCATCCAACAAGACAACCTGTCCGATGCTTCCCACTCTTGCAATGAATCAAAATCGGATGACTCTTCGTATCGATCAACACTTTCAGGGCCTCCGAGATGGTGGCTGGGAATCGTTGAAGAATAAGCCTCGGTCTTCCCTTCAATCCCAAATTGGAGAAGCCGAATATCTTGGGACCGAAGAAACTCCAAATTATCCACTGAGTAGGGCTCCGGACACAAGAATATGTTGGTTCGGAGATTAAGGGTTTCGAGGAATGCATGGGAAATTCGGTGGCCGAGGGAAACCGGATCGGAAAATGCCGTCATTAATATTCACCATCGAGAAATTCATTGGCGGCTCCAAAACGTATCGCTGTTGACGTTGATCATCTTCTGATTAATTCTCTCAATTTGTTTCTTACGTTTTTTTTTTTTTTTGGCCAACAATTTGTTTCTTACTTAGTTTTCCTTCATTGGCAATGTTCAATGAAGAAGACATGTATGTGTTAATGTATAAATGAACGTCTCTCGACTCTAACTGAATTACGAGCTAATTAACAGTCTAAAACTAATTAAACTGATTTAACAACTTAATTGAAGACTAGCTAGCTAGGGATTATCGCTGAGCTGTAGTATGGAACTTCTAGCTCATGGTTTTGGGGATTCAGTTTTTCGTTACTGATTTAAAAAATCCATGTTCGCTGTAAAGAAAGAAAATTATTAAAATTATTATAAAAAAAAAAAAAAGAAGAGTTATTTGATTCGAATTACAACTTAATTTCCTCAGGAGAAGTGCGAGATTTACATGGAATTATGGAACTCCATGTATGTAATATTTCGGCTGGAGCCCATTGATTAATTAGGTTCAAGTTCAACCATGTGAAACGGCTGGGCTATACAGGCCAGGCTCTGATGAGGCTTAAATTTTTGGGCCTCAACGTTTCTCAACAAGGATGGGTCAACTGAACCCATTTGCTCCTCGGTGGCTCAGTTCTATATAAAGCATAATATATAAGTAACTGGGATTGGGCACGTACATTTGCCTTTTTGGGTGTACAAGGAAAAAAAGTAGCTTTTAGATTCTGGGAAAGCTCCACCGATCGGAAAGAATCTTTATGAGCAATATTAAGCAATTGGTATATATAAAGGACTCCCAAGTCCCAAGTCTGATCCACAAGCAAGGAATATATCGGTGGAAAGTGAAGCCACTAAGTGTGAGACCACAATGAACAAGGACCTGGAATATTGTGTCGTTAACAGAATCAACGTTTGGATATATGCATCAAAATCATAAATATTTATTAGTATTGGCCATTAATTAGTATTGGTAATTAATTAAAGAGGATATCTTTCATAATCTTTGTGTACCTCTTGTATATAAAGAGCAAGTGTGGGTCAAGTTTTCCCACAGACTAAATTGGTACTACTACTAGTACTAATACTGTCTTGAATCTTGATAAATAGAAGTGGTAGGTACGTGGATCGATCGAACGGCATGGCTCAAATAGGAAAGATGGAGGGAGAAGTGGAGATCAAATCGAGTGGTGAGCAGTTGTACGAAATTTTTGGAAGCAAAGGGTACCTGTTGCCCAAGATATGCCCTAATATCGTGAAGGACCTCCAGCTGCTTAAAGGTGACTGGAACTCCGTAGGCTCAGTGAGGCAATGGACTTTCGTTGATGCAGGTACGTAGCTAGGCCACTGCTAGAGATTCAATTAAATTTATAATAGCTGGACAAATTAATTTTAATTTAGCTGCTAGCTAATTAATTAATCTAGACTTACGTACCGGTTCTTAATTTGTCTTAATTAATTAATTAACCTTATATATATGCATGAATGATATATATGGTAGGCAATTCTGAGATGGGTAAAGATACAGTTGAAGCCATAGATGAGAAAAAGAAATCAATGACTTTCAAGACAGTGGAAGGAGAGGTCGCGAAACACTACAAGAGTTTCAAGGCTACAGTTGAGGTAATTACACCAAAGCTGCCAAACTCAAAGCCAAGCTCATCTCACGTGAAATGGAAAATAGAATACGAGAAGCACCAGGACTCGCATGATGCCCCGTCTCCTAATAAGTACTTGGACTCTGTGATCTTTCTCACTAAAACTATTGATGCTTATCTTCTCAATGCATAATATATGTACGTATGTAGTACATGATAAAGCTTTGTGCATGTTACTACGTACGTCCTATACTATACTAGCTAGTATATAATAACAGGTGCATGTGAAGCTTTAAGGGTTTCGCTCTTCATCGATCTATGTATTAATGGATGATATTTCCAATTACATATCTCCAGTAGTACATCGTACTAGTACTGCATATTAAATGCTAAATTCAAGTCCACTAATTATAGTTACGATAAATAGGAATGAGCCAATCACTTCTATAACTCCAACAAATTTAAATCTTGTTTAATTAAGGTCCAAAATATTAGCTTAAAATGAGCTTCAGATATATGTTGGTCGGTTATTTATAGGAAGCAAAAAAGGATCGGAGCACTATATATAATATATAACAGCATAAAGGAAATCTCATTATAGAACTTTACGTGAATAATTTCACGTGATACATATGATTTCAGTTGAATTAATAAAGCGAATGAGTGGCGTACAAAAGCAAGATTGTGTTTTAAGCTGATTGCAACATATAATCATGAATTATAAATTACAGCTACCAGGTCAATCTTCAATATTTGTCTCATCTAAATTCGATCTTTAAAAAATTAAACTATTACTCTCACCCTTGATTATAAGAAAATGACAAATGACAAA
Organism: Dryas drummondii; assembly: GCA_003254865.1. Classification (NCBI taxonomy): domain Eukaryota; kingdom Viridiplantae; phylum Streptophyta; class Magnoliopsida; order Rosales; family Rosaceae; genus Dryas; species Dryas drummondii. The sequence continues at coordinate 385,192 of QANW01009682.1, forward strand.
CTTGCGGTCGACTGGCCCACCCAGTCACCCACCCCAATCTCTATCTCCTTTCGATCTTTATCGATATATCTCAAGTTTGTTAATGGAAAGTAATACTATTTTGGCCGGTTAATGGAACTAAATATCAATAAATTACTCTTCATTTTTTGTTTTTAAAAGATTTTTAACCGAAAATTTAGTCAAATAAAAAATTAAACTTCAATGCAATATGTCCATACGTTTACGCGCATGTAAAGTTGAAAAATACACTATATTATGTCAAGAGTTTAGTGATTGCAGATGTATTGTGCATCTTGCATTTGCACATTTTTTAAATTGCAGATTCAATTTTTTAGTTTATAATTTTATTTTTTTCAGTTGTAGAAGCATATTTGTAGGTTGCAGATGATAGAATTAGAGCATCCAACCCAAAACCAATTGGCAATAGGTGGAGAGGCCCATGACTTATAAACACATATACTAAACTCTAGTTTTCCGATGTGGGACATTGCTCCACATTACTCTCAACACGCCCCCGCACGTGTGGCAAGATTTTTGAGCCTTACACGTGAACAAATTGTATTGAGTGACGTGGGAGCACGTGTGGCCGTTGGGCCTTACACGCGGAAAACCAAGCTCTGATACCATGATAGAATTAGAGCATCCAACCCAAAACCAATTGGCAATAGGTGGAGAGGCCCATGACTTATAAACACATATACTAAACTCTAGTTTAGAGAGTAATGTGGAGTAATGTGGAGCAATGTCCCACATCGGAAAACTAAGGCTTAGCATATGTGCTTATAAGTCTTGGGCCTCTCCACCCATTGCCAATTGGTTTTGGGTTGGATGCTCTAATTCTATCATGGTATCAGAGCTTGGTTATTCGCGTGTAAGGCCCAACGGCCACACGTGCTCCCACGTCACCCAATACAATTTGTTCACGTGTAAGGCTCAAAAATATCGCCACACGTGCGGGGGCGTGTTGAGAGTAATGTGGAGCAATGTCCCACATCGGAAAACTAAGGCTTAGCATATGTGCTTATAAGTCTTGGGCCTCTCCACCCATTGCCAATTGGTTTTGGGTTGGATGCTCTAATTCTATCAGCAGATACATTTTTTTTATATTACGGATACAGTTTTCAGATGCAAATTAGGTTGTGCATATGCATCTGTCAAACGCTAACTAGCTCGTTAATTCCTATCAAGCGTTTGATGAACAGTTTAAATTTTTACTTAATTTTTTAATCAGTTAGGGTTTGAATTAAATTTTTTTTCTTATTTTAAGTTTCTAATTAAAACACACAATAAATATATATTAACTAATATAATAGTTCAACTACTATCTATATCCAGCATATTATCAAATAAAATATGATGCAAACAGCATCTGCTATGGTTTGCCCCAAAAAACGAGAAGTTTAAATGTTTAATATATGATCCTCTTGGATTAATATCTCTGACAAAAGTAAGAAAAGAAATATCTTCTTAGAACATCCTCTATACCATACTTTATATCCACCAGCCATTTACTAATTCGTTTAGATATATAGTCTGACTTGCACATTATCCGATTGGAAGCCAAATTTATTTAAGATCAAGTATTTGCAAGTACGAAACAAATAATTGAACAACAAATTATGAGTCTCTAGTCTCTACCACCAAATTCATAATTAACGTACTTTTTCAAATTTTCTACAATATTTCTCTAAATTTTTTTGTTTATTTTTTTTTTTTTTTTGTAAAATGCGCGCCCCTGCAAGTGGCTCCACCACTGCACAAAGTCATTGCATTGTTGTTTCATCTACTCTCTTCTTTTCCTTTCTTTTTTTTTTTCTTTTATAAGAAAAGTTGATTGTTGAGAGAAAGATTTTATATTAAAAATATGTGATCTTACATATAGAGTGGCTTATAAGAGTTTGAATTATTTCTTCTATTGTCAATTAATTTTGAAATAAATATCTATATTTTTTTTGTATCAGAACATGTTATCAATATATTAGACTCAATATAAATTATTTATGTGTTAAGCTTAAGTGATGCTAGATACGTGTAATGCAAAAGCGTGTTAAGATAAAGATTTTACATTAAAACTGTGAGCTTTTATATAATAATTTATAAGAGTTTGGTTCTCACCTCAGCGCCTAATTAAGCACACAATATATTAATGGCTCCTAAATTCCTAATCGATCTGGATCTGTGTGCAAGCAGCTGTTACGTACTATCTGTGTGTAATAAAAGATTTGGAGGACTCTGATGATCGACCAGACAGCTAGCGACTGTTTCCTTCCAATCATGCATGTTTCTAATATTATTATGTGTGGACTACCTGAAATTACTCTTAATTAATGGCGTTGAATATATTATACTCCTCCTCATTTCTATCGATCTTATATATAAAATATGGTCATGTGTATGTTTTGTTCTAATTAATTTGGGTCTCGCCTATATAATATATTATATTTTGTAAATGGAACTGCCTATATATTGGAGGCTGCGATTCCATTGATGTTGAACGGATCTGGCAAAAGCTGCATATATAAGGAGTGCAAACACATAAAAGTGATATTAGCGGTAGTAACAGCTAGCTAGTTTACAGCAATAACAATCAACATAAAATCCAGTTTAAGCTTTTGATAATAGCGATAAACCAACAAAATATTATATCAGAAGAAGAGATCAATATTATGTTAAGAATTAATGTTGCAAAAGACTTCAAGATATATTAAATTAATGAGCTTCAAATGTTGAGCATATATAGACTCGTAGGAAAGAAGAAAAGGGAACCCTTTCATGATATATAGATGTGTTTCATGTGATTTTGACACATTGAATAAAAGTGCATATATATAGTGTTGAAAATATATCTCACGTTAAGATTGAATTTATAAATTTACCAAAAAATATATAATACTTAAAATTTAATTCGTTGTTAATTAGTGTTGGGTTAGCTAGAATAACGACCACATCATGCATGTACTCGACACCACCACCCAATATAACTGGAGGCAAGATTGTGTTTTAAGAAAATCTCTTAGAAAGTAGATAATCTTTGTACGTAAATTAACATATTAATCGCATGCAAATTTTAATATTTGTCTCATCTAAACAAAAATGTGTGTTCGATCACCATCCATATCACATTATAAGAATAAGAAGATGAGAAATTAGAGTGAAATTAGAGAAAATGATTATATGTGATCGTAATATTATCTGACATGATAATGTGGTGTGATAAATTCACTTATATTATGCAATTTTAAGGATATTTTTTAACTAGAGTTTAACATTTTAGAAATTATATAAACATGTTATAATTTAAGTAGATTGTTAACACTATATCATTATGCCACATACTAATACAGTGACACACAATAATTTCTAAAAAATAAGAAATAATTTTGGCTCAGCCAATCACCCACACCCCAACAGCTTCTTTCTTTATCAATGTGTGTATTGATTAATTAAAAGGAAACTAATATTTATTAAATCTTGCATGAAAAAGGAAATTTCTTCTTATCCTATCCGCCACATGTATATTCTATCAGAAATAATGCTAGATATGTTAAGAGTAATGTGAAGTAATGTTCCACATCATCTATTGCCAATTGATTTTGGGTTAAATGCTCTAATTATATCATGATATCAAAGCTTGGTTATCCATGTGTAAGGCCTAACGGCTACACGTACTTCCACGTCATCCAATACAATTTACTCATATGTAAGGTACAAAATATCACCACACGTACGAGAATGTGTTGAAAGTAATGTAAAATAATGTACCACATCAAAAAACTAAATCACATACGTGGACGTAAATCTTAAACCTCTCCATTTATTGCTAATTACCTACTCCAATTGTATCAAGATCAAGAGGATGCTCCCATATTTTTTGTTCTGTAGATATCCTGACTTGCATTAATATTCCATCATCTGATTTGAAACTTACATTAATGCTAGGGCCATTGGACCAGTACTGCTGTACTTGCATATGCCACCAGGCTGTCACCGGACCTCGCTTTGTTAATCATCTGTGCACAATAATTTCAGATCGATCTGCCAGTGAGGTCTTGTGAGTTGTGACCCAACAGTACAGCATGGGATACAAATACATAGATAATCCTAAATTAATATCTATATTTCAGTCAAATTATACCATCCCAAATTTTAATAATTAATAACTAATCAACACAGAATAATATTCTTTTATCAAACTATAATTAAATCACAAATTCAATCAAAGATTTATCATATAACTGGTAATATAAACATATATGCATCTTATTTTTTCATAGTGTTCGACAAGAGTTCATTTGAGAATAAAACAATTTCATGGTGGTGCGCACACAAGGACGTTGTATTATATATGTTTTATAAAATTCAAGGGGATTTAGAGAGTTGTTTAGCTGTCACGGTGTCACCATTGTTGTTTCCCCACTGCAATCATTTTGCTAATTTATATTATCCAACTTTCAAATATACTTGTCACGATAATAGATAGATATAATATTATATACACAATTAGTATTTACATGCTTTAAATTATTAGAGATACAATATGAGATGATGATGCAACTATCAATCAACATGTCTGATTAATGATATTTAATACCTAAAAGGTGTAGCTGGAAAAACATATATTTTTCATTTAGATGCCAAATACATATATGTAGTCCTCCTACAGCATGTCTGGATTCAGGTTTTTATTTCTAAGTCAGAGATAAGATTTAACAAAAAGATATAGTAGGTTTGGTGGACTCCACGTACAGCGAGCAACGCAACCTACATAAAATAATGGAAACGAGAGATTTGTGTGTTTTGAAATTTGAAGATCTCACAAATATTATTTAAAAATGATGAATATAAAATAATTAACTGGATTCGTTAATTTTGAAGTTCATGATCGATATGAGTAGTACACTAGTACTCCATCCATCAGCATTTGTATATATAGGGGTAAGGGCCTAAGCAGTTTTCATCAAAACTGGCAGTACGTAGTACATGACGTACTTGCTCCTCTATATATAATTGGCTAATATTATTAGTTCGATCAGTATTCAGTACTAGTGAATTAATATTCGAATTTTGGGGGAAAAATGAGTAGCAACTACGGTAAGGTGGAGACGGATGTTGAAATCAAGGCTCCTGCTGCCAAATTCCACCATGTGTTCACGCACAGACCACACCATATCTCCAATGTGAGCTCTGACAAAATTCAGGGTTGTGATTTACATGAAGGTGACTGGGGCACTGTGGGTTCTGTTGTCTACTGGAATTATGTCCATGGTACGTACGTACTTATGCTTCAAATTAATTACTATTACTTAATATTAATCAATGTTTGATCACTGGAGTTTCACTATATATATGCCTTCAGATGGGAAAGCTAAAGTTGCAAAGGAGTTGATTGAAGCCATAGACGCGGAAAAGAATTTGATAACTTTCAAAGTGATTGAAGGAGACCTCCTGGAGCACTACAAGAGCTTCAAGATCACAATTCAGGCCAATCCAAAAGGTGATGGTGAGGGCTGCACAGTGCACTGGACTATGGAATATGAGAAGCATCATGACGAAATTTTGGACCCACATACACTGCTCCAGTTTGCAGTTGATGTGTCCAAGGATATTGATGTTCATCTTACTTCTGCCCAAGCATAAACACATATATGCACAATTGGGTTTTCATCTTAATTAATGTACGTGTGCAGCAAACACGCAGTTACTTTCTATCTAGATATCTGCGTGCGTGCGTAATAAAAGATTGATATCACCACTGTTTCGTATCAATCATGCTTGTGAAAATCTTATATGTATATGTGCATGTTTCTATGTTAAATAGAAATAATCTGTGTGGTTTGGGCTTACTGAATGTCCTTTCTATTCACTTTCAAGACTGAAATTAACTACTTTTAATTAATAACTTGTGTCGGTCCTCCTCCTCCTTCTGTGTTATGAGTCTTATGACTTATGGGTGATCGATGATGTTGCGTATTTTTAATTTCTTGCAAATTAATTAATTGCAATTTGGGGGTTGCAAATGATATTCGATCTTGAAATGTATACGTTTCTGGATATCTTTGTAATAATATATATATATTTTTTATAAACAACTATCATTAATTTAATTTAAATTCAAGACTCCCATAAATAAAAAACTGAATGTCACGATTAAACCACTGGATTATTTTTTTGTAATAATATCTCTCATTGCACTTTGCAGCCACCAATCCTATTGGGAGGCAGGCAATTTTATCTCTCATTTATGGCAAAATGAAAAATTCAATTTTTTTTTTTTTTTTTTTTCTAATTCTCTGATAGGTGATGAGGTACATGTTATTGTGAGATCCGTGTAGTTAGACCCATTTTATTTGAGAGAATTGGAGAAAATGGGAAAGGTTAGACCCATTTATTTAGTTTACACATGCATAAAACATCTTTTTTACTATAAATTCTTTAAAATTATGATTACAGGTGAGATTGATAAGATGATTTTAAAATGTTAATTTTTACCAAATTATTGGTGGATACTCAGATAAAAATCAGAACAAAAATTAAATAAAATTTATTGAGAGTGAGGCGCATTAAACATCTCCAAATTAAGTACACAGTTTGGACAGAGGGGTTGAGCTTGGACATAAGGTAAAATTAGTTGAAATCCATACTAATTCTTAATAGACCAGCCCAACAACAACAAACCCATTAAAGGCTGGATCAGCAAATTATATTGTCGGGCCTGTAAGCGGGCACCAGCCTCACCACTCTAGTTCATCACGAAATAATACAATCGAAGAATGAAAAAAATTATTGAGTGTATTCGATATTTAGTATAATTAATTTAACGTATAATTATATTAGGAAGATATAATATTAATAACATTCATTTATATTATGAAATGTTAAATTAGTTACACTATAACAGTATATCGGTTACACAGAAAAAATTTGTAAATAAATGTGGATCAGAATTTATTATTCAAAAACTTTGTCAATTGTGAAATTTGCTCCACTTCTTCCTCCCAAGTCATTCCAAAATGTAATTGACTGACTGTAGGTTGTACCTAAGGAAGTACAGAGAAGCCTCCTATGTCCCAACGTTAGAAAAATGCAAATAATAGTTATGGTAAAATTTCGTTATCATACAATTTTCTCTTTCTTAAATTTTTCTGGTATAAAGTCAATTTCTTAAAATATGATATCTTTTGAGGTTCCCCTTAAATAAACAGAAGTTCCAGAAAATATTGGGAGAAGTAATAATATATAGAATTTGGGTCGATTTCTCGTGCACTTATTTATTCGTGGGGTTCCATTAGGATCCCTTTTCGATTCTGTTTGAGTCTTTATCTTAGTATATATTTAAGTTGAGAATTATTGCATTGTCGATATATCGGTACAAATTTGGAGTAAATGATTGGATGAAGAGAGAGTAATCCTATTAATTAAATGGGTGGTGGATGTATATATATATGTATACGACGATGATGGCAGCGATCGAGTTGAATGAGCAATTATAATTAAGTTGTTTGAGACGATGATGCCCTTGTCCTTGCCCTTGGAGTCCATCGAAGAAGAAGAAGAAGAAGAAGAAGAAGACTACTACACGGTTTATGATGGTGGTGATGAATTGGAGGGAGATTATGATGGTGGTGATGAATTGGAGGGAAGTTTGTTTTCCATTGATTTTAGTAGTAAGGAGGAGGAGGAGGAGGAGGAGGATGAGAGGTGCATGATGAGTAGTAGGGTTCATGTTGCAGTGGACGGGAAGAGCGAGTCGAGCATGGATGGGTTTGTGTGGACGCTGAAAGAAGCCGTTACTAGTCTTTATATGTCATCTTCACTATTACTCCATCAACTCATACTCATCCATGTCTTTCCTCCTATACGATTCATTCCTTCTCCATGTAAGTAAGTTGTTCAATCAATTCATATCATCATCCTATATATTCATTCTCGATCTCTTTCTCTGCCCGTGAGTTAGAGATGACCAACCTGTACGTGTAGTCTTTGTCACACGTGTCTTAGTTAAATATATAATTAAATTGTTTATTTTATTATATACATATATACACACAAATTTCAAAGTTGATCGAAAAGCTATATACAGCAGAAGTGGAATCCATCAAACTCTAATTACACCTGTTTACTAATTGAACCAGATCGAGTGAGTTTATTAGTTTAAGGAGATTAATCATCAGAAATCAATTCAGCTGATCATGATCCATGAATCATGCTCATGTCTGTTAATTAAGACTGTTATATCCAAAAGCTAGCTGCTCTAATTGCAAGTTAGTGCCTAGCTAATTACAATAGGGTTCTGAATACTAGCTGCATTAATCAATTTAATTAAGTGATGTAGTAGGAATGCTTCCAAAAAGTAAAGTGAGTCCAAAGCTGGTGGAGAACTACATGGCCAAAGAAAGAGACACAAGGAAGAAGCTCCTTGACAAATATGTGGATGCATGTTCAACTGCCAAGGTACAAATTCCAGGCCCCAATTAACATAGTTAATAAGTTAATATATGGGTGAGATCATACGTACGTATATTCAAATTCATCTCTCATATATATTGTAATGTATCACAAATTAATATGGAACACAGGTTAAGGTGGATATTATGCTTGTTGAGAGTGATACAGTTGCCAAGGCCATCCTAGACCTTATTCCTACTTATAACATAACAAAGCTAGTTGTTGGAACCACCAAATCCAGTATGAGGTACATATATATACACCACTACAACTCTGTTTGAAAACATTTTAAATTTCCAAATGAAAGCACTATTTATTTTGTTGCTGTTACAATTAATGATCATCATTGTATTTTATTGATATGGTTCTTGTTTGTGTAATTAAGGAAATTGAGGTCGAAGAAAGGAAATGGGATAGCGAATCAGATCCTACGAAACGCACCCGAAACCTGCGATGTCAAGATCATATGCAAGGGAACGGAAGTAGTGATTGATGATCAGATGAATATCAACGGGTCGCGTTCCGTATCTGCACGTATCAGCAATGCAAATTCCTTGTCTACGCAAGACGAAGATCAAGAAGTACCAATCTCACCACATGATAATAAAGAAGTCACACCCCCATCAGGAGTACTTCAGGACACTACTTTAAATGGGTACAACTGTACAAGCCAACATGGAGGGGCCGGGATACTAAAACCCAAATAACTAGTACGTGCTTGATTTTGTTGCCTAATTTTAATGTTTTCAGAATGATAAGATTGGCTAGCTAAGTAATATATGATATATGTCTGTAAAATTAGTGAAAACTACAAAATTATTGGACAATATGGCACACCTTAATTGCACACCTTAATGATGCAATACAATCAACTAAGGTTTACAAGCGTAAACCTAAAAGAACAAGAAGTCTAGAATCCACCAGAAAATTGAGAGAAAACCTCAATAATTAATTTGATAAAAATAATAATAGCTAATTCAGTTACAATTGCTTAAGTACACTTAAATAAATCCTAGGGCGCAAACGACCTTATAATTAAGGCTCATGGATAATTACAAACTCAAATAAAATATAAACAAAAATAAATAAAATGTCTAAAAGTTTAAAATGCAGTTTTGAAGTCCTAAACGACCTCAGAAGGCCGAAAAAGCCCATACATTATGGCATAGTGATGAGTTTGACTCGTCTCGCAATTCCCTTCGAAACGGTATGCATTAGTGCCACTTTCAAAGCCAAACCCTTCGACTAGTAGAAATCATTTCTCAAATTTCTTAAATTTGCAACGATCAAACTGTTGCATAAATTTCTCCGTCATCTGTTCTGCATCACTTAATTGCACATAGATATACATATATAGAGCTTAATTGATCATATTATGTTCGTAATTAGAAAATGTATGCATTTTCACTGTACAACTATAACATATATCAGTCTACAACTCCAGTTCTGGCATACTTTTCAATCTGTGAAATGTCAACGATTCTAACCATACCACTTGCTATGAGAAATCTGCAAAGAATCAGTGAATTTAATTAATTGATCAATCATTTAAGAATATTCCTATTTGCTATTCTTATTCTATGAATTTAAATAAATATATAGGAGTCAACTGGGGGCAATGGGACGTACTTATCAAGAAGAGCTCTTGTCATGCTTTGGCAACAACCAGGCACAGATGATTGCATATTTACTGCAATATTTGGGTTGTGAATGCTCTGCCGAATATGTACCCAACCATGTTGTCCATGTTCATCATCTGATACTTTTGCCCTGAAACGTTCAACTTTTATTAATTAAAAAAGTGAGTTAATTACACTTACACCATGAGGTTTATCACCTTTTATATATATCTCCTAGAATTTTAAAAATTACACATATACTTCCTGAGGTTTTAAAACTATTACATATAACCCCCTACAAAAAAAAAATAAATAAACAAAAAAAAAATTTGTATTAAAGTTGGACCTTACACCTTAAGTAATCTTATTAGGTCATTTAACCCCTTAGCATGCCTTTTTGCATAATTTGTCATCATTTTTCGTCTCATTATAAGGAGTTATATACAATAATTTTGAAACCTCAGGGAGTGTATGTATAATTTTTGAAACTCCAGAAGATATATGTGAAAAGAAAATAAAGCTAAGAATGTAAGTGTAATTAACTCATTAAAAGCTTCACAAATATTATAACACACACACACAAATTTATAATCAAATCAATCATTCAATTTTCAAGCTCACTGTACATATAGCACCTGTACATGTGAGCATCAACTGCAGAAGCCGAGGTATCATTTGAGTCTACCAGACACCCTTCGCTGACCCAACAATCTCCACACGAATCTAATTCCCACCCTTCAAGTCTCCCCTCCTACAAGTCACTGTTGAATGTTCGTTTCTTATAATTAACTAAAGGGTAAATTACAATTTAATACTTCAACTTTATATCGGATTTCAAGTTAGTACCTCAAATTCAAAAAGTTGTAATTTCATATCTCAACTTTCATTTTATTTCAAGTTAATACCTCTGTTAGTCTTGTCGTCAAAAAGACCGTTATCTGATGACGTGGCACACCACTAAAAGGCTTCATTTCAATTTAGTACCTCAACTTTACTACGTTTTTCAAGTTATACTTCAAGTTAAAAAACTTACAAATAAATAAATGTTTTCCAGTTTTTATCTCAACTTCACCCCAACTTTTGACCTATCAAATCTTCACCAAAATCAACAATTTTATACTCATTTTGAAGCTATGAATCTCCTCTTTATAACCATATAGAAATAATTCAAAAAAGAGCTATGAAACGCGAAAGAAGTAGTCACAAATTAGGCTACCCGAAATTGTTAATTTGTTTGGAAAATTTGACATTTTCGGGTAGCCTACTTTGTGACCAATTATCTTGGGTTTCATAACTCCTTTTTGCATAATTTTTATATGGTTGTAAAGAGGTGATTCATATCTTCAAAATGAGTATAAGATTGATATTTTTTATAGAGATTTGATAGGTAAAAAACTGGGGTGAAGTTGAGATAAAAACTGTAAAACATTTATTTATTTGTAAGTTTTTGAACTTAAGGTATGAACTTGAAAAATATGATAAAGTTGAGGTACTAAATTAAAATAAAGTCTTTTAATGGTGTGTCACGTTATCAGATAACGGCATTTTTTACAGCAAGACTAACGGAGGTATTAACTTGAAACAAAATGAAAGTTGAGGCATGAAATTGCAACTTTTTGAAGTTGAGGTACTAAATTGAAATCCGAAATAAAGTTAAGATATCAAATTGTAATTAACCCTTAGCTAAAAGTGTTGAGGCATGCATATCCCACATGAGAAATGTAAAATCTTGCGTCAATGTACTCGCGGAATGTTTCAATGGCCTGAATGGCTTTTTCTTTTGCATATCTGGGCTCAGAGACTACATTCATCCTTCGCAATATGGACTCTGATGGTTCTTCAAGATCTTTTATGATACTACCAATCCCTTCATCCGATCCTGCAAGCTTCATGCGTACCATCTCAATGATGATTTTCACCACCATGTAAGCCCCTATACAATACAATTAATCAAATTTATTAAAAAGCACAAATGAAATGCATGCTAACCCATAATACTAAGTTAAGTACAAACCATTATCAAGGAAATGGTTCTCTTTGAGAGCACCATGTCCAGATGTTTCCATCATGAGATGAGTTTCAATGCCCTCCTTGTTCAGCTGGACTCCCTTATCAATCACATTTCTGTAGCCAACTCGATCGGTACAAGCAATGGTGACCTCCTCTGTTCGTGATGAATCTTGTAAGTGCCATACTTGTACGAGCATCGGTCACTATGGTTGTTCCAGGGTGTTCGCTTAGTACAATAGCAGAAATCAGAGCAATAAGCCCGTCACCATTAATGGGGCTGCCTTTGTTATCTACAACACCACTGCGGTCCACATCAGTGTCGAAAACAATTCCAAGATCAGCTGAGTTTTCTAGCACTGCAGCTCTGGTAAGTGCCATGGCAGTTTTGTCCTCTAGGTTGGGGATGTGGTTGGGGAACATCCCATCTGGGTTAAGGTGTAGAGAGCCAAAGGTGTCTGCTCCAAGTTTGTCTAACACATCCCATGTGAAGAAGCCTCCTGATCCATTACCAGCATTCACTATTATCTGCATTTAGGGGGAATTGAAAGAAAAATGGTGTCATGATCGTATCATTCATTAAAGACTAAAGTACTAATTAAAAATAGCTAGCTAAATTGGAAACATGAAATCCTCGGAGTGGAGTGTCATAATGTAATGGACGGTTCACTCTCTCCTTGATAACGTCTCGGAGGTGCTTCGCGTAAGTGCTCATGAAATCAACTCTTGATGGAGGAACATTAAGCAATGTTGACACTTTGGTGAGCCTATTGGCATATTTTCGGGCAGCTTTTTCGCATATCTCTTCCACTTCCGAGGAGCTCAATCCCCCTCTCTTGGTGAAGAACTTGAGACCATTGCGGGTGTAGGGTAAGTGAGATGCGGTCATCTGCAATAATAACATCCAATCTCAGATCTCATCACTTCAATCGTATTACATCTTAAGGGAATTGACTCAATACAAGTGTGTTTTCAAGTACATATGCCTTATAAGCTTCGTCTAAATTCATATTTAAGAATTGAATTGTACAAGAATGCTTTCAATCTTTCATATATGTATAGGCAGCTGCCTTCTGCTACCATTTTATATATTGGAATTCGGTTTATGGTAGAAGATGTTAATTCACATATATATATATATATGTAGATTTGCTCTGTGTATGCTACCATGATTGAAGCGTCATAGGCAAATGGAGGCAAAATTGTACTCATGAAGCAGGCAGGTGTGGTTGCAAGTCCCATATCAAAGGCCAAACAACCAGCACGACCAAGACCTGAAAACACAGCTACACTCAAAGACCCTCATGATATCCGCGGGTCTCTGCCAAGGGACACCCTAACATTCTCCACAGGTTGCCCTCGCTCCTTCTCCAAGCCATTGATAACCCACTCGCCAAAACTCTCTGCAATGGCCTCCACAGCTGGCAGAGTTAGGTCCACTGTCCGTCCCTTCTCACCTTCCAAGGCCACCCCACGAACATCAGACCCGTTTTGGAGCCTCTGAATTCTGTCCATCTCTTCATCCGCCACAACTTCACTGTAGTACTTGGCAGTGCTAGAAGATTTTACACATATAAATTTAGTCAATGGCAATGAATATGGAAAACTAAGGTTTTTGTGGGATGTTTTGGCTGCTGACTTTGAGGGGAAGCTTGGCTTTTGAGCATTGTTTTGCAAAGATATTGAAGAAGTTGAAGTGGAAGCCATTGGTTAATTCTGATTATGCTCAATTTGGCGCCCTTGTTTTTTTTCAAAAGCTTTTGAGGAGGAAATTTTTTGGGCCAAACAAACAAATTTAGAAGATAAGATATCTGAATAAACTATAACCTTACAAATTCAATATCTATACAAGAGTAGAAAAATATCTTTGAACAAAATTCCAAATGCCTAGATTTTTTTTCTTGTCTTCTCGTTTTGTTGATGTTCTATTGATATTTCTGCATTAGATGGCATATTCTTGCATAATACCATACCATGCTTGCACGTTTAAAGCATTTCTCATCAGTCAGGGGCAGGCCATTGGAAGAGTCCTGCTAGAATTGTGGTGTGGTTCAAATTTTTGCAGGTCTTGTATTGGTGACAGTAACACAGAAATTTTCCACTGGAGAATGAATTTCGTTTTCGTGTAGGTGAAGGATGAGAATTCATCAGAAAGTGACCCCCTCCTGCAGGATTTGGCCCATACATGTTTTTATGCATAATAATCGTACAAGAAATTTGAAGCTGGTTGTTCGGTACTTGTATGAATTGGTAGCACGAATTGAATATTGCTGTTGGCTTTGGATGAACTGTGCATAGTTGATGAAGTTGCAAATAAATTGGTAAAAGTAAATACACAGTGCATGTAGATTTAAGAACAAGATCCAACCAAACATTATTTGAGTTACATGATTGATAATTTTACATGGAAGAAAATACATAAAACTCATTCAAGCAGAGGACATGATGCTTGAACCCTAAATATATATATGTTTTATATTATACATATACATTACAAAACAGAAGAGAACAAAGAAATTTAGGTGGTACCTAGTACACCTACACATCTGCTATACCTTGACTACCTGGAAGATCGATCCACTCAATCTGAAGCACAATCTCACCGCACTCCACGTTTTTCAATTTGATAATCATGTCCTGAACAATCTTGCCATTGTTCCAAACACAACAGCTCTCAGAGGAGAGGCAATTTTCCCTGGTGGGCTGAATTTTCTTGACCGCACACCCATTTGGGAGGGCCTCCAAACCCTGTACCATTTTCAGGCACTCAACGTAGGGTTTGATGTCAATCTCTGCATCGCCCATTTCGTCATCGACGGTGAGGGTGTCTTTGTCGAACACCGTTAGACGAATGGGTTCGTCAAGATTTGTTATAGAAAGGGTCAGTTCCTCGTTCCACTGAGGATTGCAATTATTTTTGATGACTCGAGTCTTCAACTTCTGCTCACCCATTGTGACCATCACATAAGGGTCACTTGTCCTCGTATCACGAACAACCAAGTTAATACCTCGCTTGATCCGAAGCCTCAGAAGTCCCAGAATACTGTTCATTTTTGCAACAGAAACGCAACCTTTGTGGTCTGAATTTTCTGGGTTTTTTATATACCCAGAAAAGCATGTCCCTCAGCTTATATAAAACGCTACACAGTCCGAGTGAAAGCTTGTGAAAACCGTGCAAATGTCAATATGGCAAGTTGGCAACCATCAAAATGGAATCTCATTGATTTTTATTCAACGCGTCTGCTTCTGATTTGACATAACAAATGGCGAAAAAAAAAAATGGGGGTCGCCATTGACTTCACAGGAATTGGTAGTGGGCTTGTGTTCCGCCGCCCTTCACGCTTTGCCAATCCTAAATTTGAAACGCGACAAAGGGTAGGGTCCAGGGATATTTGGTATTATTGGGCTTGGTGTACGGATTTTCATTTGGTCTACATTTTGGTTTGGATCGGCCCATCTAATTCTTTTAAATTCTGGCTCCAGGCCCAGATAGGCCCGTCCTCAATGCTTAAGTTTCAAGTAGATAGGCCCATTTTCCGGCATTCTAAATATTACGGTTATATACTTTCATATGTCTATCTGTTTTCTCAGGTGACATGCAATATCTCTTGATAAGAAATGAGTAAAACTTAACTATCGTGGGTGTATATAGCTTCCGTGTCTATCTTTTACATCATATATTTAAACACGTGATGAGAATGATAGATACATTAGGTGTATAAACTAATAATAGATACATTTTTTTCAATAAGATATATAAAAAATAAGTGTATACACCTAATACATATAAATTTAATTCTTTTAACATCAATAGTTACAAGCAACTGCCATATTTCAAGACGAAGGCAGCTGACACTTTGTCCATGAATTACTTTGTATACGCAAATCGGCTTGCTTACGGCTTACCATTTATGTAAGAAAATATTAGTAAGGTAGCCAATTGAACAATATGCATAACGTAAAACTTAAAAGTTGGCTTTATCATTTCCTTCAAAAAAAACAAAAACAAAAAAAACAGAACAGAGAGAGTTGGCTTTATCAGGTTCAGGGGATCACATGGAAGTGTTTTTAAAATATGGGAATTTAAAATAGAGATGAAGGGTCCATTCTCTTTTTCACAGGGACCACGAAATATCTTGTAGACACATGGATGGATCGATTTGATCTTGTAATGTCGCTGTCTATAGCTAGCTCTGAACCTTGTTGATCGAGTATCTAATATCTATTCACTCATTTTCATGAATCATCAAGCTGCGTTGTCGTTCCAAATCTTCAATAAAATTCCCCTTCAATTTTCGGTCAACTACAACATTTAGGCGGCTAAATGCTTTTCCTAAATACATCCCAATGGACGCACCGCCAATTTTGAATAATAATAATAATATATGCAATTGTTTTGCTGTCACATTTATATATATATATATATGTAAGTAGGAACTAGGAAGTTGGTCTTTGATACAGTAAAAATCTAAGAATTAAAAAATGATTGTATGTTAGAAAAAGTGTGACTATATATACGACAGAAATTTTCCAAAATGGACCCAAAAATTGTTTTGGTTTGAGTATTTCTCATATGCATCGAATCCATCGATCGATCCTTTTCAGTTTACAGCTTTATATCCTTTCATCTGCTATTTGTACGATACATGATGAACTCCGAGAAAAAAGGTTGAGAAGGAATTTGCGAAATGATCGTATTCATCCCTCACTCAATCACTCCCAGCCTCAAGTTATATTATATGGTGTCAATTGCATGCAAAGATAAAGTGCTCCATTACTTTAGTCGTTTCGGTCATACTTTGTCACCTACTCTCCCTACTGTACACTACTACTTCAATTCATTCATAAAACTACAGCTCCATCACCATGCATGCCCACTACTCACAAAAGGGAATACACCATAAATAAATTCCTTTTTTATTTTTTTAGCACAAATTCATATCATTTTTTTCAATTGTTTCTTTTTTATTGAATAATCTTCATCTTTCAAATTCAAGTAATTAAGAGAATAAGTTCAATGGAGATGTATATTATATATATATAGTTTTATTTAAAATCCAACCAATTATATGTGACAAGTTTCCGACACTCATCTTCATGTGCATGGAATCCTTGGGTAATGAGATTGACGAACTGACGACGAAAGAATAAATACCAGAAGTGAGCAATGTGGGATTGATACTATTTTGGTTCAATATTCTAAAACCCATGAGCGATGCGTTTTAGTTTTAATCATGCGGTACGTATAAATCATGTTCTACATTGCTTATATTCTCCATCAATATGAGGTCAATTA
Source organism: Dryas drummondii (assembly GCA_003254865.1). Classification (NCBI taxonomy): domain Eukaryota; kingdom Viridiplantae; phylum Streptophyta; class Magnoliopsida; order Rosales; family Rosaceae; genus Dryas; species Dryas drummondii. The sequence goes on from QANW01009682.1 coordinate 402,559, forward strand.
ATGTACATGTGCATATGTGATGATGTGAATGACATCATGGTAGTTGGTACAATGATTTTTGTTTCAATTAGTGTATACTTTTTTTTTTTTTTTTGCTCAATTACAAAAGACACCCACCACCTATGGAAAGTATTTTAAATTGGTCTATGAATAAAAAAAATATTTTAAATTAGTACACAAATTAATAGAAAATTACAAAATAGCACATATGTTACAAATTCTATCAATAAGGGCGTTAAATGCTAATATAGACAATATTAACAGGATTTTTTGAATAATGTAAACACTAAATTTATACCACATGAATTAATGATGTCATATTTTATTTTATTTTTAAGGGATTAAAAGTTTTTGTAGTTTTCTTTTTTAAGAGTAATCCATATCGAAATGACATTATAAATCCATGCAGAGCAAACTTGGTGTCCACATCATTAAAAAAATTCAAGTAATTGTTATCCAAAGTGGCATTTAACCGTCTTTTTAGACGAAATTTATAACGTATGTGCTATTTTGTAACTTTCTATTAGTTAGTGTATTAATTTGAAACATTTTTTTTGTTCGTGGATCAATCTGAAATACCCTCTATAGTTGGTGAGTGCATTTGTAATTGAGCCTTTTTTTTTTTTTTGCTCGGGCAATTAGTGTATATATATATGTGTGTGCACGCGCATGAATTTTACACAAGTAATATAGAACTTTAGTGCTAAGTCTTTGAGGTTAGCTTAGGTGGTGAAAATTGGTGAAGTAAGGGTTAAAATTAGGCTAGATCTATGTTTGATTTCCTCATAACTAAGAAATATAAAATTTTAGTGCTTTTGTAGATAATATTACTAATGATATCATAGTACAAAACATTATTGTTTCAATTAGTATATATATATATATATGTGTGTGTGTGTGCACGCGCGCATGAATCTTGCACAAGTTATAAAATTTTAGTGCTTTAGTGGTGGATTCTTCCCTATTTTAGCTGAGTTTTTTTGTTATAGTGGATTTATCCCTAAATCCATTATAACAAAAAGAATGTATAAAACTTTATGTACTTGTACAAAAAACAAAATATAGAACCTTATGTACTGAAAAAAAAGGTACACGGTAAATATGGGAAAGTCGGTGGCGGTAATTTTAATGAAGATGATCCTTGCAAGGATGATCTTAAAATAGATGACTTAAAAGGGACGCGGTAAATATGGGAAAGTCGGTGGCGGTAATTTTATCTCCTACCGACCCAATTCGAAGCGAAAGACAGAGACAGAATGCAAGTATAAAATAGGGAAACCCCATGAGGCTTTTCTCCCCAGAAACATTCATCTCTCAAACCTCAATTTTTTGGAGAGGAGAAAAGAGCCGCCCCCAAAAACGAAACCCTAACCCTAGTTTCCGTCTCCCTGAGGAACCCAGAAAATTTCTCTTTTTCAAAATTCATCTTCAATCGAAGCAAGTTGTGAATGGTGGAAATCTTAAGCGTCAGTAATTTCATGCGCTCCCTTACACAATCGAGGGTGAGCGCTGCAATTCTCCCTGTCTCCGCTGCCTCTGCTTTCGCTTTCGGGTCTTGCAAGGAGGGCTGGTACTACCGCTGCCTCGGCCTCGACCCCTAAACCTCTACAACCACAACAACAACCCCTTCAACCCCTTTTCATTATCTCTCCCAATTTTAAATTGATTTTTCATTGTCTTGTTTTTGATCAATAACTTGCGGGAAAGAGGGACTTGGAATTTAGAATCTTGGTCTTGATTTGTTTCGGTGACGACGATGTTGCTCTACAAGCAGAAGAAGAATCAGAACGCCAAGGGCGGCGGCAACAGGCTCTTGGTCAGCATCACCGTGCTGGGCAGTGCCGGCCCGATCCGATTTGTCGTCAATGAGGAGGTGCTCGTCGCTGCCGTCATCGATACCGCCTTGAAATCTTATGCGCGTGAGGGTCGCCTTCCGGTTCTTGGCTCTGATCTCAATGATTTCCTGCTCTACTGCCCCAACGCAGGCCCTGATGGTAATGATATCCGAAATCTCCTTCTCATCACTTTTGAATTCTTTTTCATGAATTTAATCCTCTTTTTGGTTCATCTGTTGGTTGAGTTTTTGATCAAATTTTAAGAATTGAAGCCTCTTAGTGTTATTTTTCTCCCATTGTCAAGCCAATTTTAAAACCCATCGCAGTTTTGTATTGAATTATAGGAATTGAAGGTTCTTTTGGTTCTATATTTTCGAGAGCTTAAAAACCCATCTCGGCATTGACATAAATTTGTGAAATTGAATATTTTTTTAGACATTGTTCGTTGAAATTTGTTCATTATGTTCAATTATGCTTTTATTTCTGGGACTGGTTTTGATTGTCCATTGGAATTTGATTGCAGCTCTGAGTCCGTGGGACACAATTGGAGCACAAGGAGCTCGTAACTTTATGCTATGCAAGAAGCCTCAGCCAGTGAAAATGACTGATGATGAAATACCAGCCGGGTCCATTTCTCGCAAGGGGAGTGGGAGTTGGAAGGCATGGATAAATAAGTCCCTAAATCCCAAAATCTCTTCCCATTAAACTAATTTCTCAATTAATGGGTTAGTTTTGTTTGAGTTATTGGTGTCTATTTCATTAGTTATAGAGAGTGAGCCATGTCCACTGAACTGCAGTCTTTAAGAGTTTGTTTGCAAATAAATTGCAGATTGGTTGTTATTTTTCTATGTATGCCTTTCAATTGCTACTGCCTTGAATGGCATTTTTGGCATTAGCTTTTGATGATCTTCTAGTTCTAGGGATGGTTGGAACTTGGAAGTTCTTGTGCCACTGGATTTGTGGGAGTTGGAATACACCTGTGATTTGGTTTAGTTACATTAATAAAATGGATTAGTTTATTTGATGATCAACACAAATTTGCAATCTTGTTATGCAGTTTTGCAGTGTGCATTTTCTGACCTTAATGGGTTCCATGTGGGAAATTCATTGCGATTTTAGTCAATTTATTTATGTCAATTAAACGTGGTTGATGGGCAAATAAAAGTTATGATCACTCACTCTGTGAACCAACACTATGTTTAGAATCCTTAAAATCAGTAGGGTCTATTTTGGCTAGTTGGAACTAAAAAGAATGTTAAAGCTGTCATGAATTCTGTTGCATGAACAATATAGTTCTTTTTTGTGTCAAATTCTGCTGTGATTGGAAGTTCCTTGGATTGGCATGGTCTGAGTGAGGCACTGCCTGAGCACGTTGTGCAGCCATTGCGTATGGGTTTTTGTTTTTCCATATGTTTTGATACATGAGAATTATGCCATTCCCATCCCTTTGAATTTTTCCATATCTGGTGTTGCCAATAAAAGAAAGAGAGATACGCCCTCCTTTTTCTCGCTGGCACAGAAGACCAGAGACTAGAGAGCAAGTAAGCCACTTCCAGTGTACCATTGTTGGAATTGGAATATGCTTCACACCAACCAAACCAAACATTATGTATGGCATTTGAACTAGTCAACAGAACATAGAGCATATATTGCTGGAAACAACTAAAAGTTACAAAAATCGTCATTCACTCATTCTGTTGACGCCAAAAAAGACGTCAAAACGACGAGACGTCTGTTGTTAAATTTGTTATACATCCACCAAAGCCTTGAACTCCACAACTTAAAATTCTGCTAATGAAAGGACCATTCACCTAAATTCGAGCGGAATCTAATCGAACACTTTTATATTTGGAGATGTGTCGACTGTCGACCTCCTACTAATGTCTAATCACAGGGAAATGATGTACCAACATTTATGCTTTGCTTTCTCACCACTCAGCCACTCAGTAAATTAGCGAGAAGAGTTTCATTTTCACCGTTACCATATATATTATTCATTATTCTTTGTTGTTTTGAAAATTACACTCGACACTTATTTATTGTATCGTATTCGTATGTGACCGCCACAACTTCAAGCAAGACATCATCTTCATCATCAAGTCGAGATAGAGATAAAGCAAAAGTTATATATGTAGAGAGAGAGAGAGAGAGAGAGAGAGAGATGATGTCATGCTTTGTATTGCGAGAGCAACATGATAGTCATTGTCCTATGGTAAACATGTGGTACAACACTAGCACCACAAACATGACATAATGTGTCAAAGATAATGTCATTTTCAGGATTCATTACGGTACATACTTCATAGTGTTACCGTACAAGTACAAAATTATCCTTGTATCCTTTTCTTTTATGTACTCTCTCTCTCTCTCTCTCTCTCTCTCTCTCTCTCTCTCTCTCTCTCTCTCCTTTAAAGCCGTGAATCTCTTCCCTTTTTTGGCATCTGGGTCCATCAACTTTCTGCCTTCATTCACTGCATCCCTCGAGTTGTGTCTGCATCCCTTCAGTTGCATCTTACATACAAGTATACAACTGCTTTTCTAACTTTAATATATCGTGAACTTTCTCTAAACTGCACCCTAATCCATCCTTGCCTTCAGTAGCTCAGTTGAATCTCTGGCCTACTTTAGGCCTTCTACTATGCCATCTAAAAATGTGATCCAAAATTCATTTTGAGTCACAAATAACTCACACTCAAATATTATGGGCCGAAAAATGTGACCCAAAAAAGAAAGTAACTCAAAATGTAACTCAAATCTGGGTCTCAGTGTGAGCCAAAATGGATGTGACCCAATTGCAAAAGTGGTCCACCCACGTGAGGAAAGAGAGTGTGTTACAGTTGAAAATTTGGTGGGCCCCACCTGCAATAGTTGTCAGCCACTTGCTTTGGTGTGACGCATGCAACAGTGATGGGTGATCACCAACGGTCCAAATTAAATGACCGTTGGTGATTTGAGGCTGCCATTTTTTGTCCTTTTTTTTAAGTGGCCGGTTTGAAATTAATGGACCGTTGATAATCAACGGTCCAGATCGCCCAAGTTTTTTTTTTTTTAAAAAAAAATTAATAAAAATTTCTTAAACCCTCCAACAGCTATATTCTCAAATGGTATTATACAACACTCATAGTTTTTCATCACAAACTACAACCTTTGTTTACCAAATTTGCACAAATTTTTTTTTTCTTTGTCATGGCTCCTAGAAGAAATGATTGGGAGGTAGCTAAAGATGAAGCCCTAGTGATGACATACCTATAAAATTTTCTTATTCTAAATATATTCAATATTGATCTTATTTTAAATAAGATCAATAGAATGATTTTTATTATAATTTAAATTATAAATTATAAATTAAATATCACTTAATCAATATTAGTCATATTTTAAATATATATAAAACATTGTGACCCATTTTGGGTTACAGTACCATTGCAGTAAGAATTGGGTCACAACATTATTTGTGACCTGAGTTTTGGGTCACAAAAAATGAGTCTTACTATAGTAGAAGATCTTATAAATGACAGTGAAGAGCATCTACAGTCTTTTTCTAAACTTTCTCCCAAATTTAAATTAAGGACCACTGCCCTTAAATTTTAATTAAGGATCAATTGAATGATATATAGTAACAAACAAAAATGGATGATCCCGTGTATAATTAATACATGTAACATATTCACCTCTAAAACTCCCTCTTTGACTTTGTTTTATTATACCTCATGTAACAAAGTGAAAACAGAGTAGGGTTCAACTCTTACCTTTGGTTCTTGGCCATGCTCGTTTTATGCTTCAAGCTAGCCTTCAATACTTGTTCCAACCATGCCCAATTACTTATTGCCCACCCACTCACCTCTTATGGACTGGTGGATTACTATTACTGTACACTTTCTGTTGCTGAGCCCAAGAAATTCATTATTGGGCTAACAGTTTTATAAAGCCATATAAAATCAGGCCCACAATACAAAATTGGAATATTATTAATAAATATAATTATATAATCAGAGATGATGATGATTTAACAGAATCCAGATCATGAGCTTTGACCATGCATAAATTTCCGTGGGGAGGAGTTTTCTCAAAGCAATGGGCCAGGCCTATGCCGGCAGCATCTGGCTTGAAAGTTGAAGCAACTCTTTTTTAATTACTGTCAACTGATCAAAACTAGATCAAAGGTATCAATTTTAAAGCAATACATTAAACAAACATGAAACCAAAGCTAGGTACAACAATTTTAGCCCAAAGTCTAATATTCCGTTCTTGAAATCTCGAGGAAACTTCACGTGGGCATATGCAGAAAGAGAGAGTCCTCTAGTTTTCAAACTGCTCACTGTTGCTGTTGGTATATATTTCATTATTCAGAGCATAGGGGTTTATAATTAGCCTTTGGCCCAAAGTCACTTCCTTCCTTTTAAAAAAGATTGTGTGGTCTATGGACTTGGAATTGCTTAGATATGTAACTTATCAAGCACTACTTGACCACTTTTTTCCCAAAATAAAAAAAAAAAAAAAAAATTGAGTCCAAGTGGACTAATGGTGGAGAGGAAAAGCGTGAAGCATTTGGCAAGTTGAGATAGAGGAGTGTGGTAGGGGTGAGTGGTCAAAGACTCAAAGCTTAAAAGGCTTAGAAGGACGGTTAATTAAGACAGCATGTCATATTCAGAGGCTTCCCCGACATGCAAAAACTGTTCCAAAAACGCACGAGTGATTCTGACGCTTTAACAATGACACATAATTAGAACAGAATGTTTGACAAACACTTTAATTTAATTTGCTCTATCTTCTGACTCTGTTCAAAATGCAGCTGCTACACTACATCCACAGCTTCCACAAATCAAAAAGATACCAGCAGCCATTCACTTTCGACTCCATCTCTTCCAAGCTTTCATGGAATCATCAAGTACATTACATACTTAGCTTCTCAACCCAAAATTGTTAGCCCTTTTACTCTGACTTGGCTTCCTTTCCTTGTAAACTAAAAATTAACATAACAACCACCAACTTCCTACACACATATTGCTTCTTTTTTTTACATCTGCTTTTTGTTTAAGATGAATTTTTGCTCCCTTTTGTGCTTCTTTGTGGGATGGGGACAGAGGTAATGCCATGGAGAATAGGACATCTATATGAGGATTTGAAATGGAGGGTGATGTGACCTCCAATTTAATAAAAGTGAAGTTGGGTTGGGGATCAATAATTAGATTATTAAAGTTGTTAAACTCGATCGAACAAGTTGGCAAGTTGGTGTTAAATTATTAATTAAGGAATTGTTTATGGCCTTGTACATAATTCCACATTGTATGTTACTAAAATGTATGTGAAATTAAACTGTTAATGTTTAAATAATGTACGTGATCGGTCCAATGCATTAACACCAACATGGCTTGGTGCTTCCTTCCATCACTTTTCTCACTCACTTATATGGTCACTGGTCAATGCGATTGGCCCTAGCTTCCCTTCATTATATGTTAACAAAACCCCTTTTAAAATTAGTATAATTAACTTAATTAATTTCCTCAAAGATGGGACAGGCTGCAGGGGAATCTGGATCCTTTCTAACATTAAATACATAACAGCACTCCCACCCAAGATTAATTAATACTTTTGATTGTGATTTATATTTTATGAGTAACCCTAAATGAATTAACCCTAAATGAAATTGATTGGGCAGGGCCGGCAGGCCAGGGATAATAAATTCTATTAACTTGGTTTCTTTCTGGTACATTCATTAAGAATACCAATACCATCCACCTTTGTTCATCATTCCCATTAAAACAAAACAAAATTCATATATAATTACAAATTTTTCAAACTTTTTAAGGCCTATATATATAATCTAGCTAGCTAGGTGGTTAAAGTATAAGGCTATGGAATGCTATCACCTTCTCTACCAACTTTCTCCTTTATTATTCTTATTTTACAATATATTTTTATAATTAAAACTGTTTATTTTTTAAAATAATTATTTGAAGATTATTTTTATAAAAAATTAACTAAATCGATAATTATTTAGTCATATAATCATTAATAAATAAACAAATAGTGAATCAAATTATTACTAAAATCGTCAATTTATTTAATCACAATTATATATGAATTGTGATTAAATAAATTTTTTGCATAAATAATCTACATAGTTAAATTTAAAAAATAAACGATTTCAATTATGAAATTAGAATAATAGAAAAATATATAAATTGGAGAATGTGAATAGGATTTCTCTAATACCATATATCGGTGCAATTGAAAAGAAATTAAAGGTATTAATACCAGTTCGTCATTCATGATACATATTAATATATACCTCATTAATTAGGCACAGCCATGGGAGCTGTGTATTCAATGAATCTGTTGGGTTCGATGGCACACAGCACACAAAATGTTAGCAAAGAAACGACAGCAATGTGCAGTATCTATACCATACTAGCTAGTAGCTACATGAATTAATCAATCCAGTATATGATACGTACTATTTTGACAAAGAGATCATTCAATTCTATGAAATTCGAATTCTGTCCTTTCATCTGAGATTCCAAGGCACTCTAGTTATATATGCACTACTAGTTGGACTGGGCGCCATTACAGACAAAAATCCAGACGAAATAGTATAAGTTAACAATATGGTTACAAAGTTGAGCATCTGATGATGAAATGGAACAGTAATCTAAGACTCTTTCAAAGGGTTTTGGTTAGTTAAAGGCTTAAAGCTAGCTTAAACGTACACCCAATTAATTAAATTGTAAATAATAGTGCATCAGCATACATATATATATATATATATGCATGTCCTTTAGCTAATTAAATTAAACTATTAAAGTACAAAAGGAAAAAATGGGTTTGATACCCTGGCTATTATTAACCAAGATGTTAAAGTCCTCTCTTTCTCTCAATCAATTATTGAACTTTATTTCACCCAAAAAAAGAAAAAAAAAATGTTGGTAAAACATTAATTCACATATTTCACAAAGTTGGAGTTGGAGTGTTGGAGAGATCGAAGTGAGTTCCCTCACGGTAAAGAGTTCATAATAAAGGTGAACTTTTTTATTTCAAGAAAGTATAAAAAAAGAGAAGAGTTCGACATAAGTGAGCCTTTTTTTTCACTTTCTTATGATTGTGCTTTTCTGACAGAAAAAGAGGATTCTGCTGCAATAGTAGTTTTCCGGAAAGTGGATCAGATGCAAACATGCAATGGACTATCAATTTATCAAGTCATTACCAATCAACTTTGTATTTATACTTTGCTGAAATTGTTCACTGGCCAGCAAAGTGCTAGTGTTCATTAAAAGCCCATTGACATTATTAACAAAGCCTTATCCCACTATCCAAATAAAGCTGGCCAGTTAGCAGTGGAGTCCAGCCTAGACCAGAACCTCAGGGTTCAAATATAAGACTACTTGGACCCTTTCCATCAACATCATCATGCCACAATACAAGTATACAACTAAAGTAGTTGGTTGTTCCACACCACCATTAATCACTACATATGTTACCCAAAAATAAAAATAAAAATAAAAATATTCACACCAATGGTGATCAAAAAGGTTTGAATTTCTTTTATTATCACCACCAAGCCAATATATAAAATATAAACAGCAGTACACATCTTCCACCTCTTGTTTCACAAATTAAAATAACCCCTAAGAAAATTAAGTAGAAATAAAAATTAAAAGAAAAAAAGGGCAAAAGAAAGAGAGAGTGATAGAAGGTGTTGAGAGTCGAGACACACACATGGTGATGGACCTAATGGTGGGGCATAGGGGGGTCTCAATCTCACTCACGCACCCAGCTCACAATAGCAGAGTCACAGACACATTGAGGCAATGACACCCCACCACTAGGCTATGGTTGGCATCAGCATTCAGCACCATTCAGGATTGAAACTTTGAAAATGGGTTGACCCAACCCGCACTTGACTCAGTGAGTCATTTCCGGTTTGCCACCGAGTTTCCAAGCCGATGTGGCAATGAGTGGGCGAGTATGCCAACCCAACATCAGACACCCATTGTTCTCTTCCACTCTATACCCATCCCCGCCGGCGAACAACGCCAACAACATACTCGCTTGCTTAAACGCGTTCGAACCCAGATGAACCGGCACGAACCCGGCCGAGTCGAACCGGGTTCGCCACTGAGCCAAAGTCTCATGCCTCTCGACCCGGTCCACCCCTTCACATGCCACCACGTTACAGATTTGCTTCCCCAAGTACACCTCCGACATCACCTTGTCCTGACTGTTCACCGATCCCTCCAGCGAGTCAAACAGGGTCGAGTAGTAGTGCAGCGACTCGTTGAACCGGTCCAAGAAAACCGGACCGTTGTGGTTGGCTTCTTGCTCCACCACGGTGACAATCTCCGGCTTCATTTGCTTCACCACAGACAAGACTTTCTCAATAGCACCGGGACGAGCCAACAGCTTGTGTAACTCAAAGACCGAGTTGACCGCCACCGACTCAACCTCACTCGGCCTGAGTTCGAGCATAGAGGCATCCAGATCGGCCAAGCTGTTGGCCACAAACCCTCTGTACTCAAACTCAACGTGAATGGTTTCAGCTAACTGGGCCAGCTTCCAGCCCACTTCCTGAAGATGGTCCGAGTTGTCGGCCGCCGGAGGCCCAATACCCGTCAGCCGAAACGCCGGTGGGCCGCCGGGCCGGAGAGCCAAGGCCTGCATGAGCGCCGGCCACTGCATCCCTTGGTTCATGGAGAAATCAATGACATGAACTCGGTTTTTGCCTTGAAAGCCTTCGAGAATGGCTTGATTGGCGGTGAAGTGAGCGAATTTCAAGTAGGGACAGGTCTCGTAGAAGTGCATCTGCAACATCTCGGAGAAGGAATGGTCAATCGGGGACTGAGGGTAGACCCTGTAGATTCGCTGAGCCAAAGCTTCGGCGAAGTAGGTGGCGACCTTGCGCATAGCACCTGCTTGAGAAATGGCCAAGTAGCCGATCTGGGTCACCAAGGCTTTGGCCAGGTTCAGATTGTTTTGCTGTACGGCTTCGGCGCAGGCCATGAGGCCGTGGACGAGTCGGACTCCGTTCTCTTGTGAGTCGACCAGTACGAGAGGGCGAGTTGACTCGGCGGAGAGTGAGAGGGGTTGGAGAGAAGAGGTGGGGTAGAGGTCTGAGGCAGACCCAGGTGAGGGTTTGAGGCGCTTAAGCTCCCGGGGCGAAGAATCCAGGTGGGTATGGTGGAAAATGGCGTTTCCGGGAATAGCCTTGAGGTCGTAGTTGGAAGAGGAGCAATCTTCGAAGACATGGGTTTGGGGGCTTACGGATTTGCTTTTTTGTTGTTGGGTTTGATCTCGGAAGTCGATGGAGGTGATGGTGGAGGACTCGGCCGGAGCTAAGAAGGCGTCGTCGAGTACTGGTCCTTGTTGTTGTGGTTGATTAGGAGGCGGTAGAGGTGGAGCAGCCATGACTGGGTCAAAATTGGGAGGTGGGTTGAGCTCGGAGATCATGCTCTCCAGCCATGTGGATAGATCCGACGGGTTGTAGTGAATGGTATCGGAAGCAAGGTGTGAAAAGCCGTCTTCTTGAACGCTACCCATGAATTCTTCAAGCTGTTCGAGCTTCTGGGCCACCTCCGCCATGTCCGAGGACTTCACCTTGTACCCCAACACAGCCAGGAGCTCGTCCATGCCACCGTCTCGCTGCTGGGTCTCTTCCCACATCTTGTTAGAGGCTTTGCCGCCGCCGCCACAGTCTACGACGCCGCTGGAGGTGGAAGCCATGGATAGGTCTGCTACTGGATGGGGATTATGATGATGATGATGATGGTGATGAAGATGACTGTGATGCTCTCTCTTCATTTTGCCCCAATTTTTGGGTTGTGAATTTTGTGTGTGGTGCTCGGAAACCAAAGAGGTCTATGAATGGGTGAAGAATCTGAGCATTGGGGATTGGGGGTTTTGCTTGGTTTTTCACTACCACCACTACTTGTTCAGCCCCATAGGAGATAAGAATAATAACTAATCAATTAGATACCCCTTGCCAGTTATATTTGATAGTATTATTATTATTATTCGAACAATAATAATAATATTATCGAAAAAGAAAATCAGAAAAATAAAAAAGTACTCGTGATGGGGGCGCGACCTCCAATGAACTACCAGCAGGCAAACAACAACATCTGCACTCTCAGCATCTGCTACCCCTCAAACACTAACAGAGTAACAGATAAACATCAAAATATTCACATTTTCACTTCTATTTAGCATTTTCATTCTATATGGGGAAAAAATTGTCACAAGCTCTGCACCCTCCTATTATTGAAATGAGTAAATGACTACATGACCCCTCCTTTTGATTCCTATTATTTTTTACTTTTAAAGCCACGTGATTTGATTTGGGCTTTTCTTTAAGTAGAATTTAGTTGAGTTTAGACTTTAGAGTAGCCCATGTTGTTCTGAGTTTAGTTAATTACTAGGTTTATTTAGAAAAGTTAGTCATGGAAAAGAACACTGTTGCTTTAAAAATGACACACCCATTAACTAGATATTGTTCATTTTTTATTCGGTGGCTTAATGTTCATTTAGTTAAGTGAATTGGGATATAGACATTTTTTGGGGGTTTGATGGGCATATGCGGTTTTAGATAAGTGATTGCTGCGTAAGAAGGTTAATGCATCTCGATTATGATCGTGATTTGCTTTTAATTCATAATGATGATATCATTCTTGGGCACGAATCGGATTAGTCAGATGCATTGTACAACAATTTAGGCAATAATGGTCCTTTTGAAAAACAATTAAATTAATGCTTAAGCCAGATCAACTAAGGTTGTAGAGCTTTGAAGTTGTGCAGTGTGCACGTTAGATCTAAATCTAATTAATGTGGACTTACTTATTAATTACTGATCTTTTTCCTTTGCTTTGAATTTGATATGGAAACTTTAAGAACGTACAAGTCCTACTATGCAAAGTTGCAAACAACTGCCATACAAAGTCATATCTCTTTCTTCCAATCATCTTTTGACGTGTGATAATCCAACTTGTTGTGAAAAGCAAGTCTGAACCTCATAAAAATTTCAGGTGCAAATTTTTTCAGTTGCCAAAATTTATTGCTAAATTATGAAAAATGCTTCATTCCTTCCTAATCCTAATCCAAAGAACTATTCCTCTTTATATGCTAATCACAAGTTGACATGTGTTGATTTGTTTTTAACAACCAATTTTTCTTTATAAATCAACATGTGTCATCTGATAATTGATTGTGAAGAGAAATAGTTCATTACATTTAAGGAGCCATTCATTGTCCCCCAATTATTGTGCAAGACCCACATGAATATATGTTTCTTGAAACGACCCTCACCAAAAAAGAAAATAGATAGCAACAGACATGTGCCCACTAATGCATGTGAGCATGTCATAGGAAAAAACTTTTTTTTTTTTTGGAGATAAGGAAAACACAATTATTGATTGTTATATTACCATTACAAATAATAATACTATCAAAAAAAGGAAAAAGCTATATTACTAAATAGCTATTGTTCTAGACTTCTAGTGGTATTTTTCTCCATTTAGATTTGTCTCAAATTCAAAACTCCATTTCCTAAATTAAATAAAGAAAAAGAAAAGAAAAGGGCATATTCTTACCAATTTGTACATAAAGCAACCAGGAAGTGAATAATTGCTACGTTTGCCAAAATAACTCATCAACACAGACTCACAAAAAGCTACTGCCCATTGAAATTAATATGATAAATAATAACAAAAGAATGGGGCGGGGGGATATGGACTAAAGGCATCGACTACATTGTGCATTTGTGCATGTAATTATGTAGTTTGTCAATGGATGGGCCTAGTGAGTGAAGATTGTGAAACTTAACTATGCAGTTTTTTGGCTAATACTAAGAAAGCACAAAGCCCAGCTCCACATCCTACCTTAATAAGCTTTTTTATTGTAAATTTATTTTGATCTAATGAAATTTTAATTTCGACCAAAAATATAATAATCATGAATACTATCTGTGAGTAAAGAATTTCAAAACCTATCCACGTAACATGTCTCATGTTTATTGTTCTCATCGCCACGCAAAATTTAAAATTCCAAAAATTATTCGATAATAGTACTTTTTTTGGTCTTGTGCATATAATTTCACATTCCCAACCCTCATGCAGATGTTTTTTCATTAATCTCTGTTTCCTTTTGGGTTCACATAAAATCTCGAGGATAATAGCAGGACGGTCCATGACAGGATAATTAATACAAGCTTGTACCTTTCATTAGTACACTTTCTCGATGAATCTTATCAGAGGGACCATTTGGGACCAATGAAGGGTTCCTAAACCTTCACCACGTGAATGTTCTAATGCATTTTGCATCTCTATCATTCAGGCTCAGGCAAAAAGAAATCAAAATTTCACACCTGCAAAGTTGCAAACGGATATGTAATGGATGAGCTTGGTAAAAATGACTTCTGCTGTGGACAAGTTTAAGAACAATAAATGAGGTTCTTAAGTAAAGAATTTGCTAAACCTTTCAGTGAGCATTAAGATTCCTCTATTAAAGATTGTAGCTGTTGCCGGAATGTAGAGATCTGGTCTGCCTTAACAGCCATGACTAATCCCATTTGCAGATAGTTTCGTAGCTGCAATATTAAAATAAAAACCCAAGAAATGGTTATATTGTCATAAAGGAATTAAATCACAATAATTAACCCATATGAAAAGCCATAGATGCAATCAACTTCAATCGTATCAACCAAAAATTAGACGTATTTGTGATAGAGGGCACTTGTGAGTTGTGAGGTGATGGAGTTTGAATGTCTGCAGCATAAGGAACTTTTGGGCTAATTTGGTATTGCTGAGATCTTGAGAAATTGTCCCAGTATAATGCCAGGACCTATTTGAGAGAATTGTGGAGTGGAGTGTGGATGTAATAGAAATATTCCATGTATTTTCCCAATCTGTTTTCCCAAATCCTCTTTAATGAATCAAATAGTAATTTAAAAAGAGACTTAAAATTTCTCTCCTTTTATTTCTTTAGAGGTGAACTAATCATATCGCTAGTGGATTACTACCAAGAGTTTGGAGTTAATAAGAATCTATATTCATGCTACCAATATTATTACTTGCCTCGAGATTTGCAAGTTGCGGAGTGTGCAAAGAGAATTCAAAGGACCAGGAGCTCAGCTGAAATTCATTTAAGAAAACAGTTAGTAAATGAAGCGAGAGACATGAGATATTATTTATATCAAATTATCAGTACCTTGTGAAAAATTTCATCTTCTGGCTTTATATATATTATTGCCTCATCACTAACACTCTGCCTCTTTTTCTGGTGTACATTTTTGTGCTGTATTTAAACAAATTAAATAGAAGGCAAAGGAGAGAGAGAGAGAGAGAGAGAGAGAGAGAGAGAGAGAGAGAGAGAGAGAGTTCAATGAGCAGGAATATGCTTAAATGGCATACCTTATAAACTTTACTGACTATTATATAAAACTTAAAATGAAAGAAATTCCGGAGTTCCTCTGTTGGCTACAAAATGGTGAAACAACAAAAGTAAATTAAGTAGAGGAATTTGTTTAGCAGGTATGAAATTAGACATAAGATTATCAGTCCCATATTATCCTAATCTAACCTCATCTTCTGTAGCCCAAGAGACTTCATCAAAGAGGGCGCCATAAAGATGTGGCAAGAGCTGAGGAGGTAAATTTGTCACGCGTTGAGAGACCAAGAGGCCCACACTTTGTGCTTCCTTTCCCAAAAGAGATTTCAGGTCATCTATTACATCCTTCTCCTGAGATACTTTAAGGAGAAACTCCTTAATCTCCCTAGTACATTTATGGTCCTTTTAAGAACAAAAGAAACACTGTCAAGGTCTAAATAGTAGGAAAAAGATGAGAAAAAAGATAATAATGTTACCAATCGAAGAAAAAAAAAAAGTAGGGAAAAACTATGTAAAGCTAAGAAAACACCAACCTACAGATACATGGCAGAAAGATATAGCAGTGCAAATTACTAGAATACAAAAGTATAGGTTACTTGCCTTGTATCTGCCCAAGTTAAGGGCAGTAGCAAGAGCGAAAATCCCATTATCTTCATCATCCTCTATTTTAACAACAGTACCTACAGTGGTCTGTCCCAATATTAAGTCTACAAAACCACTCAAATCCCATTCTTTATTATCAAGGTAGGTCTGCAGCAAGGTCTTCACTCCATGAAAGTCGTCAGTTTTTGGATCAAAGAATGCAAAATCTGCTTGGACGACTCCCTTCAAAAATAAGAACCAAATTCTCATCAAAATACAAATAGAGTTAATATGAACGGAGAATTACTAAATTCTGATGAAATTTCAGCCATCCTCATATGCAAATGTAATTATATGGACGATAAATACTACCAGAAGAATATGCTTACATCAAACTCTTCTTCCTCAGAAGACTCGGACTGTTCATTCTTGACTTTCAAAGTATCCTTTATCCATCCATTACCTGAAAAGCAGGATGGTGAGCCAAAAGCATGTTCATTCAAAAACAATTAACAGACACCAGGACTAATTATACGGTGAAACTTATATAAAGGAAAAGCGGTTATTTAGGTGAAGATAATACCAGCTGAAATGGATGGTGAATTTTTATGGACTTCTGGGACATGCATTTGACGGTTGACTGTGCAGATAGAGGCAACCCGAGCAACTTGACGAGCAAATGGGGAAAAGGTCAGAGGTTGATATTTCATCAACCGGCGATGCCTCGTCGGCTTACGGGGCATCTTGATTATCTTTTGCAATTTATTGACTGTGCAAGGTTCAGTTCATTGAGATTGAAGGTCGGCTCAGCATACAATAAAAAAAGAAAACCATATTTATAAGTAGCTGAGAAATTAAAGCATATATACCAGACATATTATCACCTATCAGAAAATAAGCATCCAAAACTTTTTACTTCAGTAAAAGAAAAGGTACAAAATCAATCCAGATTTTGCTTTGAGAATGCATAAAAAGTTAAAAACTCAACAAGTCAGAAAAATGCAATTAAATTCCACATGCTGAGGAAGCCAAATAATAGCCGCACCAAAATCAGAGATTTCATATTTGATAAGAATTTCATATTTGAAACTCTCCTTATCAAATTCCAAAGAAAATTAACTCACTAACAAAATAATAAAACATAATGAATTACAGGAGTTTATCAATTACTAATATGTAGCTATTATTTCATAGTCTCACTGTTGGTGCCATAAACAAACAAATTACAACTCAACTGGGCTGCCTCACGCAACAATTAGGCTTAGTTCAGCTAAGCTTTTAAAATCTTAGGAATAACCCAAAAATAGAATAAACCAAATGATTCCAAAAAATTTCTCCCAGATTTCTCACCAACTGACCATAAAGTGTTTGCATTGCTTACGAAAGGTGAGCGCTCATGATTTGCTTGTTGAAGAAAACATAACAAAACAATAATTTATAGGAAAATAAAAGGAAACCCAGAAAACATTATAGCTTCGTTAACTAATTGGGTTATTAAATTTCTGCACAAACCATAAGCAAGCAAAATACAGAGAACTCTTGCTTTTTGAGGGAAAAACATTAATGGGAGTCTGAGAAACAGGGATTTGGATGCGCATGAGAAACTTACATCAATTGGTAAGGAGTTAAACCGAAAGGAAAATCTAGAGATGTGGGGCTGAGGACCCAACCTTGGCGACGGCGCAGCGTCGGAGCTGGTTTTTTTAGCTGTTTTCAGCTTCTCCAGAGAAGCTTCAATTTTGATTCTTTGAGCTTATATTTTGAGGGTTTTTCTACTTATGTTGTTTGAAAAAGTACTTTTCTTTTGGTTACATGGGTCGTCAATTCGTCATAGGCCCAAAGTAAACTAAACAAATATTGACGGGCCTATTAAGTCCAACAAAAAAAACTAAATAAATATTTACGGGCCTATCAACATCTAGCATTTTCACGGGCCTATCAATGGTGTATGGTAGCCCAATTCAAGCGAGAGCCCAAATGAAGCAAACAAGACAATCAGAACAAAATATATACCTCTTAATTATAGTATAGTTGTACACCTCTTATTAATTGGGTAATTCTATTTCCATATACCAAATTGATGAATACATACACATTCTTTTCGCATCTCCATCAATTTTAAAACTTTTAATTTTGCTCAGAACATCTCTTATAATTCTTAAAACATCACTAATATACAATATTGATTCTCTATTTTGACGAGCTGGATGTTTTTTTTTTTTTTTTTGATAAATGACGAGTTGGATGTTTAAAAGATGAGCCTTCTTTTGTTTATTTATTATAATGAGAGCATAGTGGAAAATGCTTTTGCTTTTTTTATGGATGAAAAATTCAACATGTTCCAAAAAAAAATTAAGAAAAAAATTATTATATCAATAACTAATTGATATGTTATCGTGGTTTAACAAAAATGGTTATGACCATTTTAGTTTCTTATTAGTAAACGTATACGATAGTTCATTCATTGATTAAATTTGCCTTGATGATCTCATATCTTGTCACGGAGTGGAGGAGGATGGTCACCGTTATAACTTTTGTTATGAATGAGAAGGTTAAATATTAGATCATTGAAATCAGAAGTCCCAAAATATGTTATTTGAAGAGGAAAGTCTCACTTTTTGTTAAGCCCGATATCAAATATGTTATATAATTTTTTTTGATGAAGAAATATTATATCACTTTTAATTCAATAAAGATGCGTTGCAATTTTTAAAATTTTTTTAATCAAGAGATACATTAGAATTTGATAACCACAAACAAAAGAAATTAAAATCGAAGGCATATGCAATATTCTTATTTTTCTATAATCGACTTATCAAAATTAACCCGACTAACTATTGTTCTCTTTCCATAATTTCATAATTTTGGGGAGGTCGTTCCAATTCGAATCTCCCTCATTTAGATAAAAATATCTAACAAATTTATGTTTGAATAGTAAATAATAAATATGTGATTTAAAAGGAACCAAATTTATTCTCTTGTTTATTTGGCTATTAAGCAGAATTTATTATCGTATCTGTATTTTCTAGGTATGTCATTGAATTTCAAATTCTTCATATACCAACCACACATTTTTGTTTTTCCATTTACGTGACAATGTGTCATAAACAATTACTTTCTAAGTATTGGTCTAGACATAATAGTACATTTCTTTGATTTAGGTCTATTCGTAAGCTAGAGGTGTCAAACGAGCTGGCCCGTTTAAGTTGAGTCCATTGTACTTTTGTGCCATGCTCGAACCGGCTCATATAGTTAATAAGACTTAAGCCTAGCATGGCCTACAACTCGCGGGCCATTCGTACTCGTGTTGTGCCTTAAACAAGTTGGCTCACGAACTTTTTTTTATTTTTATTTTTTAGGATGATAAAACTAATTTTATAATATTTTTTCTTATTTATAATTAAATATTAATATTATTTTTCATAAAAATTGAATATTTTTTATGAAAAGTTATTTAACAATGGAAAAAACAATGTTAAAATAGTAATGCCTAATTTTGGCTCATTTCGTGCCCGTGCTCATGTTGTGCTTAGCATGTGTCATGCTCGTGCCATGCCGTGCCCGATGGGTTAAAAACTTTGGCTGGCCTGACCCATTTAATCGTGCCGTGTCTATTTTAATCATGTCGTACTCGGACTAGCACGATTTGTTTGACACCTCTATCATAAGCTGCTTACCCATTTTCAAATTCCTTTCCTCAATGTAGTGCAAACAAATTAATTTTCATTTCACAAAGATGTCATACAAAAAAAATTAATTATTAATTAAATTCATATTTTAATAATAAAAAAACAATAAAATATCTCAGTGTAAACTACTATTACTATCAAAGTGTCGTAAACATGAACAAGCTAAACAAAATTTAGGATTATGATTAAAGAGCATTTTGAAAATGTTAAGCATGTTTTTTTTTGAAAGGAAGTATTAGGGATCCTATCATTTGGTGGCTTTTGTTCGTGATGCAATTTTATTTATTTTTTAAAATCGAAGTGAAGAGGAAGTTGCACTATTGATTTATTTTATATTAGTCTATAATATCTTTTTTGTTTTTTGTTGGCCCATTAGTTTTGTGATTTTTTTTTGTTATGATCTAAATTGTTAAATTAGCATGAAATACAATATTTTAGTCATGTTATATGCATGTGGTCACATAGGGCACTGTTGTGGTCAATTTATTTTTCAATTAATTTTCTATTGGTCTACAACATAGTCTTAAATATATAAAATATAATTAAAATAGATGATCACTTGTGGGGTTTGTACCATAATGAAATAAGAGACTAATATGAAACTAATTAAAAAATAAATAGATAAAGTGATCAACGGTGCAAATTTCTGTACCGAAGATAGATACCACGGGGGAAAAGAAGTAGAAAGGATAAGCTCTTCTGTTACTGTTGGCATTGGATGTAATTTCCTAGTAAAACAAGGTCAAATTCACCAAGTCAGCACCTTAAATTCACTCCCAACAACCAAAGTTGATTTCCTTTCTCTTTCTCTCTAGTATCGTTTTCTTTCAATTTCTCTCCCTAGAAAGTGAGAAAATTCAAAGCAAAACAGAGCAGTAATCATGGAGGAAAGTAACGTCACAGCCTTCGAATCAATCGCCAACGGAGACCACGAGGCCACAACCACCGCCAATGATTATAACAACCACAGCAGCAACAACGACCATGGCTGGCAAAAGGTCACCTATGCAAAGCGCCAGAGGAAGACCAAACCCTCGGCCTCAGATTCCAATATCAATAGGTTCGTCCCTGGCGGCACGATCGCCGGCGACAGCAGTGTTTTCCGGTCGGTTGAGAAGCAATCGGAGGACCGACGTCGCCGGATTCTCGAAGCTCAGAGGGCGGCGGCCAATGCCGACCTCGGAACTGTTGCTCCGGTTAGATCGAAGCTCCGGTCTGACGACGAGGATGAGGATAGCGATGAGGAAGCCGCGGGGCAGAACGTGATGGCCGAGGAGACGAAAAAGTCGAAGCCGAAGAAGCCGAAGAAGCCTAAGGTCACGGTGGCCGAGGCGGCGGCTAAGATCGACGCCGAAAACGATCTCTCGGCGTTCCTGTTCGAAATTTCGGTGAGTTTTGATTCATTCTGGTTCTGATCTAATCCGATCTATTCGTCTGTGAATGAATTGATTAAATTTTAAAACTTTGAAATTAATGTGGTTTTTGGTTTGCATTAGGCGTCATACGAATCGCAGGAGGAAATACAGCTGATGCGGTTCGCTGACTATTTCGGTCGCTCATTCTCTGCAGTGAGTGCTGCGCAGTTTCCATGGGTCAAGATGTTCAAGGAGTCCACGGTGGCCAAGATCGCCGATGTAAGTTTTTAAATTGTCTCTGAGAATCATAATCTTATTTGTTTTTTTAATTAACAATCATAATAGTTTATGTGTGTACCCGATGTATTGTTTAAAAGGCCGAATATCTGTCTTTAGGTATGTTTGGCATTCTGGTGAACCATTGTGCTTTATACTAGTCTGCCATCCTGTGATTTCTGTTCTATTTTTCAAGCGCTTTTTTTATTTTTTTTCAATGACATCAAATTTCGCGGAAAGTGACATTTGATTATTCCGTCTTTATGGAATGCATTCATTCTGAGTGTTACATGTAGATCCCCTTTGGGATGCTGATTAAGGTTAAATAGTGATGGATTATCTGTTCCCTGTTATTGTGCCCTTTCCAGTTGGATATTTAATTATTATTTTTTATCTTGTTGGATTTTTTGGTTGCATTAGCTTGATGGTTTGTTTGTTTTCTTTATATGGGGCTTCTCCATTATATATCATAGAAGGCCAGTTGTAGTTCCTAACTCTCTGTGACGTGCAGCATCTGCTTTAGTAAACAATTTAATACATACGTTTTCTTATAATGTTAGAGGAGGTGGCATTTGTGGCCCCGAAGGCTAATAAGTTGGTGGATGTGCTAACAGTACTTTTATTATTATTTCAGCTTACTTATATGCCATGTTATGATACATTGTGCATTAACATTTTTCCTAAACTTCTCAGTTTACTCATGGATTCTTTACAGGAAGCTATTGTTTTGCATGTGGAATTTTAGAACCTACAATATAATGAAGAAGAGCCTTTGAATGAAAATGAAATACATAATGATGATAAGGATGATATTTGTGACTGGAAATGGATAATTAGGGCAAGTAACTTAATAATATTGAGGAAATTATTGGCTTGGGACATTGAATGAGATAATAAAAAGGTCTAACTGAATTGCCTTTTCCATAATTACTGATATATCTTCATACTAGTTTTATAAACATGATGTTTCTACTGATTGTCTTGACTGTGACCCCATTTTTTTTTAAGAACCTAGTAACTTATTGGTAGAAGTAAATTTGAGTATGCATGCACCTGGGGAACCTAATCAGTTAGTATATTCTTCAACAGATCCCTCTTTCCCATATTCCTGATGCTGTTTATAAGACATCAGTCGACTGGATCAGTCAGCGTTCTGTTGAGGCCCTTGGATCATTCATAATATGGTCTTTAGACAGCATTCTCGCAGACCTAGCAAGCCAGGTAGCTGGCTCCAAGGGCTCCAAGAAGGGTGTGCAGCATGTGTCGTCAAAGTCTCAGGTAATTTCCCTTCTCACTCCCCCCCTCTCCCCTTTTTTGTCTTTTACTTAGTGGTGTTAAACTGGAAAATGATGTCCAGCAGTTAAGTTTGTTTCAAAAGACAATGAATTTTCAAGCAGGGAAAAATTATTCGTATTTGTCAACATCTTATGCAAAATTGACTTTGTTGAAATCCCAGGTTGCAATATTCGTGGTTGTAGCAATGATATTACGAAGAAAACCTGATGTCTTGATTAGTATATTGCCAACATTGAGGGAAAATGCAAAGTATCAAGGACAAGATAAGCTTCCAGTAATTGTATGGATGGTAGCTCAGGTAAGTGGATAACAATATTACTCAAATTTTAATAATGATCTTTTTTCATGTCAAAAATATTATTATAATTTTGCCCAACTTTATATGCTTCTTATATTAGATGTCAAAATGTCTTGTGTAGGCTACTCAAGGAGATCTGGCTGTGGGGTTGCATGCATGGGCACGCAATATATTGCCTCTAGTCTGTGGCAAAAGTAGTAATCCACAGTCCCGGGATCTTGTTCTGCAGCTAGTAGAAAGGTGTTATTAGATGGCTAATTTCTCAATTTTTTTTATTGCCTTTTTCATTCTCTAAACTCTGAAATTTGCATATTTGGTTGCAGAATTTTGTCTATGCCAAAAGCTCGTACGATTTTAGTAAATGGTGCTGTCAGGAAGGGAGAGCGTTTGGTGCCACCTGCTGCATTTGAGATACTTGTGGGAGTTACGTTTACTGCACCTTCAGCTAGAGTAAAGGTAATGACTGATAAGTGGGATTCACTGTTTATGAATTTTTTGTAAAAAATATTATAGTTTTCATTCTACTAAAGGGTGATGTTTTGTACAGGCTACTGAAAGGTTCGAGGCTGTATATCCGACCCTAAAAGAAGTGGCTCTTGCTGGTGCCCCCGGAAGCAAAGCGATGAAACAAGTTTCACAGCATATATTGAGTTTTGCTGTTAAAGCAGCAGGAGAAAGTACGCAAACTTGATGTGACTTCCTTTGCATTGTAGTTTCTTTCTTAAGAATTAGGGAAAATGATAGGGTTTTAAATTGGGCTTGAGATATAGCTTTTTCTCACAGGTATACCTGAGCTATCCAATGAAGCAACTGGAATTTTCATTTGGTGTTTGACCCAACATGCTGATTGTTTCAAGCAGTGGGTGAGTTACTCTACTTTTCATCACCATTATTGCATTCATCAAATACTATACTTTGGCCTCCATTTTGTAAATTTAACAATCTGGTTTTTGTGTTGTGCTTCAAATGTTAACAGGACAAGGTTTATGAGGAGAACCTAGAAGCAAGTGTTGCTGTTCTGAAAAAGCTTTCTAATCAATGGAAAGAGCATTCTGCAAAACTCTCTCTTGATCCTATGAGGGAAACTCTTAAAAATTTTAGGCACAAGGTAACCCTTTTTCTATTCTCTTACCAAACTTATAGATTTTTTAATTATATGAAAGTATGATATAACTTGTTGTATGCTCTTGAATACAACTCTTGCTTATAGAATGAGAAGGCATTAGCTAGTGGGACAGACAGTGCACACCAAGAAAAACTCATCAAGGATGCAGACAAGTATTGTAAGACGTTATTGGGTAAAGTTTCACGTGGAAGCGGGTGCAAAAGTGTGGCCTTTGTTGTCATTGCCTTGGCTGCTGTGGGTGCAGCTGTTATGTCCCCGAACATGGAGTCTTGGGATTTGAAGAAAGTAACAGAGATTATCAGTTCTCAAAACCCTTTTCTTTGAGCAGGATGAGCGAAGCAATCAGCAGCTGGTGGTGCAAAGCATCAACTTGTTTTTCTTACAAAATTGAGCATGATGAGGAAAGTAATCGTCTAATTTACTCCGTAATAAGGTAGTGAGAAATCGAAAAATGATATTTATACTTTTGTCCCAATGGGATACAGAAGTAACGGAACTAGTGGTAGTTGAAGGTCAATACTGCGTGAAGGTTTAGTTTGGTTTGAGCCGTTTTCAGGCTTTGTTTTTCTGTGTAACTTTTCTTGTCTATTTATTTAGATCCTTTTAAAGTTATTCACCTCTAACATCTGCGATACTAGAAAATATGTTACTGAGAACCTAGATGGATACATATGTATCTCGGATTAGTGTTTCAATCCAAAGGGAATTTTGATGACAATGCATTATTCTTTATTCTATTCACCAAAGTTTTAAATTTGAATTTTCCTCGTTGACAAAGCTCTTTTAAAATTCATCATAATGAAATATTAGTGATTGCAAGATAGCCATATAATGCTTCACATTCAGAGTGTATGGGAAGATATATTTTTTTCTTTTATTTGCCATTCGCATTACTATTACAATAAACTTTAGAGGACTCGTGCCCCAGATTGTAATGAATGGTCCCTGCATTTTCATGAATAATCTTCAGGTTCGGCAAATGGGTACTTCAAAAACCCAGCTTTAACTTGGTCTGGATCTTCTGGCGTAGACCAAGGGTACTTCATGGATGGATCCCTTGGGAACTTCCTGAAGTTCAGAAATGGTGCCCAAAGAAGTACTCTGCACAATGGAAGAAAAACAATTGAATTGTTGTGAATCAACTTTAAAGCTCAATTCTAATGTGCTTAGCAATAGATAATGTAAAAAAAAAAAAAAAAGGATGGGATGGTAAGAGGATTAAGACAATAAGATTCAGATGGCAACCAAATTGAAATTGCGAAAAGTTTCTAGTTTAGAAGAATCGAGAAACCCAAGTGGAAACAGAGCCACTCACCCAGGAAAGAAGAGGAAGACAAACATGAACTGAAAATACATCTCTAAGAGATTCCTCTTATACCATCTTATCCGAAGCCAGTTCATGATGATTGGCTGCAATCACAGAAATGTGCTTCTTTGTAAGTTCATTGACAATCATTAAGAAAGCACCAAAAAAAAAAATATTATAAAGAAAGCATAAATAGATGAAGAAATTTACTTACTGGCATGATAAGGAAGTACCCGAAGGCAACAATTCCCAATTGTATTAAAGTCCATGTAAAATCTTCCTCATAGTTGACACCAGTGACAGCAAATGCAGGCTGCTCAATCTGCTTAGAGAGTTCCCATTTTAAGTTTAAAACTAATGATAAAAAAGGATAAGCAGGATTAGAAGAAGAAACAAAGATGATCAGTGTCTTACAGTGGCCAATAGTGCTCCAACTTGAATTGCTAAACTAGATTTCTTTAGGTGGAAAGAGTCAATTTGATTTTGAATGATGCTTGCAACTATCTGTAATAAAAAAAAAAAAAAAGATTGGCATGGTGCTTGTAATGTTTACTTTTCTGAAAGAAAAAAAAAAGTGACCGGAATTTGGAAAGAAGAAAGAAATCATATACCTTTTCAGGCTTGGCATGGTGGGACTGTGTGTGTTTACAAGTAATTGGGAGGGAAGCTCTACGTGGAGGATGGCCAAGGAGAGAAGGCAAAGCCTGGGGGATTTGGAAGGTGAAGGAACAGCTCATTTCTTATCTTTATGAATTCAGTTTCATGGCACAAAATAATGCATGGAATTCCTTAACGAATAAATTGAACTAAAAGAACAATTAAGAAAATTAAATATTATTTCGAATATTTAGGGGGTACCACGTGTCCACTAAGATTCAATCAAGTCCACTCGCATAAGTCATAACCGCATAGTTATTTAATAGCTTTGAAAAAATCTAAATGTACCCAGCGGATTTGCTATTTGTACCCCTTTACAATTTTTATTTTTTCTTTTTAAAACTCTTCATTTTCTCCTCAAGGTTAAGAAAGCTGTAAAGATAAATAAACATGCTAAGTTAATATAAGTATATAACTAATAAATTAATTAGATTACGATCGTATAATCTACATAAATTTAAATTAATAAAACAATAATACAAATCAACACGAGTTAATTGCCACTTCTAAAAATTTGTCCAAAAAACAAAGAGTGAGAAAAAGAAGGAAATCCCTTTAATAATTTTGAGGAAAATGATCCCCAAATACCTCCCAAAAAAAAAAAAAAAACCAAAAAAGCAGACCATGGATGGAAGGATCGAGTGCTGACAAGAATCCCAGAACTGGGAAAGCTGTTCTAAGACCCCAAAACTGACAGCAACTTCCAATTTCTGTTTGCTTGAGCCAAAATGTTGGCCTCCGCAGTCCGAGCCCCGTTGACAGTGAAGCTACCTCATCTCCTCCAACCTTTATCCTCCTCAAACACCCACATGGAAGCCATTGCAGTTGGAACCACAAGACCCAGAAACAGAAGGCCAAGACTCTTTTTCTTTTCGACCCATTTTCAAAGCCTCAATCCCAAATCACGCTCTCACCGTTCAGTCCTCACAAGGGTCACTAGTGATGGTGATGCCACCCCACAACAGTATACACCTACTGTAAGTTCTCATCTCTCATTTTTGAGCATTTCATCCTCACACTTCCATTATTATCAGAAATTATTGTTTTAGTGATTGGTATATTCATGGGGATGACAATTGTTTATTTGATTCTTGCCCACTTTATATTTTTCAGGATATGGAAGAAAAAGAGAGTACTTCTTCCAATATTGGTGATAGTTATGTTGCCTTGTTTATTCGGATGCTTGGGCTGGACCATGATTCTCTTGATAGAGAACAGGCAATAGTGGCACTCTGGAAATATGCACTTGGAGGGAAGAAGTATATTGATGCCATTATGCAATTTCCTGGCTGCATAAATCTCACTGTAAACCTACTAAGATCAGAGGCCAGTTCAACATGTGAAGCTGCTGCTGGGCTTTTAAGGTCAATATCTCTAGTTAATTCATATAGAGATTTGGTTGCACAAAGTGGAGCAATTGAAGAGATATCTGCCTTGCTAAATCGACCTTCCTTGACTCCTGAGGTATTGGATGATGGGTATCTTGGAATTTCTCTTCGCATATTTCTTGATGTAGAAAAGTGAGGTAGGTTGTTACTTGTTATGACATTTATGCAGGTGAAGGAGCAAGCTATATGTACTCTGTGGAACTTGTCTGTAGATGAGAAGTTCAGAATGAAAATTGCAAACAGTGATACCTTGCCATTACTTATTAAGTCCATGGATGATGAGGACATAAAGGTGAAGGAAGCAGCAGGAGGGGTTTTGGCAAATTTGGCATTAAGCCACTTTAATCACAGCATTATGGTCGAAGCAGGTGTTATACCAAAATTGGTGAGACTTCCTCTGCCATTCTTTGTTGCTAGTAGGATTTAGTTTTCAAATTGGATCAAATGGCTTAAGTTAAGTATGCTGGTTTTAATTGTCAGTGGTGATATATAATAGTTGATTTGGGATTATCTTATATATGTCACGCATTAAACAAATGTTGAGAAATTCAATTTTGAATGTCACAGTTAGGAATGCCCCATTTTTTAATTCTTGATTTTGATATATAGAGATTAATTCCCTGATATTAATACAGGCAAAGCTCTTAAGCACTGACATTGAAGGATCTAAAATAATTAGAAAGGAGGCAAGAAATGCTTTATTGGAACTATGTAAGGATGAATATTATAGAATTACTATCATTGAGGAAGGTCTGGTTCCAGTCCCCATGATTGGTGCAGCTGCATATAAGTCCTTTAGACCAGGTTTGCATTCATGGCCTAGTTTAGCAGATGGTACAGAGATTGAACAGACTTCTAAAACTCCTTCCAGGTTTGGTGCCTCTGAATTACTCCTTGGATTAAATGTTGATGACAAGAATGTAAACATAGAGGAAGCCAAAATGAATGCAATAGTTGGACGGACACAGCAACAGTTTCTTGCTCGTATTGGGGCCATTGAACTGGAAGATGAAAAGAAACAGTCTGAATTGGAAACTGGTCTACAACTCACACTTTTGCCATGGATGGATGGTGTGGCCAGATTGGTGTTGATTCTTGGACTTGAAGATGAGTCAGCAATAGCTAGAGCTGCAGAGGCAATTGCTGATGCATCTATCAATGAACATTTACGGATAGCATTCAAGGAAGCTGGGGCAATTAAACCTTTAGTTCGGCTTCTAGACTGTAAGAATGATGCTGTCAGACTTGCTGTAACTGGCGCTCTAGAGAGGTTGTCTGTCAGGTACTTAATCGTTCACCATTTTCAAGTCTCTGGTTCTGGGTTTATTGTAAGAAAAGAAAATCATACTTGAGGTGAATGAAAATTACATGTTTGACATGAAATACTTTGAATTAATATGATCTTGTTTTACTTGATGCAGCAATGGTGTTTGCCAAATAATTGAAGCTGAAGGTGTTATAGATCCTTTGATTAATGTTTTAAAGCAAGCAGAGATCTCTGGAATCTTGATGGAAAAGGTCATTCATTATGTTTTTTTTATGTCTATCCACAAATCTTCTGGGAAATGATTCTATTTAAGTTGATCACGTGAATAATTGCTGCAATGCAGACCTTGGATATTCTTGCCCGTATCTTAGATCCTAGTAAAGAAATGAAGTCAAAGGTTGGTCAGCTGTTTCTTCACAACATGTTCAAAAGCTTTTAGTTATTAATTGACTTACCAATGATGTTCATTCATTCCAGTTTTATGATGGACCAGTAAATGGGTCAAAAAAAGGATCGGATGGAGCAAGAGATCCTTATGGTTCCATAGGAATAACTGGAGATATAGAAAATCCCAGGTCTCATTCCCCCCTCCCTCCCCTCCCTTCAAATTTTGAGTTCCATTTTGTTGCAGAAATGCCGTGTAATTATCAAAACCTTTTTTCTCAATTATATTATATATGTTTTTAGGTTGAAAGTTATCCTATTATAGCTTCATGTACTCTTCCATGTTAGGGTGAAAGATTACTCTCAAACACTGGATATGTATAAGAAGTTTCAGATAGATTTGTGTTTTATCTGATAAGTCTAAGCATATGATATGGTTGTAATTCTGGTAAAGCTCCCCATAGAAGTAATCTTGTATCCGATTCTATTGATAATCTTCTGCCCCAAACCTGTTCTTCTTTATTGGCCTGACTGGCCCAGATTGCTATGTGGCAACGATATTTTTCAGTTGGTTCTTGGAAATTTGAATGCTTACATTAATATATTTTTCAGGTTGGACCTGTTATGTTTTTATCAATTTAACTGATTTTTTCCTGTAAGGAATCTGCAATCCTGGAAAGTAACTCATATACCTTTTTATATATTTTGGAAATACAATGTAGGGAAAATGTGCTCAACTCTGCGGTTATCGCTCGGCTTGTTGAAATTTTGAAGACCCCAACCCCAAGATTACAAGGAAAAGCTGCTTCAATCCTCGAATTCTGTACAGTTATTGACCCAAGCATGGACACCATCATTTCAGTGGATATAGAATGTGCTTTGGATCTTGTTTTCCAACAAGTTGAAGGTATCGGAATTCTATTCCTCTATAGTAAAAACTGTGTGAAATATATGTATGCTTTATGCAATTACAATGAACCTTATTTGGAATTTAGTTATATGCCTAATTGGGCATGGAGAGCACTAATGTATTGGTTCTTCAGCTTGTAGGCAAGAATTCCTCTGAAATAAAAACTACAATTGTTTTTATTTAAACTGGAAAAAGATTATTTGATTTATTATAGAAGATTGGGTGTAGAAGCTGAAATATTGTTTATTCTGTGGTACTAAGACGTAAGAATAGTGTTTGTGTTCAGATTTGATTTTTGTTTTTGGTATGTGGTAATTTAGCAGACATGGAATCTGAAGTAGATGATCAGCAGCCAGAAAAATATGCCCTTGAAGTTGAAGAAGCCGGTCTTGTTATATCAGCAGCCTCCCGGTTTTTAACAAAACTGCTGGACTCTGAGAAGTTCTGCCAAAAAATAGATTCTGCCCATTTCATCAAATTGCTCAGTGATACCCTGAAGTCCGATATTCCCCTTCACAAGAAAGATTGGGTTGCTGCTTGTTTAGTGAAACTTGGTTCTCTTTCTGGTCCCAGACTAGATTTTGAGGACCCAATCAACATGGAAGTAACTCTCCACGAGACCATTCCAAGACTCATGGAGCAGATCAAAACCTCTCTCTCCCCGGAAGTAAAGGAATATGCTGTTGTTGAACTCAGCAGAATAATCTCGGAAGGGGTGGTTGATTCCACTCAAGCTGTTGCTTCACAGGGGGGAATATTTCCTTTAGTGAAACTGAT
Source organism: Dryas drummondii (assembly GCA_003254865.1). NCBI lineage: Eukaryota > Viridiplantae > Streptophyta > Magnoliopsida > Rosales > Rosaceae > Dryas > Dryas drummondii. Next base: position 433,079 of record QANW01009682.1, read on the forward strand.
TGAAGAAGGGAGTGAGAGGGCCATTGAAGCATGCTTGGTGATACTGTATAATCTGAGCATGGACAGTGAGAATCATTCGGCAATTGTAGCTGCTGGAGCAGTGCCGGTTTTGAGGAGAATTGTTCTATCACAAAGACCCCAGTGGACACGGGCACTTCATCTGCTGAGGACTCTACCTACATGAGGAGACAGTGCCAAACTTTATAATTATGAGATAGTTTTTCTTCAATTTTTTTTCATTTTTGCTCTGTTATGTAGCCACTGAAGAGTGTATACATCACAGTGATACCTTTCACCCAAAAGGTTTATAAAATTTAATGAAATCCACCTTATTTTGAAAGGTGTGCTTGATTCCCTTGGCGAAATTCAATTCTTGTAGTACCAGGGCAGTTGATGCCCCTATTACATGCTTTGATTGCAATTGAATTTCTTGTCCATGCCAATATGCCATGATGATATAAAGGTTTTTTTTGCTAAGTTTACACCTCAGATGATGATGAGATTGTTGGATTTGTTATGAGCCAACGAGATTATTTCATTCATTTTAAAGAACTTTGGGCATGCTATTTATGCAAGTATATGGCACAAGCATGTTATTTTAAAGAAATTAATCAGGGTGAAAATCTACCAACCAACTATTGGTCCAAGTGAATTTTCTCTCCACATGACTTCGAATCTCCCAAAAAATTATTATTTTGTTTGTTTTCTGCTGTTACTCCGATTTTACATTACTTTAATTTTCTGAAGATATCTATCAGTTAAGCAAACGAACATAACTGTGCTAGTAACCACCACTCCCAGAAAGAATTGACAGTTGATAACTTGAGACGCGCCACCACCCATCATGTCTAGCTTATCCTCTTGCCTGTCCCTAAACCTTGCTCATGCTTCTCTTCCCAACAACAATGATTCGCCACCGACACGGAAGCAGCCACCACCACCACCTCTCCAAGCCAATACCACCAGACCTCCCAATCCCCTGCGCAGTGGGAACAATACCACGACACCTCTACCAATAAAGAAGCGGCAATACCGCCAGCAACGCAAGCCAAGGCAGCCTTCCGTCATCGAAATCGAACGTGCTATTGGTGCCGGAAGGTTCCGCGATGCTGACCCCATGTATGATACTTATCTGAAAATGGGTTCCATTCTTCTGCATTTTATGATACTTATCTGAAAATGGGTTTTCCTGCTTTACATATAATGCTGCTCTTTTATTGATTGTTATTTGAAAATGTGTTTGGCTAATTTTGAGGACATATCATGAGTTTGTGGTTCAGAATGTTGAGGTTTTCTGTGGTACAATATTCAGGGATTTGGAAGACCAAAAGAAAGCTAAGTTCGACATGTCTTTGATGAAATTTCCCAGCAAGTTTGAAGGGCCAGTGGAGAAGAAGCTTCGTGAGACAGGAGAGTGGGTAACCAATAAAACTGAAAGAGGGTTCCGTATGAATGGTAATCATACATACTTGATTATATTCTTCTCATTTAATTTCTTTGCAATTAAGCTGATAGTTTGGTATCGTCTGATCACACATGTATAGAACAAAGCCTTAATTTTGAAAGTGAGTTGTCAAATGCATTCTTCTGTCTGTGCCAAGAATAATGCTGGTGGATGGATCTGAGTAACTTCACCTATCTATCTACCTGTCAGCCGTTTGTCTTTTTTTTTTTTTTTTTTGAAGTCTTGGATCCCACGGTTCCTGAAACCATGTGGATTCACATAGCAACCTTTAAAGAAACATGCTTAGAATCAATGGACTTACATATTGAACAACACCAATGAATGATCTTCAACAAGAGTTATCATCTATTTTTTTCCTGTTTCATCTGGGATTGTCTGCAACTTTGACATGTCTCTTTTATACACTGGGTTAGGTGAACATGTTCATCATCAATTTCTAGCTAGGAAGTTACTGTAATTGCATTTGATTACATAAAGATTTGCAGGACAGTGAATCGATACTAGAGTGAACATTCAAGATTCAAGAACAATTCAAATCTTCTACTCATGTTATCTTTTTGGTTTTGTTTTTGAAGGCAAAAAAGTTTTGAAGTTTGTGTTTATGTGGCTACTACCAATTTGGAGTTTCTCAATCCTAGTGGCCTCTGGAACCATCAAGCTAAATACCCCACTTCTTGATGACCTGTTTATGTGAACTTAAGCTTGTCAGTGAAACTCTACTGCAATATATAAATGCTCTTTGCAGATCATTAGTAGCGGCTCAGCTGTGTAAATTAAAGACCTTCTGGTTTACAGCATCTTATCAATTCATTCTTACACAGCAAGGTCATTACCTTCTACAGAATGTAATTTACTATGCAAAACAATCGTCTGTTGAAAATTATGTCTTGGTGTCATTGTAATTTATTTACTTTAAGGCACTTTTGGGCCTTTGGCTCATCTTTAGAGTTTAGAGTTTAGACCACATGGTCCTATCTATAATGACTGACGCAGACGCTTGTTCTTCCCTGACCTCCTTCAAGAGTTGATAAATGATATAAATTGGTTTCTTGGTAGGCGGACCACCTAAATATTTTCCTGGTCAAATCTTTTTGTTTCTTGATAATTTTCTGTTCAACAGTTCTAGATGCAGAATCTTTGGGAACCATATATATGTATATATTATAATATAAAAAAAAAAAAAAAACAGAGGTCTATCTTGTTCTTAAAAATTAAACAAAGCTGGCAATGGGCAGGAGAGCAAGATGCACGTGCAGCTTATCTTTCATATTCTCTTTTCTGTTGGTCCAGCTATTCTTGTTCTTTCTTGATTACTTGTTTCTCAGAAACTACTATATGAATATTTTCTTTTAACAAATTGTAGGAATATATACGGTGGAATTAATGAATTGGTAGATGAAATTATTTTTCATTTGTTCCACAATATTTCGCTTGAAATTTACCTCTAAGTACTGACTATGGTACTTATTCTTATTAAAAAATACAAAACAAAAAACTTGTACACATTTAAGAAATTTTAGGTTCGAATAACTTTTCATTTATTGAGTGATTTGTCAAATAATTTTATTTAAGGAATTTTTCATGAGATTTACTTTATATGGTATTTTAACGATCTGAAAGATCTATTTTTTAAGTGTATATTCAAAAATCATCCTTACAATAAATTAGACAAATTAGAACTATTAAACTATCGAACTTTAATCAAATAAATAGATAAATAAATATTTTTAATAAACACTTAAAATGATAACTACTTAATTAACGATTAAATAATTTTCGATTGATCTAATTTTTTACAATAACAATTTTTCAATGTAGAAAAAAAATAAACGATTTTAATCGTCAAAATACAATGTGAAATAAGAGATCTTTAAATTAGCTTATTTAGAGAATCCATCAATGTAAAAGGGTTTATATAAATACCTTATTTGAGGAATCCTCAGTGTATAACTGTATATATACGTTACTTGTATGGTGGTAAATGTGGGACTATATCCTACTATTATTATATGTCAATGATGACGCACACCGACGTAGGGCCGCCAAGAGCCATCCAATCTCCAGTTCCACAAAAAAAAAAAAAAAAAAAAAAAACGTAATAAAAGAATAAAACGGAAAAAACGAATAGCGACGACGCCGTTCCAACGCGTCTCTCTTTTTCTGCTTTGCAGGCTGTCTTTCTTGAAGTCCTTTATTCATATTTCTTCATCAAAATTGCTTGGGTTGCCTCTCTCTTCCTTCCCCACAGCATTGGAGAGAGAGAGAGAGAGAGAAACAAGGTCTGAGAGACAGGTCACTGTATTCTCTTTAGAGAGAGAAACCACCGCGATCTGAGTGGTGAAGGAGTAGAGAAATGGGGACGCTTCAGACGTGGAGAAAAGCCTATGGCGCTCTCAAAGACACCACCAAAGTCGGCCTCGCCCACGTCAACAGCGATTACGCGGTACCATTCCTTTCTCTTTTTATTTAATCAATCAATTCAAAAACCAAAAAAAGAAAAAAGAAAAAGATATAGATTCTTGATTGATATCTAAATTGGATTTTGATTTTGGGTTTCCTTGGGTTTGTTTTCTAAGAATAGGATTTGGATGTTGCTATAGTCAAAGCCACTAACCACGTCGAGTGCCCGCCCAAAGAGAGACACCTCAGAAGTCAGTCCTTTTTCTTCTTTTCTATTTCTGGTTTTCAGATCCATTCCTTTTTCCAATTCTATTATTGAACGAGTCGCTGAATTTTGAGAAATATGTGTGATTTTTTTGGGGGTGTGTTGGATGCAGAAATTCTGATTGCCACGTCGGCAATTCGGCCCCGAGCGGATGTTGCTTATTGCATTCATGCTCTTTCAAGAAGATTGAACAAGACCCATAATTGGACGGTATGCTTATTGCCAAACAATTGCAATGTGATACATTCCAGTTTCAGTTTCTCGGATTTCAATTGGGGTTTGCTTAATATATCTGTATACCTTGCCATATTATAGTATGTGTCTTGTGTGCGTTTGTGGATCACATTTGAATTTGCTTGGAGTTAGATTTGTTACTTTATCAATCCACGCATTTGTGCCTAAGTTACATAATGATAGTGGAGTGAAGTATTTAGCATTTGTTGATCCTCTCTTTAGTTTCCATCACAATCATTCTTCACTTTTCCATTTATTTGACTAGATTTTAGTTGGGCAAACAAAGTTTCTTTTTAATTCCTTTGTGAAACTATTTAACTATGATGTTGCATAGTAGTTCTGAATTATGAAAGTTTCGCAAAGCCATTATCTCAGAAATAATTGGGACTTTCATTTATATAGAATCTTAGGGTTTTTATTTATTTATTAATTAGCCTTTTCCTCCTTTGTTTAATTGGGCTTGAGTTAAAAATTTTGTTAGGAAGTTTATGGATTTTACATTATTTTAAGGTGAACTTTATTGTGGTCTTCTACCGGTCTGGTTTAATTCTGTCTCAAAAACTGAGTTCTTTTTCAGTACATGATGGCTTTCCTAATGGCAGTATATACTCATCATTTTCTTATGGATAAATATGCTTATGCATGTGTATAAATGTATTCATTCTTGTTATTAGGTCATAAACTTGCTTGTATCATTTCCATGTTTGGCATTGGCAGGTGGCTTTAAAAACACTGATAGTTATCCATAGGACGTTGAGGGAGGGTGATCCTACCTTCAGAGAAGAACTTCTAAATTTCTCTCAGAGAGCACGCATTCTCCAGCTTTCTAATTTCAAGGACGATTCAAGCCCTATTGGTGATTTTTAATGCCCTAATCTCTCATTCTTTCTCCTATTTTGGCTGACATTACTAGCTATTAATTGAAATGTTTACCCTGATTTTGAACTCAAAATTGAACATACACAAACAAGTCTATAGTTTCAAACTTATATTGTTTCCTATTCTTTTTCCTCCTTTGCAGCTTGGGATTGCTCAGCGTGGGTGCGCACTTATGCTTTGTTTTTGGAGGAACGACTTGAATGCTTTAGGGTTCTCAAGTATGACATTGAAGCTGAACGTCTTCCAAGGCCTGCCCAGGCGCAGGAAAAGGTAGTCTACCAAATCTTTTATTGTACCTTTTTTTTATTGCAAGGACAAACACTTTAGCAGCATTTTCTTAAAAATAACTTCCGAGGGACAAGTAATAAATTCAAATGATGAACATGATTCTGTATTTGTACAGTTGACTTTCAGATTGATCTCTGTTCATCAACTATCAAATTTTTAGTTGTCTGGTTAACCTTTTCCTATAAAAAAAAGTTAGTCTTCTAAACTTTTGTTTTCAAGGTTCATTACTAATTAGGATTTGATGATGACTGCTAGGTTAATATGCTTTCTTTTTCCTTACAAAATTAGACAATTACTCATTACTGGAGCAGTTGCTTTGTATACTAAAGCCTCAAACAATGTTTAACAGCTAAATATCTTTTAAATCTTGCAAATCTTAGTTCACCATGTAATTGACCTTGCTTTGGTTGTACGGATGCTTTTCAGGCCTTTTAGAGTTTCGTAAAATTGGTCCATGTGCTTTTTGGCTTAAAAAAAAAAAAAATCTTTCCAAAAGAATTCAGTACTAACAATAAAAGGTTTTCTTGGTAGCTCATAAGAGAAATATTTTTTGTCCATCCATATGTGGAGATATTGGTGAACTTTTTATCTATTGATTATTTCTGTTATATATTGGAATTGTTTTCTGTAGTAATATAGTAAATCAGTTCCGGTTCTCTTTGATGTGGGAGCATCAGTTGGACATAAAAAGAAAGTTGCAACTAAAATTGAATCTGTATTTGAGGTAGCAGCATTGCTGAAGTATGTGGGATTTATCTAGTTATTATTGCTGAGGATTCATAACTTCTATTCTTTCTTTTTTCTTTTTTTTTCTTAAACACTAACAGGGATACAGTAGAACCCGAGAATTGGATAGTGAAGAACTGTTGGAGCAGTTGCCTGCTTTACAGCAGCTGCTATATCGCCTTATTGGTTGCCGGGTATTATATCTGGAACTTGTGCTCTCTTAATTTCACCCAAATATAAATCTTTGATTTCAAGATGCATTGTTATCTTATATATAGAATTGTTTTTTATCATACTAATATTTATGCACAACTTGCAGCCAGAAGGAGCAGCTGTTATGAATTACGTCATACAGTATGCACTGGCACTGGTATGTCCAACATCTCTGTTTTGGTTTATTTTCTTCCAGATATGGAAATGCTATTTATATCACTAATCGAGAGTATCAAGAACTGAAAAAGAACTTTAATCATTAAACTGTTAAAGCTGGTGTAACAAATAACAAGCAATGTATTTGATTTTATATCTGACCTTGCTGAATCTGCAATTTTTCAGGTACTGAAAGAGAGCTTTAAAATTTATTGTAGTATCAATGATGGAATTATAAATCTTGTTGATAAGGTAAATCAGTTATATTGTTCAAGCAAATACCAAGTTAACAAATTGCTATTTGTTTCTTGTATTTGCCTGCTGTTAGAAATCTGATTTTGTTGCAGTTTTTTGAGATGCCAAGACATGAAGCAGTTAAAGCACTTGATGTTTATAAACGAGCTGGGCAGCAGGTTATTATTTGCATCATTTTGGTCTCATTTATGAGTTGATTATTTCAATTGACAGCTATTAGCACAGTATGATGTTTTTCAGCATCAAGTATTGATGATCTAAGGTCAAGTAGTTTAGGGTTTTACTGTTATATTAAAAAATCTTGGCCTTTGCTGCAGGCTGCAGGTCTCTCAGATTTTTATGAAGTTTGCAAAGGGTTGGAACTTGCTAGGAATTTCCAGTTTCCTGTCTTGAGAGAGGTATTACAGCGATCCAATGTGTTTGTGTTTTTAAATTCCATTCTTGCAGGTTTCTCAGTTAATGCTAAGTACTTTGCTATCACTTTGTCAGCCTCCACAGTCCTTCCTTACAACAATGGAGGAGTATATAAGAGAGGCACCGCGGGCTGTTACTGTTCCAAATGAGCCATTGGTTGGTATTTGTTTTTTTTTTTGCTTGATATGATGTACTTGTTGCCAAAACTACTTCAGATTTATCTTTTTCCACTTTCTTTTTTAAACAAGAAGATGCTTATTGATTTGGTTATTTTTGGCTTTCTCGAGTGTTCTGAGTTTTGACGGTCAATTAAGTTTTCTTGCCAATGGAAATTTCTTTTGGAAAAACATGCCAGATAACTAATATCTGGTCACTATTAACAGCTTCAGTTGACATATAGACCAGAAGAGCCTCCTTCTGAAGACACAAACTTATCTAGTGATGAACCTGAGCCACTACCTTCAGACATTGTAGCTGTGTCTAATGGTGAGACTGCAACTACTCCGCCACCGCCACCTCCTCCTCCTCAAAGTAGCCTGGCCACCGGGGATTTACTGGTAGATTATGAGTACTGCATTCTTTAAAGTTTTTTACTCTGTTTCTGTTCCCTTTGTTCTTTAAGTAAAGTTTCTTACTCTGTTTATGTTTTCCATTTTGTTCTCTCCAACAAATCTTCTTTTGTGTGTTCAGGGGTTGGATTATACTACAGCTGATGTATCTGCGATTGAGGATAGAAATGCTTTGGCTCTAGCCATAGTAACATCTGAAACTGGTAAGCATTTTGTTTTATTATTTATTTATATTTATTTTGTGTCTTCACTTTCAAATAATGCTACTTTGACATCTGATTTTTGTGGTTGGTATTGTCTCCCACTTTAATTTGCTGATGCAGCAGCTCCAACATTCAATTCTAGTGCAAAAGAGTTTGACCCCACTGGATGGGAGCTTGCTCTGGTCACCACTCCAAGTAGCAACATTTCATCAGTTAATGATAGGCAATTGGCTGGTGGATTGGACTCGCTCACTCTGAACAGCTTATATGATGAAGGAGCATATAGGGCTTCTCAGCAGCCTGTTTATGGAGCACCAGCCCCAAATCCGTTTGAGGTTCAAGATCCATTTGCTTTGTCAAACAATGTTGCTCCCCCTCCTGCAGTTCAAATGGCGGCAATGGCTCAACAGCAGTCCAACCCCTTTGGTCCTTTCCAACCTAGCTATCAGCCGCAGCAGAATGTGATGATGGGCCCAACGAATCCTTTTGGTGATGCTGGGTTTGGGGCATTCCCAGCAAATCCTGTTCCTCACCCACAAACGAACAATCCATTTGGAAGCACAGGCCTGCTGTGATTACATATTTGAACATTTTTTTCAAAAAAGAAAGTATAATCCACGCAGTGAAGCTGGTTTTGGTTTATCTGGTGAGTATAGCAAAGTGGATTTTGGTGTTTGGTCTGTGAGATGGATGGTGTTGGGCATGAACATATGTTTTGTGTAAAAGTCAGCGAGTGAATAGTGAAAAATGTAATAATTAGTTGATACGATTTAGAAATTTATGTAATTTTGTTGTCTAAGAAAATTATCCAACTGTGGAACTCTCTCTCTCTCTCTCTCTCTCTCTCTCTCTCTCTCTCTCTCTCTCTCTCTCTCTCTCCCTCTCTCTCTCTCTCTCTCTCTCTCTCTCTCTCACACACACACACACACACAAAACCTTGTGTAGTGGGCTCCGTGGTCCATACAGTTGTTAAGAATAAGAATGCCTGTGGCCGATTGGCCCGATTCCACAGAAAAAGAAGAGCAAAGCCAATGACACCATTAATTAGAGGATTTATTTGGGGGGTCAAGTTTCAAGAAAGAACAACGGCATTGCATGGCCCATGCATGGGAGATTGGGGCCGGCTGCCTGCTTGGATTTGTAGTTTGTAAAGAACTTAACATACAATTATTAATTAATTAGTCTACTTTTGGCTTTTGGTTTTGGTTGGATACCTAACGTCCCTTTAATCCTTTGGACCTCTTTCTTTATTCATGATTCATGGTCGGTATACATGCTGACTATGCAAATAAGGTCTTCTAAACCATCATATATAATTCAACAGGTATTCAATTCGATTTTTGTTTATTAGGCTTTGTCTTAAAAAGAAAAAAAAAGTAGTGCACTTTGAATTCTACTATTGGATTTTTTGTTTTCTTTTGTTTTTGTTTGTTTGCGAAGGATTGCTTTTATGAAGTTATTTTGGCTGAAAAAGTTATCATGCATGCGTGAAAAAATCTATCCCAAAACCGGTTGATATTACATTATTACTGTTACAATTTTGGTTAAAGTAGTCAAAGATATTGAATTTTGGGCAAGCAGGGTCATTGTGTAATACTAGTAGCCTAGTACACTACCAGTGCATGCCTCATGCGCATGAAAGATGAAACGTGCCTGCAGTGCAGGATGTCAATTAATGAGCTGTAGTACCTACTTAATTTGTTCCAACAATCAACATATATATATATATATATATAGAGAGAGAGAGAGAGAGAGAGAGAGAGAGAGAGAGAGAGAAGAAGCTAGGCTCAAATTTGAACTTATTTTCTCTTTTAGGGTTTACATACCCCGTTGTATATAATAGGTGTCTCATATTCATGGTTATATGTGAATTATATGATGTCATGTACTAGATATCAATATGCACTTGTTGTATACAACAAGTGTGGGTAAGGTTTTCTCAGCATATACAAGTTTGTTTTCGATGATACAATAATATTATGTGCTCGTGGTCTAATTAATTAAGCCTGCGCGCGTGTGAGAAATTGATCAAATAAAAGCCAAAGAAAGGGAGCGGCAGAAAGCTAAAGGAGGAGGATGGAATTATATAGGGAGATGAGGATGGAATTAAGAGGTAGCTTGCAGGCATAAATTAAAGCAAAAGAAAATAGGGTGCTTACTCTGTCCCACATGTACTCAATTGAAACATGCTCAAACCACCATCATTACCATCACAAACCCCCTAAGGCTCCGAAACACTACTACATTAATTTTTGTTGATTCCCTTTTATTTCTTTTCTATCTAGCTTCTCTTATTAAGGCTTGGAAGTGGCACCCCATTATAATTTGTCACAGCTAAGCTAGCTGTTTTACATAATTAATTATTTGCTTTGTTATGTTTTTAATCATAGGATCCTCCTCCTAAGCTTAATTTGCAAAGCTAATAAATCTGATCATTCAATTCTTATATCGTACATACTCACCTTTAGTTGTCAAAAGAACGATCAAACAATAAAATACGTCTAATCTAGAATATGTTATATTGGTAAAAGGCTAAAAGCCTTAGATTATGCATGTGGATGTGGGCTTCTATACGATCCGCGTGGAGTACGTTTGAGTTTCTAAATGGAGCATTATTGTTATTATTCATGATTTTGAAGTTGTAAATAAATTAATATGCCATGTATTTGAGTATTTGGAATAGTATTTTTTCAAGGGTTTCAACTTTCAACTTTGAGATACTTGGGAGCTAGCTAATATTATTAATTATTATTATTTTCATGCATGCATGCATATGCATGCTTGTACAGTTTGTTTCATATAATTAATTATCTTCGAAGTGAACATTTGGCCGGATTTGTTTATCGTTGACATATCTCAATTAGTAACATGAAAATTCGTAATTAATTTACCCACCATTTTACTAATGAATTGAAGAATTGAATACCAAATCGCAGGTCACTATCTCATTACTGAGTACTGGTATAGTGGTATATGGCTGGGCTAGCACTGCTTAGATAATTACCTACTTATACCACAAAATAAGTTATATGAAAATATATGCAATATCTAAAATGAGAAAATTAAAATATATAAGTAGATTTGAAAAATTAAACAAAAGCAGACTAGCTAAGTATATTTTGGATGCTAAATAAGTAAGAATGTTCTAAAACTAACTTGTTAGTAAATTAATACAAAACTAACTACCATGTTGGGTCTATTGTACAATGTAATCTTAAAATCTGTACCGTCTATTTTTTAGACCCTACGTCAAAGATCATCCTTGTAAAAAATCTCCAAAATCGGAAGTTATTTAGTAATTTGATTATAACAACAATTATTTATATACTTTTATCGAAAACACTGATCGTCTATTTATTTGATCTGAATTAGATGACTACATAATTTTCGATTTAGTTAATTGTTTGCAATGATGATCTTTAAAGTATGACCTAAATAATTGACGGTTTGGATTATAAGATTAGTTATGTTATGATCTCAAAAACATAGTTAGTTTTATATTAATTTACTAATCGGTTAGTTTTAGAACACTACTCGCTAAATAAGTACATATATATATATATAAATACGAGCATAATTCGACAAGCAGATGCATGTACGATGTTTTTGCCACCCGTGTGGTAAATTAAAGCATGCACATAGATCACAGGAGATTCTACTCCTGTAGGACCATATGTATATATATTATACATTAATTTTATACTTTTGGGGGGACATGATCGATAGCATATATACCTCTCTCGATCTGTCTGTCCACAGTTCACACTGATATTTATCTTTTGGGATTTTAATTAATTTGATTCTTCTGCGATTCTACTTCTTGTTTTTTTTTTGCCACTTTATGCTATTCTACTTCTAAGGTCATCAAAAGACTCAAAACTGATACTTAATTAAAAACCCAAAACTAAAAAATGACTTTAATTTAAGAGCAAATTATTTGTAAGTACTTTAATTATACACTGATTTTTAATTTAGTACCCAAACTTTTAAAATTTGGCAAAAAATACCTCAGCTTTCATTTTGTGTCAAAATAGTACTTCTGTTAGTTTTTCTGTCAAATAAACCGTTATATGCTGACGTGACAGAGATATTTTTATCTTTTTCCTCATATTTAAAAGATAATAATATTTTTAAAATTTTTTGAATAAAATAAATTCATAAAAAATTTAAATTTTTTTTGGGGGAGATAGGCAGGGAGGGTTGGGTTGGGGTTGGGTNATTTTTTTTATTCAAAAATTTTTTAAAATATTATTATTTTTTAAATGTGAGTAAAAAGACAAAAATACCCATGCCACGTCAGTAGATAACGGTTTATTTGAAAGTAAAACTAACAGAGGTACTATTTTGACACAAAATGAAAGTTGAGATATTTTTTGTCAAATTTTGAAAGTTGAGCTACTAAATTGAAAATCAGTGTATAATGAGGTACTTACAGATAATTTACTGTTATTTTAATTTGTTTACTCCTCCACCACTTAGGTACATTCTTACAAATTACAACTGGTATCTATCAATATTAAGGGAATTGTATTTTCCGTTAGTAGTAATGATTAAGAATATTTATTTTTACACTCCATCTTTCAAGTTCAAAGGGTTGATTTTAAAATTTGGACACTTCAAACTGTATATATATCTTCCTTGCTTATCCCAATTAACTTAATTAATTAATTTCGATCTGATATGATGCAAGTAAGGTTTAAGAGTTGTCATGGGAAATGGGCATAGGGATAAATAGGGTCCCTTGTATAAATCGATCATTACTGTAAGGCTGAGCAAAATATATATACTTTGTCAATCATATATAATTACTTGTGTTAGATAATAGATAGATGATGTCTTTGTAACCACGCAAGTAAGGTAGATGATGCCCACGGGTCCCTCAAATATACATGGTCCAGTATTCCAATATTTGGATGTGGATGCTACCTAATTGCCTTCTAATTAGTCGTCAAATTTGAAATCTTCCATTTCATAATTGATTAGGGGCTATCTGGCGCATAATTTTATTCTTTTTTAATAAACTAATGTATTTTATTTTTCTTTGGTTTGAAATTCTAAATTAGATGTTGTGGGCTTTGAATTTAACATCTTTAATTGGTTTCAGAATTTAACAAATATATAAATATATGTAAGTCTTGAGCTTCTATTCTTTGTACATTGTTATTTACTTTTGTAAGAATTAGATTAATATTGCCTTTGTGGTCAACAAATTAAAAGGTTAAAGAGCGATAAAGGAAAAGCGACGCTTGTAATCAACTTTTGAAACAAAGTTTGGCTTTAAAGTTCTACCAAGAAACTTAATTAGTCCCATAAAAAAAAAAAAATTTTGCTTTATATTTTGCATTTAATTGTATTTTTTTTGTACTAAGAAATTATAAGTAAATATTATCTTTATCAAATGACTTTCAATCCAAAATTTAAGACATAACATTGATGAGCGGATCAAATGAATAAAGGGATAGACTAAATGAATAATGAGGTTTAAGATGTGGATAGACTAATGAAATCAAATATGATTCCATATTAAAAAAGAAAACAAAAAGAGATTTTTACAAAACAAAGAATTGACATCTAACCCAAGGCTTAAGACCTTAAATGTTGATATTTATGTGATATTTATACTAATTATTTCGGAATGTATCTCGGCTCCTCCTAGCTAAGTGACTTGGTGGTGGGTGTGGACTGTGGACACAAAGAGCCCATTTATTAATTACCACATTATTAAAGTAAGGGGCAGGGGCCATGAGTGTTATGGCCCCCCATTTAACAAAATTGTTTCTCTTTAAAAAAAAAAAAAATCATTTCTAACATGTAAATCGGCGCTGCCCTAAAATTGACTAAAAAAGTGACTGCTGAAAATGATTTCATTTTCATTTCATTTATTGGAGTTGAAAACACCTTCAAATAAGAGTATCAACTTCAACTTGCTGCTTGCAACGAAGGGGAGGACTGAGGAGGTATGGGGGAGAAGCAGTACCAACTTGCAAGGCAAGTACTTAATTAAAATAGTTTCAATAAATTCCAGGTACATAAAAAACATTTTAAAAAAAAACCCATAGAGTTTTCATGTGAAAAAAGCTTCATAGGTGATAGACTTGCATAATGAACTGGGCATCTGGATCCATAATGTGGCCCACCACTTACTTTGAGAGTGGTCCACCAACTCAATGGGTGTGGTTGATGGGCCACCCCATTTTTGTTGCCCAAAATGAAAAATAGGGTGGAGGAGGCTAGGAGCTGTCAAGGAATTGTAAGATTGGTGTTTGGATACATAAAAAACTAATCCCCTGCTAGAGTTTTACGCCAAAACCCCCAATTATCAGAAAGAAATGAAGGACTGATTAAGAATCAATACTTTGACCCAAAAAAAAAAAAAAAAAGATTAAGAATCAATACTCTGCATATTTTAATGAAAAACCATGGCTCATTTCCACAGCAATCTAGTGACATCCATCATTCTTTTCTGCCCAACACTTGTGTAATCTATTACTAGTTCAATGCCAATGGTTACTTATTTAATTCTGTCAAAGAAATATTGTAGATGATACTTCAAAAACATTCTTTAATTTTCTTTGACTCCGATCACATTTTTCTTTTTTACTCAGCTCTGAGTCTTCTTTGGTTGTCATTTCCAAATTCCACTTCAAACCGCCTTTCTCAGTCTAAATAAAACCACTTCCCTCATCTACAACTATTTCTCTCTGATCTCTGATTCATATCTGATTCTCTTTATTTCTTTTTCTCTTTCCCTCCTCTGATTATCTGCAACTCTTTCTTTCTTTCTCTCTTTGTATATACCAAGAAACAGAGAGCCATCACATCATCATCAATGGCTGCCAACAAGTTTGCGACCATGTTGCATAGAAACACCAACAAGCTCACTCTTATTCTCGTCTATGCAATCCTTGAATGGGTTCTGATCCTCCTCCTTCTCCTCAATTCTCTCTTTTCTTATCTGATCATAAAATTCGCCGATTACTTTGGCCTTAAACGACCCTGCCTCTGGTGTTCTAGGCTTGATCATATCTTGGAACCCAGAAAGAACAAGAATTCTTACAGAGATCTTGTATGTGAAGCACATGCCAATGAAATATCTCAACTGGGGTATTGCTCGAATCATCAGAAACTAGCTGGATCACAAGATATGTGTGAAGATTGCTCACCTTCATCATCGCAGCCAGATTGTCAAGAGTGGTCCAAGAAGTTTGCTTTCTTTCCATGGATGAAGCAAATTGGGATGATTCAGGGTGGTGATGAAAAGGTCATTGAGAATGGGGAGGAGAACTTAAACTGTTCTTGCTGTGGTGTGAGCTTGAACAACAACAAGTTCTACCCTCCTTGTATTCTAATTAAGCCTTCTTGGGAGGTTTTGGATTACACCCAGAAACCGAATTTGACTACAGAGGCAGGGGTTGATGCTCGAACTGAGGAAGGTGATGGCTCAGATCAAAGCAGATCGGATTTCATGGCCGATCAACATGGAGATGAAGAGGGTGTTGAAGAAAATAGGGGAGAGAATTCGGTTTCTGATGTTGACGAAGGCTTTGGAATTGGACGAAGAGAAGATGAGGCAGAGGAGAATTCTACATGTTCTGTATGTGACTATGCCTGCAAGGAAATTGTGGCTAATGAAGATGACAAAGTGGACATGGTGGTAGAAGAACAAGAACCCATGAAAGAGGCTAATTTCAATGCTTCCATGGATGATCAACCATGTGACCAGACTATGATTCAGGCCAGTTACAATAAGGGTATATCTCCTGAAATTCTACCTCAGCATCTGGAGTTCTACATTGATCAAGATGATTGTCGATTGGTTCTGGTTGATATGATTGATTCTCCCACCACCCCTGAAAACCAAAGTCACCAAAACTATAACGTGAAAGACCAAGGAAACAGTGATTTCCAAGATGTTATACTTGATTTCGACATACATTTCGAGACACAAGCCGAGCCGGTTGTGGAGAGTTGGCACAGTTCAGGAGAGACAGTGGCATTACTGCTATCCCATGAGAGTAAGGAGGAGAGCAAGGAGGAGGGCAAGGTTGCAATTCTTGATACAAAGGATTTGGGTGAGAAAGGGAGCTCCTCAATCTTACTAGGAGAAGGTGGCAGAGAAAATGAGGCAAATGAACCAGTTGCTATTACTCAAGCAACACAAACTTCATCTCATGATGATGACAATCAATCAATTGTTGCAGATATAGCAAGAGGAGAAATTGAGTCAGATGTTCATCAAGGTACACATGTCTAATTTGGTTCACTCATAATTTTGTGCACTTGTTAAAATTTATTTATGTTCAGTGTTGATTTTATTTTCTATCTTGAATTTGGATGAGAAAACCTTAATGTTGGCCTAATATATTGCAGCAACTGAGGATGATATCCATATGCATAACGATGAGATTGATGCAGAGGTCTCAATAGGGACAGAGATTCCTGATCAGGAACCGACTGATGAAATTCACTTATCTCAAGAATTTCTGCATTCCTATCCTTGTGTACAGGAAGACCCTTCTACAAGTTCTGCCAATCTGCATTTTTGTGATGATCATGGTAAGCCTCAACTTTTACCTTATCAACATTCCCATCTTGAAATTCTTCTAATTTATGTCTGGTATCTTGTTTCTTTCTTTTTTTCAGTATCAGGTTCTAAGCAAGCAGAGGAAGAGTTACTAGAGTTTAAAACCTTATCAGTTGAAACAAGTGAGAGAGCAAAGAGTAATTATTTCTCATTAGGTTCAGAACTTAATGAGATTGAGGAAGAGAAAGTTCCTGATACACCCACTTCTATGGACAGTTTCCATCAGTTGCATAACAGATTGCTACTACTTGAGAGAAAAGAATCAGGAGCAGAAGAGTCATTGGATGGGAGTGTTGTAAGCGATATTGAAGGTGGTGATGGAGTCCAGACTGTTGAGAAATTAAAAACGGTGTTGAGAGCTGAACGGAAGGCTTTAAATGCATTATATGCAGAACTTGAAGAAGAGAGGAGTGCTTCTGCAGTAGCTGCCCACCAGACAATGGCAATGATAAACAGGCTGCAGGAAGAAAAAGCAGCAATGCAGATGGAAGCTTTGCAGTACCAGAGAATGATGGAAGAGCAGTCGGAGTACGACCAGGAAGCTATGCAGCTCTTAAATGAGCTTATGGTAAAGAGGGAAAAGGAAAAGCAAGAACTTGAAAAGGAGCTGGAAATATGTCGAAAGAAGGTCCAGGAATATGAGGCCAAAGAAAAAATGATGTTTTTGAGGAGAATGAAAGAAGGCAGCACAAGAAGTAGGACTTCGTCCAGTCCTTCTAGCAATGCTGAAGATAGTGATGGACTATCTATTGATTTGAATGATTTGACCAATGAAGTGAAGGAAGGAAATGGCTTCTATGGCCATGAAGAGAGTAGCAATCAAAACACCCCTACCGATGCAGTTCTATATCTGGAGGAGTCTTTGGCTAACTTTGAGGAAGAGAAGTTATCAATTCTAGACCAGCTCAAGGAATTGGAAGAGAAGCTTTTGACCTTGAATGATGAAGAGGAAGAACAGTTTGAGGATAAAAAGCCAATCGAGCACTTCATTTCAGAGAATGGAAATGGCTACCATGAAAGTTTAGATATTAGTGAAGTAAATGGTGTTGCAAATGGGCATTCCAAAGAAATGAATGGAAATCATCACCAAGATAGAAAAATCATGGGCACAAAGGCAAAGAGACTTCTTCCACTTTTTGATGCCATTGAACCAGAAGCTGAAGATAGGGTTTTGAATGGAAATACAGAAGGGTATGATTCTGTTACATCACAAGACTCAGGCATAAAATTTGAACAGGAGAACAAGAAACTTTCTATTGAGGAGGAGGTTGATCATGTCTATGAGAGACTACAAGCGCTTGAAGCAGATAGGGAGTTTCTAAAGCATTGCATTAGCTCCTTGAGGAAAGGAGATAAGGGATTAGATCTTCTCCAAGAGATTTTGCAACATCTTCGTGATCTGAGAAGTGTTGAAATCCGTCTGAGGAATACAGGAGAGGGTGTCATATAATGACTTTCACTATATGCACCCAAGAATTCATAGGTAAACTATTATAAACCTATAATCTCCAAAGTGTGAAAGTCTTTACTAGATTAGATTGGAATTGCAATTGTTAGTTTATTCTGTGTGCTTTGTATATGCAGATTGCTACATTCGGGTTAAAACAGCTGCAAATATAGGAAGAAACACCAATACCACAGTGTTCCAAGGATACTTGATACAGGACACAAATGCAATGCTGCAATTTCAACAGTTTCAATGGGAATTCCCTGGATGGAGAGGGAGGCTCCTGGCATGGTCTGTTTGGTCATCATGGTAGACTACAAATTCAAGTCTGCCAAATTTTACTTATTTTCTGGTTTTTTTTGTGTCCAAGTAAGCCCAAATTTTTGTGGGATGTGCGCCCATCAACACCTTTTGAAGGAAAAGGAGGCAGATAAGCGTATGTGTGTGTAGGCTAGTGAGGTGAAGCCACCCTGTCAATTGTATGTTGTGAGAAAAGGCCTGGCTTGCAAAGCTGGTGAGATCCAACAAAGATTCCAGTGCCAGGTACATAGCATTAGTTTATTAGACAGTTAGAATTAGGACACTCTTTTTTGTCATTTCTTTAAATTTTGTTTGTGGGGGAAAGGAAAGGTAGGGATAGCTAATCCCTTTTTCTTTCTCATCTTTTGCATCATTTCATCATATGGGGTTTGTTTATTATTTGAGAGGCAAAGTTGAGTTACTTGTATACTACATCTGTCAGTACATAAAGTGAGTGTTTGTTTATACTGTGTCTGTCTTGGAGTTCACCTTGTTATTGTATTCTTTGTTTTGTAGTTGATGACTCTGATCGATGTGTGAAAATGTTATACAATAGAAGAAAGACAACTGAGAAAGGAAAAATCGTTTTCAATATGGATTTTGCTTTAAGCATAAAATAACTCTTGGTAGGTATAAGAAACCAATAAAATAAGATAATTGCTAAAGACAAGAGTCGGTGGTCTTACAGCTAACAATGGAGAGTGGCTTTAAGGATATTATTGTTGAAGAATATTAAAGCTTGCAAATGTACTCAATGATTCAGAGAGGCATTTCATTCATTCAGTGGCAGACTGGCAGGGACAACCTAATCATAATTATCAGTCTTTGGGGGTGTTTATCTTATACACTAAAGTGTGCACGAGCTCAGAGTCAGCATATTGTCCTCTGTGATTCTGTTGTCAATTAAGCACTAGTCAAGGGTTGTCTTGGAAATTCTTCTACAGCCAAAGTCAGTAAGAAATATTGTGTTTGATTTGTCCCTATTTTGCTGTGAATTATAAATTATTATTTTTTGTTCGGCCCTCTGCATATTACATTAGGCCTGACTAGGCAAGAGAGCACATACGAAGGAAAAATTATAGGGTATAACCGATATACCGCCACGTGGTATAACCAATCTAACGTGTAAGGGTATTACTGGACGATATGTTTATATTAGTAGGGTATAGTATTAATAACATCCACTCATATTATAACAAATAGACTGGTTATACCATGTGTCAATATAGCGGTTATATTCTCCAAATGAAGATGCATGCTGTGAATATACAACCTTTTTCCAAGTAGGGACTATGCTTGTGCAACCTTTACAAAGTGGAAGCAAATTCCATTTGGGCAAATAAATGGGTGCACCCCATGGATGGAGGTTTTTGTTCCCAACTTGGGTCTTGATAGGTTCATTACAATTGATTAGCAGGTAAATCTAAGCTTTTTTACAAAAAATAAAAAAAATGCTACATATATAGCACCATATCACTTTATGAGATTTGTTCATCTCTCTCTCTCTCTCTCTCTCTCTCTCTCTCTCTCTCTCTCTCTCTCTCTCTCTCTCTCTCTTTGTAATTCAAGGTAAACCACTATTGCCTTTGTCAAAGCATTTCCATTACACCAAATAGTTGGATAGGTCATCTAAGTGTGATGACAGAATTAAATTTAGTATATGATCACCTAACATATCCTTAATCAGATATTAGAAACCACCTCCCCAAGTTCTAACTTATTCTTTCCACGTGCATTACAGGGTTTATTTATTTTCTGATTTGTATGATGGCAGCCTTTCTTTTCTCTATGTAGAATATGCTGCTTTAATTGCTCTAATTATTATTACACAAAAGACCTGGATCCTCTAATTAATTATTATTACAAGTTTACAACCATGGATCGATCATACATGGTTTACTGACTTTCGGCGGTGCTTGAAAGATAAACAAACGACACTATAATTAGGTTGGCAGGTTTCATTATTGTGGCCATGCTAATCATACCCAATCATATTTTTTAAGAAAATATATGAAAAAAGAAAAAGATTAGGGCTGCTCTGCTCTGCTAGCTGAATTAGAAATTTAGAATTAATAGTTGGACAACTCAAAAACTCTCTGATCCAACATTAATTCTCAGCCAGCATTCAGCAATGGCATGCACCAACATGGGACCCGCATAGAGGCAAATCAGCCTTGTTCTTCTCCAGCCCATATATATAAAATGCAACCAAAAGTTGATTTTAAGAAAACTAAAAACTTGGAGTCTATATCAGTACGTACGTGGTTTCATTATTAATGTGTTGAATTGTTGGTTAATTCAAGCGTGTTCTCACTTCTCATCAAGTTTTCATTACGTGGGCAAAATTTACAGGAATATTCCCCGGCCGCCATGCATACGCATAATCACAGATTTGTAAGAGGGGGAGAACCTAAAGGCTAAAGCAAATGTTAAGAGATTGGTTTTGTAGTCAAAGCTAATTTTTCTCCATTGCAACCACTCCCTTCTCTTTAACCGTTCCTAATTAAGACGTGGGAAACAGATCGACAATTAGGACGTGTTTATAGAATTAGTCGGACATATTTTGAAAAGTTTATTCTTTTCAAAATCAGTGAAGAGGAAAAGTGAAATAATGAATTTGAATTAAAATATGCTAAGGAGAAAAATCACTCTTTTAATTTTTTAACATCCAAGAGAGAAAGGAGAGAATATGTCGTCTAGACCCAGTTATGTTTTGTTCATAAGAGGTGATTAATTACTTACAATCCTAATTATGAATTTACAATCCTTATTTTGCTAATTTCTAGTCTAAAACTTGATGGATGAGAATTTGGGAAACTTAATCTATTTATTTTATTTGGAAAAATTTTGAGAAAATTCAAAAAATTATTAGAATTGTATTTTGTGTTATTTTCTTTCAATTTGTAATTTAAGAAAAGTTGAGAATGAGAAGAGATTCTCTTACAAACTTATATAAGTAAAAAAAGGCTTAATGTTATCACTTCCACAATTTTAATTTGTGTTTTTTTTATGCTTCCGCAAAATTATCACTTCCACAATTCACTCACTGCTTTCGTCACATGAAGCAGGAGTTGATTTGAAAATACTTTTGACTTTTCTTTCCCCATAGAATCAAAATAAAAAAATAATTATAAAATCTACAGCAAGTCAATATGAGGTCAGTGGGTCAACACGCCCAATGCTTCCAAATTTCTCTGTTTCAGTTCATATACCTCTTAAACAAAACAGAAACCGAGAAAAAAATTAATAAACATCAGAAAATCCACACAATCGTATTCACCACCTTCACCACCAACACCCCCCCTATTCAGAGAAAACGAAGTCTCACACGCCCCCTTAAAATCTCTCTGTTAATTTTCTTGTGTTCCTTTATGGGCTGTTCTAAAATTCATAGAAAACAATGACCAAGTCCAAGAATTTCCTTAACAATCTCATCAAAACCTTTGGCTTCGGCTCAAGTAAAGGTAACCCAACGAAACCCAGTTTGCAATTTCTTGTATTTCAGTCATCTGCTACTTGTACCATATGATTGATGCTTTTGCTCTGTTTCGTTTGATCAGAGGGACAGAATGAAGAGGACTTGGAGAAGATTGCTGCACAGGAACAGAAGGTTTTCGCTTTTGAAACTTTGGTTGCTGCTACGAAGGATTTTCACCCCAGTCATAAGCTCGGAGAAGGCGGTTTTGGACCCGTTTACAAGGTAGATCTGCTTATCTTTTAGTTTGACCAGTCTGTTTGGTTGCTGAGAAAATTTTGGGAAATGAATTGAATGGGTCAAGTTTTTCCTCAAATCATTTTTGGGCGGCCTTTGGAAACAAAGAAAGCAAGAAAGCGGTTCATTGTTTCTTTTTAGTGAATATTGTAATTTACGTTTGTGTTAGTATTCACTGAATGTCTGAAAAGATTATGTATAGAAATGTCAGAAAATATCAAACTTGCATCCTTTA
This sequence comes from Dryas drummondii, assembly GCA_003254865.1. NCBI lineage: Eukaryota > Viridiplantae > Streptophyta > Magnoliopsida > Rosales > Rosaceae > Dryas > Dryas drummondii. The sequence goes on from QANW01009682.1 coordinate 455,424, forward strand.
TAATTGTTGCTTATAGTGTTTAAAAGGTTATCTTTCATTTCTCTTTTTCTTTTTATTCTGTGGCAGCTGCAAGTTCAAAAATGGGATTTGGTCCTTTCGAAGATGGAATTCGACATGGCTATTAATTAATAAGAAACACAAACTTAGCTTAATTATCCAAATCAATCATATACACTCTTAGGCAGGGCTTCCTCAACTCACAACTTTCTTTTAAACCATTTTCTTGGGTGTTAAGGCTTTAATATATTTTTTGCGATAATTGAAAGATTATATCAACAATATAATGGGGAATGGTTATCACCATTGTAGTGTGCATGTATGTCTTTCACTTCATTAGGTAAACACCAAAGATTATAAGCTGGTAACTAAACTATAAATTCCTGTTACATTTGTCTCCTTGATTACATAGGTACCTTGTGGGTTGTGACTAGAAATTCCACCGAGCTTTTTCCTTGTTAACTATACCTTTAAATCCTCAAGGGGAAGCTATTTTCTAGTTCCTCTTGCCCAAACGGGGCAACTGATGCATCTTCCAACTTGTGCGGTGCTTTTTTTTTTTTTTTTTCAGGGGAAGTTGGATGATGGAAGAGAAATTGCTGTGAAGAAGCTGTCACAAAGTTCAAATCAGGGGAAGAAAGAGTTCATGAATGAGGCCAAGTTGCTGGCTCGTGTGCAGCACCGCAATGTCGTAAATTTGTTGGGCTATTGTGTACATGGGGTAGAGAAACTACTTGTTTATGAGTATGTCATAAATGAGAGCCTGGACAAGCTTCTCTTCAGTAAGTACTGGTTAATCCTGCTGCACTCATTTACCTTGAGATGTTTAGTTGACAACTGCATGAAGCACAATGAATAGTTCAATCATGTTTGGGTTTTATTTGTATACTAGCACAAATCCTTTTGTATTTGATTCAAAAATGGATCTTTTTGAAGTATCAGATCTACTACAAACTGTGCTGTTTGTCTGTTATATAATTCAGAAACCTTGTTTTCTCTATTTACTTGGTCCATATTAATTTCCATCTTAAACAACTTTTATTCTACTTTGTCTATAGTTTTATTAATTTTGCGAGGCTTTTTTATTCTAAATATATTTTTATACACACTTAATATCAAGGAAATATCATTGTCACATCATATCTACTTTGAAGCAACATTTCCATGATTAAATAAATTATTCCTTGGCACTTACACATCTGTTAATTATGATGTCATTAGCCTATTTTTCAAATTTAAACGTACTTTTGTGATCTTGCTTTTCTTCTTTCCTCTGAGTTTGTCATTTTGATTTAAACCTTGTGAAGGAGATGGCTCCAAGACCTTGACTTTATCTATGTCCTCTTAGCCCAAGCAACCAACAGAAGTTTCTGACTTCTGACACAACCTTGCCAGCTCACAACTATCTACACCATTTCGTCAACCCCCATGACTTAAACCACTAAATTGATGAATATAGATGCATAATATATATATTAATGCGATAGCTAGTTATCATACTTGTTTTACTTTTATCTGTGTGAAAGCATGATCAATGGACTTTGTGCTCATACTGACACTGATTTTTATGGTCTTGATACAGAATCGAATAGACGACAGGAGCTTGACTGGAAACGGAGGTATGATATAATATGTGGCATTGCAAGGGGCTTGCTATACCTTCATGAAGACTCACACAATTGTATTATACACCGGGATATCAAAGCCAGCAATATTCTACTTGATGATAAGTGGGTCCCCAAGATTGCTGATTTTGGCATGGCCCGCCTCTTTCCTGAAGATCAAACACATGTCAATACCCGTGTAGCTGGTACCAAGTAAGTTTTCTTGTGCCCTATTATTTATATGTTAATATGTGATATAGTCGGAGACGCCAAGCTATTGGGACATATGTGGTTTACTTGATTTTAAAATAGGCCTTTTTAATATGCTTCAAACAGTGGGTATATGGCTCCAGAGTATGTCATGCATGGACATTTATCAGTGAAGGCCGACGTGTTTAGCTTTGGGGTTTTGGTTTTGGAGCTGATCAGCGGGCAAAGGAATTCATCATTCAACTTAAATGTTGATGCGCAGAATCTACTTGATTGGGTAAGATTATAGATCAAGACTATCATTTGATGAGCCAAAGTGTAAGCGTACTCTGGCGTGGTCAAGCTGAGCTGTATGTACCATAGTTTTGGTGGACTCAGTCTCGTTGCATGTCCTTGCCCTGCTCCTGAAGATAAGTCCTAGTCCACATCATACATGATGTATTAGGTTTCATTGAACATTTATGGATAAATAAACATCAGGGAAGACATCCATACTTAAAATCATAGAACTTTTGGCCCACCCTATGGGTCAAAATTTATGGTCACCCAATATCTAGGACTTAGTCAAAGTAGTGGGTGACGTGATCCAAAGAAAAATTGATATATAGATTCTGCATCACATTACCATAGGAAAAGTCTTTTTGAGAAACTAAGGCCTGTTTGGTTCCTTTCAAAAATAAAATAAAACAGTTTTCTGACACTAAAATCATGAAAACATCAAAACAATGCAAAACATGCAAGTTTCTGAAGCATTTTGCAGAAAAACAATCTTGAGAACAGAAACATCAGAACAATGCATTCAAAATTTGTTTTCAGTTTTCAGTTCAGAGACTATAAAATTTATTGAGATTATTTTGTACCAATAAGCCTAAGCATATGTTGTTTACTGTGGGTGCAGGCATACAAGCTTTACAAGAAAGGGAGGAGCTTGGAGCTTATGGACCTGACATTAGCATCATCCGCAGTCACAGAGCAAGTAGCAATGTGCATTCAAATGGGGTTGCTATGTATACAAGGTGATCCCCTACTGAGACCCACTATGCATCGTGTGGTCGTGATCCTATCCAAGAAACCAAGCAATCTGGAGGAGCCAACTAGACCAGGAATACCTGGATCAAGATATAGAAGATCTCGCAGACCAGTAGGACAATCTTCCACTTTAGGAACTTCTTGTGAATCCAATACCCATACATCTGATTCGAGCTTTACTGCAACTGGAACCAGTTCAGCAACCCCTGGACTAGACCCTCGTGGGAAACGTCCAGTGGAAAGTTAGGTGGTGCTCCTCATCCTTATAGGAGGTTTTGGTTATTCTTTTTGTATTAGAGAAATGTATAATTTGTCTAATATAATGTAAAAAGTTAAAAGGTGAAGATGAGTTAGGTAACGGTTGCCAAACATGTTGTTGAACTCCAATTCTTTTATATCTACAACAGTTCAAGAGAAGGGCTTACAGGTTTACGATCAATCTGCGTGAAGTAGAATCTGTCTTGTCTTATCAAAACTCTTATTTAAAATCATCTTAGAGTTGAAAACTAAAAAGATAAATGAATAAAACTTAGTACCTAGTATTAGTTGGGCTACTTGTACGATTGGCTATGAACCTTAATATCCAAAGAGTCATTTGCATGATTTTGCTTTCTGAATTTGGGCCCGTTCACAAGCGTTGTGGGCTTGAAATCTTGTAGGAGTTTTAGGGGTGGCCGGGACATTTAGAAAAAGTGTCGGAGGTGTGTATTGTAATTTGCACGAAAAAACAGAAAAATACTCACACTCAAATATGTATGAACAGCATGTTGTCATCTGACACGTGTCCAACACCAAGACGTTAGTTCACGAGAAGTGTCAATACTCTTGGTAGCTGAGTAGTCTACTAAGTACTAATGTGAATCAACAAAGATAAAGAACTAATTACACTTACACCCTCAGGTTTATTGTGTTTTCACATACATTCTTTGAGGTTTCAATAATTACACATACACCCCCTGAGGTTTCAAAACTATTTCATATAACCCCCTATACTAAACAAAAAATGATAATAAATTATGGAAAAAGACATGCTAAGGGTTTAAATGGCCTAATAAAATTACTCAAGGTGTAAAGTCCAACCTCAATATAAATATTTTTATTTTTGTTTATTTTTTTTCTTGTAAGAGGTTATATGCATTAGTTTTGAAACTTAAAAGGGTGTATGTGTAATTTTTTAAATCTCAAGGGATGTATGTGAAAAGACGATAAACCTCAATAGGTGTAAGTGTAATTAATTCCGATAATAAATAATCCCATATACGTTTGCACAACCACATCAGCAAGTAAAATTAATTAAGATAAGTGAAGCATCATCATCCATCATCTATGAGATTCACCACCAGCAACAACATGGTTCTGATTTAAAATCAATGCACGGTGTCTCAACCTTTGAATTTTGAGAAGAGGGCTCTCTGTGTTGGTGTACCAATGGTGGAGTGTAGACTATACCACCTGATCCCAAAGTCAACACCAAGCCCACCACTCATTCGATTTCTTTCTTTTAAGGTAGCGGCAGCCCTGACTGACTACTCATCGTAGAAACACATGCTCGGCATATGTATACAGACATTTCTCTCGGACCTCCACCTGTCACCTGTGTGGTCTGTGGTGGACCGGACCACACATGATCACACCACCCCGGGTCCTCAAGCGGGCCCCACTCTCCGCACTTGGTTGCTGGATCTGATGAGAGAGCCATTTGAATCCCAAAGAATCAAGCACGGTCGCCTCCATCTAGGCTTGATGACATGTCGCCTTGCTACTGATTCAAACACTTTAAGGTCTAGCGGCCAAAAAAAAAAACAAAAAACAAAAAACACTTTAAGGTAATAAGGTCTAGCCCTTCTTTACCATTTTGGCCAATCAAGTTCTGAGTGTAGCAAAAGTAAACAGATCAGAGGCCTATCTAAACCCTCACCCGAATGATTCGAAACGCTTTGGACAAGAAACGATTCAAACTGTGGGACAATTACGTAATTACGTAACACCAACACAAACACAAATTTCGCAAACCCAATTGAGTCCCTCTCTGACCATGTCATCGATCCGTGTAACACCAAGTAAAGTAACTAAGGACCGTCGGATCATAACCCAAACTCCCATTCCCCAACCGTCGGATCTCTCCCAAAGCTCTATCATCCTCTTCGCTTTTCCCTCGATCGGATCGTCAAAGAAAACCCACCTTTTAAATCCTTCTACTCTTCACCCACCTTCTCTGCCTCCATTTCCCACCAAACAAACAGTCTCTTTGTCCCTCACAAATAAACAGTCGCAGTCTCAGTCTCTCACAGTCTCTAGACTCTCTACAGAGCTCCCATGGCCACTGACAACAACACCAGTAACCCACCAGCTCCGCCTCTCCCAGCTCCCTCTCTCCCACAGTACCCAGAGGTACCCTAAATTTTCCTCCATTTTCTCTAATTTTTTTTCTCACCACCCAAACACTTATTTTCACTAAATTTCAGCTGGGTTTTTCTTATTTTTATGGTTTTTCGTTCTTGTTTCTTTCTTCCAGATGATTATGGCGGCGATCGAGGCCCTGAACGACAGCAACGGGTCGAACAAGTCGGCAATCGCAAAGTACATCGAGTCCACCTACGGCGATCTACCACCAGCTCACTCCACGCTGCTGCAGCACCACCTCAACAAGATGAAGCAGAGTGGCGAGCTCGTCTTGGTCAAGAACAACTACATGAAACCCGACCCGAACGCACCGCCCAAGAGGGGTCGCGGCCGACCCCCCAAGCCCAAGGTCCCACTCCCGGCTGGAACCGTGGTCTCGCCACCCAGACCACGTGGCCGCCCCCCCAAGCCCAGAGATCCATTTGCTCCACTACCCGAACCCAAGAGCCCGACCGGTACTGGAAGGCCACGTGGCCGCCCTCCCAAGAAGGCCAAGACGGCTCCGGCTTCCGCTCCAGCTCCAGCTACTGGCGCGCCGAGAGGGAGAGGCAGGCCGCCTAAGGTCAAGCCGGCTGTGGCGCCGGTTGGCTGTTGAGTCATCTTCTCTCAGACAGCTAGAGAGAGAAAGAGAAAGAGGGAGAGCGTTAGTTTTTTTTTTTGTAATTTTTAAGTGTGTTAAAATTTAGTTCCGGCTAATTGATGGTTTAGCGGTATTGTTACTGTCTTTGTCTTTAGTTTTGTTTTTTAGTGGATCATGTGGTTCGTGCTGTAACTGTAAGGTTGTGATGTGGGTTTGGGCTTGGAGGGTCTGGTCTTAATATAATGTGACTGTAATTGCCATGTAAATTTTTCAGCGGCTACTTAGGCTTTTCTGCCTTTTGCCTCTCTCTAGGAAAAAAAAAAAGGTTAATTGAGATGAGACTGATTCTGATTACTTTTTTGCTTCTTTAACGCTTTACCTTTCGACGTGGTGGGATGTGGGTGGTTTTTGTACGAGTAGCTGTGCTTTGCTTTGCTTGATTGAGTAAAAAACATTAATGGTCAAAAATAAATGAAAGCGTAGAAAAGATATAAGGTGCTTCAGTTTTTTAAAGGGTATACTGTATACATGATGCTTTTTCAGTTTTAAAATGTGTGGAACCTTTACAGGTAATGTTGTGTCGTTAATACCAGCATCTTGGCATCTTGCCTTTACTATTGCACGCTTAAGAAATTCGTTTTCAAAATAAAATAGAAATTATTCAAGTAAGGTCTCTATCGTTTTTTTATTTTATTGGCGGTGAGAAATTTCAAATTTCAGCCCTTAACAGCATACATTGTACCTCCTAACTAGTAGTTAGAAGCTGAAATTGTCTTTTTAAGGCTCGTGTCCACCGTTAGTTATAAGCGATATGGTATTAATAGGCATGCAATATTACAATGGCTTAACACTTGTTTTGGTTCTAATTGGTACATTATCTTATTAGTTTGTATAAGATATGAACTGAGGACAAAAAGATCATTAAAACAAAACAAATCAACTGTGGTTCCATCAATGATGCTTGTCTTTTATGTGAACAAAGGTTTATTCAATTTCAATGGACGGTGGCAACGAAATTGATTGTATATGTGAAGATGGTTGCCATTTCAAGTTGTCAACACCCCTTTTACTCATTACACACTTTTAATTTTGTAATTTTCATAAGAGATTAATGTCATTTTACTCCTCACACTATTATATTTATATAAATTTATTCATCAGACTTTTAATTTAGAAAATTAAGGACCTGATGTTTTCAATTTTGCTAATTAAGGTTATTTCGTCAATTTACACATTTTTCATCTTAAATATCGGAATAATCAACTAAAATTTAGCGAAAAATAAATGAGAAAAAAATGGTAAGATTTAAATTGAAAAGACCATTTTGCCCTCAAAAATTTGAATGAAAAATATATAAATTATCGAGAGAACCTCAATTAGTAAAATTAAAAAAAATCAAAGTTCTTTAATTTTTTAAATTAAAAATTTAAGCAGTAAACTAATATAAGTGTAATAATTTGAGAAATAAAATGATATTAATCCCTTTTTATAATTTCTCGTAACACTCTCCTAATATTCTCAAATACCCTCGCCTACAAAATAAAAAAATAAAAAAATTTAGGAACAACTCCAAGACCCGAGTCACCCGACCCATCCCCTGCACCCAGCCACTGAATTCATCAGACATGGCCGGACTTGCCATTCTCGGCACTGGCATGTTTCCTCCACATACTCTCTCTCTCTCTCTCTCTCTCTCTCTCTCTCTCTCTCTCTCTCTCTCTCTCTCTCTCTCTCTCTCTCTCTC
>QANW01009682.1:463029-641560 GCA_003254865.1 Dryas drummondii
CTCTCTCTCTCTCTCTCTCTCTCTCTCTCTCTCTCTCTCTCTCTCCTTCCTCATCAAATCTCTCTTAGCATTTCCCTGTCGAACGGAAAGGGAGGCCTGCAACGAAGGTGCGAAGAAAGATCAGATGAGGAAAGAAAGAGAGAGGGAGGAGGAGATATGGCGGTGGTGGGGTCCAACTGCCAACAAGGAGGGCAGTGGCGGGATGGCAAGGGCAGGAGACAGGCTTGAGAGTTGGTTATAGTTTTTTGGGTTTTTTTGTTGTTGTCATTTATGGTCTTTTGAAATTGAGTGATTTTTCTCATTTCACAAATTAGTCGTAGGGGTGGTAGTGAGAAGGGAAATTCCATTTGACATTTGGATTTAAAAAAAAAAAAATCATTTTAAGAAGAAGGAAAATTTTGTATTAAACATAAACATATTATCATCAAATTTTCTTAATAAAAAACATATTAATCATTAAATCAAATCACAAATTTGACAGAATTGGGCTTGTGTTGTGAATCACGTGTACCTTGAACAAAATGTTGCTACAGAACTATTAGTCCAATCTGGGCCATAGGTTAAATTTGGGCCGTCACGTTTTAGATTCCTCTCCCAACTGTCTTCGGCCCACCTTAATAACAGTAGTTGGGGACTTATGGATGCAAGGAGCATTAAAGAATTATTTATTTTGGGGTAGTGAAGTAAAAGTTGTAAAACCCATAAGCCGTGGGAATCGCTCTCTCCCCTTGCTCACAGAACCCGGCGGTAAAGATCAACGGCCAAAATAATATTAATACGTGGCTACGTGCCACGTGGGGAATATCTTCTAGCATTTCGCACAAACGTCATCTGATCCCATATTCCCCTTCGCTCCGTCTCCCATCTTTTACGTCTATCATTCGCTCACTCTCTCTGCCAAAAACAAAATTAAATAGCGTAAATTGTACACGCTCTGCCACCTTTCATTTCCTTTCCTTATAAATCAATCACTCAACTCCATCTCCAACCCGTGACTCTCTCTTTCTTTGCATCTCTGTGTCCTAGTTTGTGCTTTGCGTGCTCCGATTTGAATCGTGCTTTGTTCTCACGTAGCAATGGCGGCAAAGGTTCAGCGAGTTCAGACTAAGCCTTTCGAGGGCCAAAAGCCTGGAACCTCTGGTCTCCGCAAGAAGGTTCGTTTCTCTTCTCACCTTTTCAATTCATAATCGAATCTCCTCTTCGTCTATTCTCGAAGCTGGATCTACTGAGTTCGAGCATGTGCATACTCTGTTTTTGTTATCCAATTTTCGTAATTCGATTTGGTGAATTTGTGCATTGTTGTCCAATGTTTTGCTATTACCAGATTATTAGATCAGTGCCTGTAATCGAAATTGTTTCAGTCTGATCTCTATTCGATCAGACCGATCCGTTTGCTGACTGCGTCTAATTTTTAGATCCATTTTAATCGGACTCTAATTGAATTGGATCTTACTTATAGCGCAGAATAAGAATTCCAGAAGTAACTAATTGAAAAATGTTATTCGTTAGTTTCGAATTTACTTGGACGAGATTTTAATTTGAATTGCACTATTTTATATCCACCAAAAAAATAGTATGAATGTGGATGAGCATTACTCTGCCGTGAATGTGATTTATTTTCTGATATAAAAAAATAGGAAATTAATATCTTAGTTGCACTTTCTTCCATTCTGCAGCATACTTAGCGATGCTTGTAAGATAATACTGGATTCCAATTGAATCTTGTATTATTATAATTGTGGTGATTTATATATTTTTTTTTTTCTAAATTTTGCTAGGCAATTCTAGTTTCCATGAATTCATGTAACAGAAGAAGTCAATGGTATTTCTGTAGTATTTTAGTTTAACTGTTTTAAGTGGTTTTGGTTTTCATGGTTTTGCATTAAGATTGTCTATTTAATATTATAATTTTCTACCTTTGACTGTTAGATCCATTTTCATATCCTTGAATAATTTATTACCTTATATTCAACAGCACACAGGATCCATCTGGAAAAATAGTTTGGTCAGCATTGCATGACATTCGTTTTAAAAGAATTGCTTCAACCCAAATTCAATATGATTTTCTAGAGTACTTTTAAATTTTTGACTTGATTTGTTCCTAGAAACTAAAAGGATATTGTCACTAAACATTTGGGATTGGTTGTTAGAAAATGCATACCTTAAGTAAGCTAGAATACACTCCGGAGATGGCTATGAATCTATGATTGCTATTTTGGCTTTTCCTTATTTATTTTAGTATTATGGTGGCTGGAACTTTTCAGGTGAAAGTTTTCACGCAACCCCATTACTTGCAAAACTTTGTTCAGTCAACATTGAATGCGCTTCCAGCAGATAAAGTTAAAGGTAGGGGTTTTTTTTGGCCCTTGGTTCTCTTCCTGAACAAAAATGGCACACATTGTCTTTATTACTTCTCATTCATATTATTAGAAATAAACATCCTATATTTATGAAGTTGTATTCTTGCATTTGATCTTGAAGGTCAATTTATGCTTGTAGTGTATAAACACGTAAACACGAGAATTGCTTTCCACGTTTTATTCTGTTTGAATCCACGGAGTTCCACGTCTATCATATATTGACCTCTCTACACTTCCTTTTGTTCTGTGCTGGCAAGTAAAATGAGGCATTATGTTTGTACAAGATGTACAAGTTAGACAAAATGTAGGCCCGATGTTAGGGGTCATGGTAGCAAGGTAGTAACAATGGATGTGGCTACTGTTGTAAATATAGTGAAAAATAACAGTTGGAATGATTAAAAGCTATCATAATATAATATGGAACTAATTTTATGTTTTTCTTCAATTCTTGAAATATTATTCCTCACTTGGCCAAAAAAGATATATTGTTTCTCATGTTTACTTCCTTTTACTTGCTTTGAATCTTTTATTGACTTAGTTTCAAGTAGTTTTGTGTTCTTTGAGAGGGGCTCATTAACTTATCTTTTCACTCATGTAGGTGCTAGACTTGTTGTATCTGGTGATGGTCGCTATTTTTCGAAGGAAGCTATTCAGGTAATTTTGCATTCCATGATGCTTCTGAATGCAGATTGATATTGCTCTCTTTCCTTTCTCGGTGAAGGGGTCAAGGGTTTATCGCCTCTAATAAAATTTGTTGTGAAAATATAAGGTTGTCTATATCTAATATGTTTTGTTGCTTGACAGATCATAATTAAGATGGCAGCAGGCAATGGAGTAAAAAGTGTTTGGGTCGGTCAGAATGGGTTGCTTTCAACTCCTGCTGTATCAGCTGTTGTACGTGAAAGAGTTGGGGCAGATGTAAGTTATTTTGAGTAATGTTCCATTTTATTATTATGGTTATTTGTTTCTTTTCCTTTATTGGGAACTGGTTCATTTTTATTTTTTTTGTACTTTGAATCCAGGGATCCAAGGCATCAGGAGCATTTATACTGACAGCCAGTCACAATCCAGGTGGTCCTAATGAGGTAGGTGATATCTGCCTCACTATACTTGTGTTATAAGTCATATAGAGTTAAAAAATCTCGATAATTGCAGATGGGAACATATTTCCCGGAAGAAGAACAGTATGAAACAAGATGTTAATTTGGAATTAGGAGAAAGTAACTATATAATATGCTATTCGAACAATGGAAAGAACCAAGATTTTTTTACTTGGTACCCGTTAGGAAGTTATTCTTTTTTTTCTTTGTTTCCTTATTGCAGGATTTTGGGATTAAATACAACATGGAAAATGGTGGACCTGCTCCAGAGTCAATCACTGACAAGATATATGAGAACACGACAAAAATAAAGGAGTATTTGATGGTAGAGCTACCTGAGGTACTTCTTCAAATCTCAGCTTCATATTTTTATATATCTTTAAAACTTATTACAAGATTGCTGCACTTTTAGTTCCATTTATTGTAATAACAGAACTTTTAACGTGTGTGACAGGTGGATATCACTAAAACAGGTGTGACCACCTTTGAAGTGGATGGAGGAACTTTTTCTGTTGATGTTTTTGATTCCGCGAGTGATTATGTGAAATTGATGAAGTAAGCTTTCCTCTATGAAGTATCCTCTTCCTAGTGTGAATTTGTTTACATTGCTTTGATCAATATGATATTCTTACTATAATATCTGGACACTGTTCCTTACACTTAATTACTTATCATTTTCAAGGTCAATCTTTGATTTTGAGTCTATCCAGAAGCTGCTATTGTCTCCAAAATTCTCATTCTGGTATGTAGATAGCTCCTTGTTTGTTTTTTTTTTTTTTGGTGGAAGAGTTTTTTTGGCTCTTTTGGGAAACACACATGACCTCACTGGCACTGACTTATCTATGTTGTCATGTTATAGTTTTGACGCGCTACATGGAGTTGGTGGAGCTTATGCAAAACGTATTTTTGTGGAAGAGCTTGGTGCGAAAGAAAGCTCATTACTGAACTGTGTACCAAAGGTTTTTCTATGTTCGGGACAACTTTTTCTTGGTCACTATTTAGTCTAAATTCATTGTATTCAGATGGTTCAACCTGTTTTGCTTGTGATTGACTTCATGCAAACAGGAAGACTTTGGAGGAGGGCATCCAGATCCTAATCTGACCTATGCAAAGGAGTTGGTTGCTCGTATGGGATTGGGTAAATCAAATACTCAAGATGAGCCCCCAGAGTTTGGTGCTGCTGCTGATGGTGATGCTGATCGTAACATGATCCTTGGTAAAAGGTAGAATCAGCCTTATGAGTGCAATACTAATCTTGTCTTTAACTTGCATTCATAACTTCTCTTGTTTTATTAGGTTTTTTGTTACCCCATCGGATTCTGTAGCCATCATTGCTGCAAATGCTGTTCAAGCCATACCTTACTTCTCTAAGGGTCTGAAGGGAGTTGCCAGGTACTATATTATGCTGCTTTGTTTCTCTTGTTTCCGTGTGCGTGCACACACATGCATTTTTTTTTTAAATAGATAAAAAAAAAATTTGTTTCTCAGTGAACAGTAAATTTTGGTTGATGTATATGGTGGCACATACTGTTACTTTGGATACCAAGGAACATTTAAGGTTGTTAACACTGTGTCACCACTTTTCCACTTGTAGGAGCATGCCTACCTCTGCTGCCCTTGATGTTGTAGCCAAACATTTGAATTTGAAATTTTTTGAGGTATAGGAAACATTTATAGTGCCAAACATTTATAGTTGCATAGGAAACATTTGACTTTTTTCATATTTACTATAAATGCCAGGTACCCACTGGCTGGAAATTTTTTGGTAATTTAATGGATGCTGGTTTATGTTCAATTTGTGGGGAAGAAAGTTTTGGAACAGGTCAGTTTTCAAGGAAGTACCTTCTATAGTAATTCAATCAAATTTTGGAATTATTAGAAATTTATACAACCCTTGGTGCAATGTCATTTGTTGTGTCCTTTGACAGGCTCCGACCATATACGTGAGAAAGATGGTATCTGGGCAGTTTTAGCTTGGTTATCTATACTTGCTTATAAAAATAAGGAAAATCTTGGTGGGGAGAAGCTTGTCACTGTTGAAGACATAGTTCGCCACCATTGGGCTACCTTTGGTCGCCATTATTATACTCGATATGACTATGAGGTTTAATAATATTTAAGGTGTTTCCCCTTATGTTCAACTATAGAATCTTGTATTTCTATTAATATTTATAATTTTTTTCTTGAAGAATGTGGATGCAGGTAAGGCAAAGGAACTGATGGCATCTTTGGTGAAATTGCAATCTTCCATTCCTGAAGTCAATAAGTATGTTTGTTGCACCCTTAAGCCAAATTCCTTTGTCAGATATGCAAATTCTGTTGTTTTATTTCTTTTTGTCATTTCTCAGACTATGAAAAGAAACATTTTAGACACCATCCTGATTTGGCTAAGATGCTTTGTAGCTGATGAGAAGCTCAATTAGGCCCTCAATAATAATTTGGAAGTTGACATTCTTTAGTTTAGATATGAATATGTCTTCCTTTCAAAAGAAAATGATTCAGCAGCAGATTTCACGTATAAGACCATGAATAAGAGATCACATTTTTTTCAATTATTGTTTTGGTCTTTTCTTTGTTTTTTTTATGACATGCTGCTGCTGCTTATTTATACAGGATTGTGAAGGGCATATGTTCAGATGTCTCCAATGTTGCCCAGGCTGATGAATTTGAATACAAAGATCCTGTCGATGGTTCCATCTCGAAACACCAGGGTATTCGGTACTTGTTTGAGGATGGATCGCGATTGGTAAGTTGTCACAGCTTGTGTTAATAGTTTAGCCATGAAGAAGAAGATTATCACAATAAAATGATGCAACTGTTTAAATGTTGATTATTTTATATTTAGTGTTTTAGAGTGCTGAATTCCACAAACACAGCTTAGATTTTTGAGAAAATTTTCTTTCCTGGTTTGTTTTGAAGACTGAGAAAATCTAGGTCCTTGCAAGGAATTAACATTTACATCAAAATTAAGTTTCTGTTTCAGTTGATTTGTCTTTTTGGTCTGCACTATCTTTCTCTTGACGCTTATGAAATTCTGGAAAAATTCCTTGTATATTTTATTTTATACAAACACAAACTCTTGTTGGAGCTAACTCGAGCTTTTCATTCTTCCCCACTCCCTGAACATGATTGCAGGTTTTCCGCCTCTCAGGCACTGGCTCAGAAGGCGCAACCATCCGTCTCTACATTGAACAGTATGAGAAGGATTCATCAAAAATTGGCAGAGAATCTCAAGATGCACTTGCTCCTCTTGTGAGTTAAATCTTATCTTACAGTTTATTGTTAAAACTTTCTAGGCAATTTTTTTTTGGGCCAGGTCTGATTCATTTTATGCAGGTTGAGGTTGCTCTTAAGCTTTCCAAGATGCAAGAATTCACTGGTCGATCTGCCCCTACTGTTATTACATAAATGCACATTGCTACTACAATCATAGTAACTTCGAGTTTCATTTTGAGTATGATAAAGGACTAGCTTGGTGTCTCGAATGTATTAGGAATAAGATCCTTTATGTAATTTTGATGGTCTGTTTATGACTGTTAGATATATATCCTACAGAAGTCATCCAGCAGCCTCGCTGCAGCTGGCAAATGAGAGTGTTGACAAGTAAAACTCCTCGCTGATGTAAGTTTTGTTTTTCAAAATAATGTCAATTTTAAAGCAATACTTTGCGATCATATCCAATTTTCATGTGCTTCTACACATTTATAATTTGATTGTTCTTTAAACTTTGCCATGTTTATGATTATGTGTTTGTGTAAATATACATTATATTTATGTTCTCTTTTTGACAAGGAATTAAATTTCGACAAAAATTAGACGGAAGTAATAGAAATTACTATCAAAATACGAAAATTTTTAATGAAATTTTATTATATATTTATTTAATATATTATCTACTAAAAATATTAAATTATATTGTAAGTTTTATGTGATATAAAATAAATATAATGTGCGCTGGAACAAATATTGTTAAATAAAATTAGTATAATGAATAAATAAAATTAGTATATTTTTATATTATATAATTTAATTATACACTAAAATCTAAATCTTAATATTCTATATACTTTAATACTCTTTATATTTTATAATTTATACATTAAATTTTATATACTCTATATTATTTAGGATATTAGGTTTTATACTCTTTAAAATATTTTTAATTATTTTTTTATATAGAAATGTATTAGAGCTTAAGGTTTAAAATAACTAAACGAAATCTCAAACTTTTTTTTTTTTTTTTTCAATTGCCCTTGCCCAAAGGCCCCAAACCCCTCTTTTTTTTTTTTTCTTTACTTTTTTTTCCCGTGCCTCTTTTCCATCTTTTATTTTTCTTTTCTTTTTTATCTTTCCTTCCATTTTTCCCGTGTCTCTCACCCATCCAAGCTTTGTCTTCACTAAGTATAACAACCCAAATTTTGGCTTATAGTAATTTTGTTACTTCAATTTTTCAAACTTGTTTTAAAGTTTGTTTAAAGAAATTCTAATTTCTTTAAGTTTATTTTAACTAACTTAGTATTTTGGTTGTGGTTCTAGAATTTAGTTGTGTGAAAATGAATTTTAAAAAATAAAAATTCAAAAATTTGGCGGTTATTATTTTTTTTTTAGAATTAAATTATGAGAGTATGATTTTTTTTAAGCAATTTGACTATTTTGAGATCATAAGAAACTAGTACTTATCAATACAAATCCGTAAAATTTTTCGATGAATTATTTGGAGTCTTGAGTTATTTTTGGTGAATTTCTGAAGTTAGAGAAAATATGAAAATTTCGATAAATTTTTAAAAATTTCAGCGAAATTTTCACAAAAAATTGTTAAGCATATGTTTCGATTTGGGAATCCCCAAAAAAAACAAAATTTTGCAGAAAATTTTAAAATTTAATACCTTGCTTTTTGATTTTGCGGGAGGGGTGGGTTTATTTGTTAGTCACTAATATGGTTGTTGGCTCCAAATTTCTAATTCCATCATATCATCATCCTTCATAACAACTATCAGTGTTGTAAATTGGAACACAGGTCGTTTTATAGAAAATAATGGTCTTGTGTTTTGTCATGGTTGTATTATGTGGTAAAGGGAAAATCCGGTTCCTCTTTGGTGCTGAAGTCCGGTTTATACACGGAAGAGCCATCAACGATGTTGATTTTTCTTTCCCCATTATTTTTTTTTTTCGGGGTTTGTTTGGAGGTGAGACCGACATCCTTTGTCTTTATCCTCGATGCCTTTTTCTATAAATTGCCCGAATGACAGAGATAATTGGCTTTATTGGCCCTCTTAATTTTGTCAACCAACGAAGTGTTATAGGAAGTCTCTTGAATTTTTTTTTTTTTTTTTTTTTTTTTGGGGTAAAAGTCTCTTGAAAATTGTTAGTCGACGACACACTCGCTTTTGTTCTCGACATGGTGCTGTTTTTATTCGATAATACTATAATCTTAAATTTAGATCCAAATGATGTGTTATTAGACATGTACGTTAATATTTTATTTGTTATAAAATAAATAATTTTTAAAATAAATTATATATAAATCATTATAATATCAACACATCATTTATATCTAAATTTGAGATATAAATTTAAAATATCTAGCATTGCTTGTTTTTACGATATGATAAATAGGTTTCTATTTTACATGATTATCGATTGTGAAAACAAACAACTAAATGAATTAAAATAATTATGGTAATTAAGTGATTGATATATCTTTTCACAATATTGAAGAAGTTTTAAGTTGGAATCTTCTCTAAATAAAAATAATAATAATCACACATTATTATCTATTAAACTTAAGGTGTGAATTACAATTCGTACATGGTATGCAATTGTCTTCATATTTTGGGCTTTGACAAATCTAATTCAAGCGTAGCATAGCTTTTCTAGACTATCCTCTAGGAAAGGGAAGCCAACACAAACTATGTGACAATATATGTCAACGCTTTTAACATATCTACCATCCCATTCCCACCATCTACGCAATTGACAAGCCCTACCATTCATATCAATTATCAAAGACCCGCCACAAACGGCACTCCGGTACCGGAAATCCAAGTATCTCCGGCCAAGAAATTCCCAACGGTAAACTTGGCGGCCTCCGCGGCAGTGGTGATGACACGATAACCAGGCCACTTGACCCTCCCCCCAGTAGCAGCACCATCCCCGGTGTTCATATACTCACCATAATAAAGCGTACTGAGCCCAAAACCTCCACTCCATGGAAACCAACCTTCCGGGTCGATCAACCCTTCTAGATTACTCTTCATCACCACCGTCCTCGAATACTTCTGCCATGGACGACCCAGATAAGTCTTAAACGAGTCCTGCACGGATCTCAAGTCCGGTGCAGCTGCGACCCGCGAGTTGTGGATAATGATGCCCGTGTTCTCATTCGGGTCGGTTCTGGATTGCGCTGTCACGGTGTTTTTCTGGTTGCTCATGGGTTTTCGCACGTAGATGTTGCAGTTCTGGAGCACCACCACGGCGTCGCCGAAGATGAAGTCCACGGTGCCGTATATGTCGCAGTCGCGGTAGAACTGGCGTTGGGAGTACACGTAGAGGGTGTCTTGGTAGCCTTTGAAGCTGCAACGGTAGAAAACCGAGTGGTCGCCACCGGACCGGAGCGCTACCGCCTGGTACTTCTGCGGTCCGGCGGTGTTTTCAAATGTCATGTCCTGAGCGATGAAGCCTTCCCCGGAAACAGCTGAATAATAATATATCAAGTGAAATTTAATTTAATTTAATTACACTCTAAGTTCAAAATTGGTGAATGAATAAATGAAAGTATACATATTTGCATGCTAGTATTTCACTTATTACAAATAAATGAGGTCCGAGTTATTATAAATGTTAGTATCTCACGATATTTTGAGAATATAATTTGATGAGTATATATATATATAGTAGCTAGAACACATAGTTTCATTAAAGTATTAAACACAATTATTCATTTCAAAGGAAAAGGTTGGATGCCTTTTAAATCCAACATGACCTAAATTAAGTTTCCAATCAATGTTTAGTATCCTTATATGGGATGTCGCCTTGTATACATCTAAAGACCTAAACTTCACATCATGTGTCTAAATTTGTTACAGTTAATAATCAATATA
The DNA here is from genome assembly GCA_003254865.1 of Dryas drummondii. Lineage (NCBI taxonomy): Eukaryota > Viridiplantae > Streptophyta > Magnoliopsida > Rosales > Rosaceae > Dryas > Dryas drummondii. Next base: position 473,590 of record QANW01009682.1, read on the forward strand.
TGTTTCGAAATAAACGTACCAAAAGTGGCAGAGCCAAATGTAGTTGAACCATCTTGGGAATTCCTGTTCCCGGAAACAATGGTTGCATCCATCCCATCTCCAATAAACATGATGTTCTTCATTGTCTTCTTAATCTCAATATTTTCTTTGTAAACCCCTGCTTTCACGTATATAACAAGCCTTTTACTTTTAGTAGTACTCTCACTACTACTACTTAGCTTAGCCGCCGCAGCCACAGCCTCAGAAATTGACTTGTAATTTCCAGACCCATCTTGGGCTATTACTATATCAGCTACTGATGCAGCAGTAGTAGCACCAGTCGATTGTAGAAGCTTTCGATCTTTAGCCGAAACCCAATTAGGAAAGCCATTTGAAAGCAATCGTCTCCCACGAACTTGTTTGCTGAAATGCACAGCTGATGATGAAGTTGATGAGGCCTTGTGTATTGCGAGGGAATTGCTAAGCATCTTGGAGAAGTTTCCAATTAGCATATTATAATCTGGGAAGGATTGTAAATGAGAATTAGGAATCTTGAGATCGGCAAAACCATTTTGGCATGTTTGCTGATTAGCAATAGATGCACTTAACCATGTGTTAGCGTCTAAAACATTGTTGGAGCTCATTGAACGATTGAGCTTGTCAACTGTATCCTCATAGAGCTCCAAACAATCATTCCAGGCCAACCTGGCTCGCTGATCATCATGATCATCCAATAAGTTCAAGCTCATCAAGGTTGATGAGACAAGTCGGTGGGCTTCAATGGCTTGGCCCATGGTGACTTTAAGGGCCAAGTCACGGAATGCAAACCCTTGTTGATCATGATCATCTAGGGTTGATAAGAGGTTGGTGTTAATGTAATGGTTGCACACTCGTGGGTATGGGGTTTGGCTGCATGGTGATATAGAACTATGCACCAATATGATAGGAGAATACACAAGAAAATATGCACTCAAAGTGGCCAAGAATGTCACAAGGAGATCCATGGAGGACTAGCTTTGGCTAGGTAGCTAGCTAGTTATATCAGTTGATTAGCAAACTATATTACTTTGAATATATTGTGATGATAAGAAGGCAAGGGCTTCTCTATATATAGTATTATGAAGGTCACAACAATTGGCTTTGGTAGGGTTTACGTACGCGTGGGTGGTGTTTATGTTTTGTTTTGTTGTTGAGATATTAAAGAAGAGGTTGCAATTGGAAGCGGCTTTGGTACGCCATTAATTAGATTATATATGGCATTAATTATTAATCTTTCATTAAAAAAAAAGTGATAATAAACAGACATATATATATATAATTAAGGGGTGCTCTAAAGCTAATCATACTTTTAAACTCACTACATAACTAATCTCATAATCCGAGCCATCAATTATTTAGGTCCTACATTAAAGATCATCATTATAAAAAATCAACTAAATTGAAAATCATGTAGTCATTTAATTGAGATCAAATAAATAGACGATTAATATTTTCGATAAAAGTATATAAATAGTTATTATTATAGTCAAATGGTTAAATGACTTTCGATTTTGAAGATTTTTTACAATGATGATCTTTGAAATATGACCTAAAAAATAGACGGTTTGGATTTTGAGATTATATTGTGCAGTGGGTTCAACATGGTAGTTAGCTTTATATTAATTTACTAACCAGTTAGTTTTAGAGCATTTTGCTTATTTATATATATAAATATTCTAAAACTAACTGGTTAGCAAGTTAATATAAAGCTAACCATTCTGTTAGGCTCACTACACAATCTAATCTTAAAATCTGAACCATCCATTTTTTAGGTCATACTTCACATATCATTTCTATAAAAAATCTCTAAAATCGGAAGTCAGTTAACTATTTGATGATGATAACAATTATTTATATACTTTTATCGAAAACAGTGACCGTCTATTTATTTGATCACAATTAGATAACTAAATGATTTCTAATGTAGTTAATTTTTTACAATGATGATCTTTAAAGTATGACCTAAAAAATTGATGGTTTGGATTATGAGATTAGTTATTTTGTGTACCAAAAAACATAGTTAGTTTTGTATTAACTTACTAACTGGTTAGTTTTATAACATTCCTATATAAATAAGATAAGATAGTGGAAGACTAATATTGACTAATGAGTCCTGATTTGTATTTTACTACTTTGTGTTTACATTTGAAAATTGGTGATAACTATTTATGAGGACAGAAATCTGTTAAGGATTTTTCGCTGCAATATTGGCCACAAAAAATCGTATTAATTTTGCTTTATTTTCCTTTAATAAGTGCAAAAAATTTCTTGCAGACGTTGACCGTCGACCCAGTCGATTAGACGACCAAGTTTTCCACTATATTTTGAGTTTGATAAATCTTTCATTGATATCTTTCAGTTTCAGTTTTGTACCAATTACTTTGTTTCGATCTGCCTTTATGAATTATTTAACTTTCCCTCTCACTCTTTAGTCGAAATGAAGCATTTTTGTGTAGGAGGGAAGAGTTTATCAAAATTGAGGGCCACCCAGGCATCGTATTCCATATACACACGAAAGGACTCGTGAGCAGCTTATAATTTGGGCTTTGATTTTGATAGGATTCTCTACTTTAGTAGTTTATTAGGTGATCAACACTATATCCATAAATCATGTGTTGTCATGTGTTTGTGTGTTGTGTGTTGTTGTAGATACTTTGAGAGCAGTTTTTATGATGCCGCGTGGTTTGTTTTCTTAAACCTAGCTATCACTTGTTTTCTTTTAATTTGAATTTAATTCCTCGATAAACTTAAGCTTTCACTTAAATCTCTTTTGATTACAACTAAGAAAATGCAATGAAAATAGTCTACTTTTTCTATGCTCAAGTTAAATGAAGTTGCTTACTTCCATTTGAAAGTATATGTATGTATGAATTTAAGAAGCATTCTCTAATACGGGATGTAGATACTAACAAACAATCGAATGCTCTTTTACATTGATTTCACATTTTGTCTCACATTGGAGAAATCCTGTTGATATACTCTGTTCTATAGATTTCAGCCCATCTCTATTGAATGAAATTTTATTTTTTTGATGCGCTTATAATTAGTGATCCAATGTAACTACTTCATCCAACCGTGTCATTGGGTTGGACTGTTGGAGTCGTCGGTCTGTTGTTGGGCTCAGTATAGAGACTATCTGGACCCTTCTTGGGCCTAAATCCTTTATCTGGAACTAAGTCAACATAAAATCAAGGATTTGAATCCATTTTGGACTACCAATGTAAGAACACATTGTAATGGGCCTACATCAACCCCTTCATAAAAGATAACCCTAAAATAGAGAATGCTTTGATTTGTCGTGCACCACTTAGTTTGAAAATGAAGCTAAAATAAGACAAGTATGGAATCCATTTTAGTGTAACTAAATTTGTCTAACCAGTGACCATAATTTGTGAGAACATAGATTTTGAAATTTTAAGAAGCATATTAAATGGAAGAATAATTCAACGAAGTTTCGTAATAAAAAGCTTTTTGTTTTTACAACACACCACAAATAGTTTGATGAGAGAGCCATTCATCAATGAGCAGATATGCTGCAACATTTGTCTGGTCTCTATGGGGCAAGGAATAAAATTTCGGGTTTCGAGGAAATTTCGATGGAAATTTCGATGGAAATTTCGACGGAAATTTCGAAGATTTTTAAATTTCAACAAAAATTCGACGGAAACGATGGAAATTATTATCAAAATACGGAAATTTTGAATGAAACTTCACAATATGTTTATTTAACATATTATCTACTACATTGATAAAAAACATTGAAAAAAACCAAATTATATGGTAGGTTTCATGTGATATGTGATGAATATAATGCGCGCTTGAGGCAAATACTGTTAAAAAAATGCTTCACTAATTAATAATTACTTCAATAACACCTCAATTTTATTTTTACTATAATATTGCCACATGAATTACAAAAGTAATCAATACCACATAGAGTTTGTAGGAGGTTCAAAATTTCCGCTGTCTTCAGTATCATCATGTCCAAAGTAGGTGTAATGTGAAGAATAATCATCCCAAAACACTTACATGATATTACCAATTGGCAATTCCATATTACTAATTTGTAATTTCATATCATATCACCAATTTTATTTCCATATTACTAATTTCATATTAATTATTAATTTATTACCAACTCCATATTAATTTCACTAATTTTAAATTACTAATTCGGGAATTCCATACATGATACATATTAGATTATTACTATTAAGTATTAACAAATCATACAAATTCCATATTAATTATTAACAAATCATACCAATTCCAATTCCATATCATATCACCACTTTCAACTTCCATAGTTCCATATCAATATTTATATATCATACAAATCAAAATCAACCTAAAATTATACAATCAATTCCAAAATTATACGATTAAAGATTCAAAATTAACCCAAAATCATACAAATTATACAAAACAAAATCAACCCAAAATCATACAATTAATTCTAAATCTATATAAATCAACCCAATATCAATATAATTTATCTTATATAAATCAACCCAAAATCATACAATTAATTATGATCCTTAAATATTAATAGGTTTAACTACTTAAATAATTCTGATCGGCCAAACTTAACTACTTAAATAAATCAACCCAAAAATAATTCTGATCCCTTTACTAATTAATGTTTATTAAATGTTTATTTTTAACTTAAGCCCGTTAATTCACCCCAAAAATAATTCTGATCCCAAAAATAAATCAACCCAAAAATAATTCTGATCGGCCAAACGGCCCAAACTTAACTACTTATGTAACTTTGTAAAATTGTAACTTAAATATTAGTATATTACTTACAGACTTACAGTAAGTTTAGTAACACACTAACACACTAACACACTAACACACTAACACATCAACCCAAATACCCACTGATTTCGGGGTTCAGATTTAAGAGAGAGAGAGAGAGGTCGGAGACTCGGCGTGGCTTCGAGGTGGCCAGGCCGAAGGTGGCCGGAGACAGAGCAGTCCGAGAACACAAACGGCCGGCGGCGAGAGGCGAGCAGTCAGAGAGAGAAGAGAGAGAGAGAGAGATCGATGACTTCGGCCTTCAGTCCAGTCCGAGAAGGGTGTGCAGATCGAGAGGCGAGCGGCGGCGACGGGGTTGCAGATCGACACAGGCCAACGGCGGCGCTGCAGATCGAGAAGGTGAGATTGTGAGAATATGATGGTTGTGTCCTCTGGGTTACGTTACGGGTTAGCTGCTGGGTAGGCTAGGTAGCCCGGGTTAGCTGGGAAATTTCGTGGAAATTTCCTTAAATTTCCACGAAATTTAAGCGAAATTTCGTGGAAATTTCGAAATTTAAGTGAAATTTTCACGAAATTTAAGCGAAATTTCCACGAAATTTCTTTCAAATTCAGAAAATTTTGCATTTAAGGGTATTCGAAATTTCGCCCGAAATTTCGAATATTTCGCCGAAATTTCGAATATTTCGCCGAAATTTCGAATATTTCGCCGAAATATTCCGAAATTTTGTCAAATATGTGTTAAAATTTCGGAACCCCTTAAAAACGAAATTTTCGGCGAACGAAATTTAAACCCTTGCTATGGGGAGATGTAATTTTCATTAATTTGGGGACCCGCGGATGATTGATCCATCAAATTTAACAGGATGCATATATCTATATATATGTATATATGGGAAGTGCTGCTCGTGAACTTTAAGCCATATATATATATATATGTCTTGGGGCGATGGACACTGATTTGTCTGCGTCTTTTACTTATGGGACAACATATATATGTCACACTTTCTCAGCTAGCTGAGCTTCTTCTACTTTTCTATTCACGTGTTCTTCATTTCATGTTCCTCAGCTATTAGCTTCCCATCGCTCTCGCACCAATTAATTAATTATAATTTACGATGCCCTTTTTTGTTATTTACTTAATATTATATGCTACGTTGAGATCACATTCTGTTGCCACTAATATCATCGATCTCAGCCACCTCTAACATCTCTGTTGCCAACAGGTGTCTTTCTCAAACACTAAATCATCGAATCATTGGCTTTCAATATATTAGCGTAATGCTTACACATTCCACGCCATAAACTGGTTCTATTAGAAAATAATTATATTTAGACTAAAAATCTTCATAACTGTCCCTAATCGATCACTCTTTCTTTTTCTTGTTTGTAAATTAGACGAGCATTATTGATCATGTTAGCTGGTGTATCAGCTTTCAATATATATGTATATATCTTAGTTTAGGCTGAGACAAAGAATCACGTGTGATATTCATATAAAGAATACTTCGCACATAATTATTAGGTAAAATATATATGTAGACTTAACTCTCTTTCTTGGACTGGGCGAAAGATGATTGGCTAATGGGTAGTTTAGTCAAAGCAGGCAGCATGAACTGATATGTTTTGATTCAGTTAGTATTACGTACTCACAATCCTTCTTCCCTAGTCAATAATTAGCCGCTACTAATTATTAGTTATGTATAATTCCAACTGAAAATTGTTAAAATTGTTGTAGTTGTTTGTTTGTTGTTAACAACATGTCAACAACAACACATGTACTTAACCTGCTAATTGGGAATAATGTGGCTTCCTGGTTTTAATTTATTTGTAACACTATAAATTATTTTGTATAATCGATACACGTCCACGTATTATAATCAATCTAACATGTTATAATATCGGTAAATGTTATTAATATTATATCTTACTAATATAAATATACCGTACAATAATACCCTTACACATTAAATTAGTTATATCATGTGACGGTGTATCGGATACACTATTTTTTCATAAAACCATACGTGCATTGTGAAAGGCATATATATTGCTTTTTCAAAGGTAAACCACTTAACGACAAGTATATATTTCACTGGTAATTGTTTCTTGACAATTATCAAAATTTACATACATACGTTTCTATACAAGCAACCAAAATCAATTGCACTTTTGAGATATTCAGCTTAAATTAGTTCTGATTTCAAAATTGTTTCCTCTAAGATTGATTATTAACCTATGAGAATTAATTAGTTGTGGTTTTTCTTTTATTTGAAAGTTTAATTTTACCATACACGTTAGTTTTTCTTGGTGGATTAATGTAAATTTGAATTAAAAATTCAATTAAAATCAACTTAATTAATAACTTTAATTCATGATAAGATAAGAATCATAAGATAACATTTTCTTAGCGTATCAATGAGACATTAAACACTTTTAATTAGAGGTGGGCATCAACCCGTCCGACCCGCGGCTCCCACCGCACCGCTGGCCGTTTAGCCTCTAGCCGACCCACCCCGATAGAGGCGGCTCGGGTGGCGGGTTCCGTCCTCTACCGCCCGTCGAAGCTGAGCCGAGCTGCGAGAGAGAGTGACAGGAGAGAGAGAGAGAGAGAGAGAGAGAGAGAGAGAGAGAGAGAGTTGCAGAAGAGGGTGAGAGTTGCAGGAAGTCCTCTCTTCTCCTCAGTCTTCTCCTTCTCTTTCTCGGCCAAGCCGTTTCCCACTGCTTCCGACCCGTCCCCGACAACGACCCGAGCCGACTTTCACCGACCCGTTTAGTCGAAGATGGGTTAGGCTCCAAGGGCCCGATGCCCACCCCTACTTTTAATCAACAAACTTCAGGGCCAAGGCCTGATAAGTGATATCATGATGGGCCAGCCAAGTACAAAAGACATACCAAGAACTTTTGGGCATCAAGGAGATTAATATATAGGACATTACATCTATTTTTTATCGGTTACCCTTATAGAGATCGAGTATCGTTTTTTAGCAATAATATTAGCCAAATGCTATTTGCCTCCACACTTTTGTCTAATTTTTGCCTCCCAATTTATATGCATCAATTGTTTGATATGATTTATCTTATTTTTTTATTTTTTTATAAAATCTAATGTATGAATGTCACAAAATTGGGAAAAAATTATGACAAATAGCAGCTTCCATAATTCTATAACCATAAAAAAATTTCTTAAATTTTAGACATTAACTATATTTATATATGTATTGTGAAAATGAATGACCGCATCTTAATTTTAAAAAACTTAATGCATTTAAGAAAGAAAGATTCCGTTACATCCGTTAATTATCATGGCTAATTGATTCGGTTTATCTTTTTGGGATTAAAGATTAATTTGATTTATTATTTACCAAAAAAAGAAAAGGAAAGAAAAGAATGAGTGATGTAGGGGAGGATCGAGGGTCATCACAGAAACTGAGTAAGTGAGTGAGTGAGTCAACTCGTTTTAGTTGCAGAAAAAATATGAGAGAGAGAGAGAGATGGATAGAATATACAAAAGCAACATAAATATAATTGTTGCTTCATTGACACGAAGCATACATACAGTAAAAAAAGGAACTCTACATGAGTGAGAGTACATGCATGATGCACTCTCTAGTACTTTTATAATTAATTCGATCACTATTAATCCAACGGTCAAAAACAAACACCACCTCCCCCATCACTCACTAATCCAACGGCGCGTCCTTCTCAGCAACACGATTCACCAGCGCCAGCGCATTGCTGGTCACCTTCTTCACATTTTCCACCCGCCTACACACGTCCGTCTTTACCGGCCCCTCCGCCACGTCAGAAAACCCGTCCGTACAGGTCTCCTCGTCCGTCAGCGCCGCGCTCATCCACGTCTGTACGTTGCTCATCTGGAACCGGAACGACCCGCCGCCGCCCGACCCAGCCTCCGACCCAAGCTGCCGCATCTGCTTCAGCGACCCGCGAATCTCGTCCACGGTGTCGTCCAAGTTGCTGAAGCAGTCGTGGAGGGCGGCGGCGGCGCGCGGGTCGGCGCTGTAGTCGGCTTGGCGGGAAATGTTGGAGACGTAGGCCGCCAAGCGCTTGGCCTTGGCGAGGCTGACGCCGATGGCGACCTTGGCGAGCTGAGCCGGGTCGTTCTGGATTGCGCTGGCGTAGCGGGAGAGGGAGTTGTAGCAGAGGTCCGGGTAGAGCGTGGTGCCGCAGCTAGTACGGATGAAATCAGTGTCGTTGGTGGTGGTGGTGGGAGTGGGGACCGGGGATCCGACGGTGGGGATTGGGCGGAGGATGAGGAGGCAGAGGAAGAGTGAGAGGAGTAAGGTGGGTAAGTGGAGAGAGAAAGGGAATATGTGGTGCTTTGGAGTCATGGTTAGTGTTTGTTTGGAGGGTCTTGGGCTTTGGGATTATAGTCTATTGTGAGGCTTCTAGTACATGTCATTTGGGTGGGGGTATATATAAGTAGGGTATCGAGTTGGACCTCCCCTTTCCTCCTCTCCTTTTCTTTTCTCAAATTTCAGACCAAATAAAACTCATTTAAACACAATCTAATAATTCATTTTCTTCATTGAATTCTTCACCGTGGATTCGATTCTTTTTACTTTCTAATTGTTTGGATTCTGTTTAATTAAAAGAAGTCAAAGGAAGGGGAGAGAGAGAGAGGAAAAAAAAGAGGACAGTTTCATTAGAACAATTCATATTTTGCCATTATTTTGGGAAAAACATAAAACTTCATTGCTTATTTTCTTTTTAAAAAGTCTTCACTCAATGACTTGTTTTAATAAAAAGTTTACATATTGACTGGTGTTTTGAAAAAAAAAAAAAACACTCCCACAGCCAACCCAAGGCCTGATTCCACCCCTGCCACCGATCTTGCCGGAGTTTCTCCTCTCTCTCCAATTTGATTATTTTAATGTTAACTTTGACCTTTTCTACTTTAATCTTGAATTTTCCAATTCTTAAGTAATTTAGTTTATTTTACGGGCCAGCCTTGTTAACTTTTCAAAATATTGGTTAAAGTTGTTGCTCCACATTAAATACGGTATTTTATGAAGTTTCCCAAATTTTCCTTTTCCTATTATTGATTATTATTTAATTGAGTAATTAAATGGTGGGACTTGGATTTTAGCGTGAAATGGGAACGCAAATTAAGCAAGGCCGCCCCTTTCGCAGTGGCTTTTGAATTGCGGCTGCAGGTGGTACGTGAACCGAGAAATTAACGGTCGGCAGTTGGCCAAAGACGAAATCAACGGCCACAATGAAGACATTTTTATAACAACTGATTCAGAGCGAGTCGGGTACATCGTGATCTTATTGGAAAAATTGATCATGCAATTAAATTTGATGGCATCTAAATTTTGAGAAGTCATTATGTACGAAAGTAATATCTTATAATATAATTAGTTTACTTTTTATAATATGAGTGAGTATTATAAATTTTTTATTTATTTTTATTATAACATTTTAATCTATTATAGTATGTACTGATACGGTTACACAAGATTATTTTTTCAAATTTTTTAGAGAAGTGTTACACCTGTGAGTTGTGACAGGTGGGCGATGGGGTGGCAAGCTGGTGGATGCTAGCCGACCACCATATTGTTCTGGAGGCGGTTGGAAGGGGGTGAGAATTTAGAGCTTCTTTTCTTTTGTTTACTTGCCCACTATTGCCAAGCGTGCATCTTTATGGTGGAGCACTATAGCCTTTAGCATGTCGTGGGTCCAACTGTCCAAGTCTAACACTTATTAATTCAGCATTTTAGTTTTTGGAATGGAAGGAATGTGCATGTCCTTCCACATTAATTTCCAGGCACGCTCTGCGTTCACTATCAAAGTATCAATGAAAGCAAGAGACCATATGACTTCTTACTTCTCAGTCTTGAGTATTTTCGTCAAGACTGTGACTGCGCTAACAAATAACAACTTGGAGGTCAGCTGTATTGCTTTTTGAAGTGATGTGTATATTGTGTATATATATATATATATGCATTGTATTGATGATCCAAGACAATAAGATATGGGTGTCTAGACCTTTTGAGTTGAATACTTTGTTTGTCTTATGCTTATCATATCTAAAAGTTAAAACTACTTCAAATTTCTACTTCAAATTTTACGTTCATACTTTCATAAAATATTTGGTTTGTGAACTTTAAAGTAAATAAGCCCTTGTAATCCCAACAATATATATATGAACGAGTTGTTGGAGCTTTTGGGAGAAGATATAATTGAATCACGAGCTGATCGGCGCAATTGACTCAAATCAATTAATCTTATGACTTGATTGTATTGATATGCGGACAGGATGAGGAAAACATCACCCTCGTCCGTATAAAGCTTGCTATAAGTTATGAGTTTGTGTTTGTTGGCGGGACCGCCCAGATTTTCTTGGTTTAAAGTTGCGAGTTTTTCAAATGAGCAAGATGGATATTCATATGCAATTGAAAATCACAGAGGTAGCTATAGCCTATAGGTTGTGTTTTAAAATAAGATTATACATAAAAGCAACCATGATTTCAGCTTTAAAAAGCTAGCTGTCTCCAATGGGTCATTATGAAGTAATATGAACAAATGGCCCACCTACCCACGCAATGCATCATTGTCCAAATTCAGCTGCGTTAAACAAGGGAAAATGTCTATCCTAATTAAGTAATAGACCATATTTATTTATGAGTCACACTATTTTACATATTATTTTTACATATTTTTTCAGCAAAGTGATGACACAGTGCCAATATTGTATTGCAATCAACATTTATTGTAGTTAGTTAGAGTCAACATAGTACGGTACAATAATTGAAAATTTGACATTTGTTAGAATTTTGTTTGCTAATATCGTATTAGTACCATATCATCGTTCTATAAAAAAAGAGTAAAAATAATATGTAAAATAATATGACTCATAATCCTGACCCTTAAGTAATTCTACAGCATTTTAAGTACTATTGCATTTCCTATTTCCCAACAAAGGTATAGAAACTATAGTGTCTAATTTTAAACACCCTACTCACCAAAAAAATTTGTCTAAACCCCCACCCATCTATAAACTCTTTCAAAACCCCCTAAAACTTATAATCCTAAATTCCCCTTCTGACGCATGCTGACGCGCGCTGACGTCACTATAACTGTATTTTGGTGAAACTGTTTTTTTTTTTTTTTGAATTGAAGTTTTTGCTAAAACTCAATATTTCACTAAAACTAAAATCAAACACTGAAATTGAATTTCATTACATTAAAACTGAATTTCAAAAATTCAGTTACACTAAATTGAAGAATTCAGTTATGAATTCACTTACTGAAACTGAATTAAGTGATAAAACAATTACACCTCGACTAAAATGCAATTACACCTTAATTAAAAAACAATTACACATTTACTAAAACAATTACACTTCACTAAAACAGTTACACCTTTACTGAATTTCGTTTCACTAAAAAGAACACAGCAACCTTATCAAAAAAAAAACCAACAATACAACAAGTCATTGAGATGAGAGGAGTAGCCAACAATACAACGTCGTCCGATCACCTCACGCGCGACGAGTACACGACAGTCGCCACTGCCTCGATCTGTTTCTACCTGCAAATTTGATTCATCATATTTCAAAACCATAATTTCATTCAAAGTTCATTTAAAACTCATGTTTCAAAACATAGTACAGTTCAAGAACTGAAACTGTTTCAAGAACTGAAACTGTTTCACGAATTGAAACTGTTTAATTTCAAGAATTTCACAAATTGATTCACAAAATCAATTTCGCAAACTGTACATTTCAAAAATGTTTGTGAATCAATTTCACAATCAGATTTCACAAATAGTTTACAAACATACTTACAAATCAGTTCACAAATATACTTATAAATCAGATTCACAAGAATTTCAATCTCATTATCTAAATCAAAGAATTGATTTAACAAACATAAAGAACTCAGAGAGATGAGCATTTTCATACCAAAAACTTAACCATGGGTGGTTAGAGCCGCCGAATTCCGAGAGTGGCAGTAGCGGAGGTTGGGGTTTTCAAATTAGGGCTTTTGAAATTCGAGGCAATTGAACACAAATTTGTATACCAGTAGAGAGAGAATGTCGAGGGGAGAAGAATGGGACCGGAACCACTTCAATCCGCCGTCAGAATCGCCGGCAATGGCGGCGGTAAGTCTCGGACCTTCTCGGAGTTAATTCGCCGTCGACGGTGGTCAGTTGGAGAATCGGAGACCACCATCACACTCACCACGTCGAGAGGAAGCTTCTGGAAGTGGAGAGCAGCTGCGACGTCGCCGGAATCGCAAAGTCACCGCCGGAGATGACGATCGGACTTCGGGCTGCATTTGGTTTTCTGTGGATTTTATGGGAAAGAAAAGGCCATGAATAGATAGAAGAGGAAGAGGCGAGAAGAACCCAACCGGTCTGACACCTCGTCGCCTCTGAAATTGACGGATCGCCAGCGAGAGAGCTCAGATCTGCTTAGACCCGATCTGGCGTCGACGTTTAGTTTCACGGCACGTGGAGGGCATAGGGAGGAAGAGGAAGGAGAGGCGAGTGTGATGGGACCGGTCTCGCCGGCAACCGTCGCCAGACGGCGGCGCACGCGCCGGCGACAGCAGCGGGGAGAGAGAGAGAGACGTAGAGGGGAGAGAGGCAATAGATAGGAGAGAGAGAGAGAGAGAGAGAGAGAGAGAGTATTAGTTGGCTGAAAATGAAAATAAAACAAAAGGGGTAAAACTGGAAAATTAAAATATGGGGAGTCAAAGTTGACTGGGTATTAGTTGACTAGGGGGTTTAGGAAAATATTAAGTGTAAGATTGGGGGTTATAAGAGAGGTAGATTTTGGGTGGAGGTTATGAAAGATTTTATCTTTAATTAGGGGGTTTATAATTATTAACATTAGAAACTAAGATGTTTTGTATTTAACTTTTAATATTGAGTGGGACCCAAAATAAATAGCAGACGAATAAGTTGAGTTAATTAATAACCTAGATAGTATCATAGTATACGTGCACGTACGTATTGAATTGCAGCTACAAGGTTAATTATATCAACGGATGGAATCAAATATATCTGTTTACTTCGTTATAATATTTACTAGGTATGGAATTTTTATTATTAATTGCATGCCGATATTTAATTCATGTATGTATAAAGTAATGTATTGATTGCTAGCTAACATTTTCAAATGGGTTTAAGTTTTGCATTTCAAGAACAAAAAAAAAAAAAAAAAAAAAAAAAAAAACAAAATATAACAATATTATTGAAATAAAATGAAAAATAGTTGATCATATCACCCAAAACAAAATCGACCTGTTAAATCATGTGAATAGTGTGTTTGCCAAAAACTATGCGGGTCAAATTATTTGAACGGAAAAATTGTATGTCACATAGCTTCGGAGGAGGACAATAATCATCGTCAGTTAGAAATTGATTATTAGCTCACTAATTTTCTGGAACATGATATAAACAAAAAGAAACCCTAGCTTCTGTTTCTTTTTACTCTTATTTTCAAAATCTCTCAATTGGATTACTAATGAATCAATCAATCCGCTAATTTAATTATCTTTAATATCAAGAATAATTGTGGGCTCAGTATGTTTCTAACTGTCTACATGTCAAACAAAAGTAGTCCTCTGGTTTTAACTTTCAGTGTGTACGTCCGCATTTACCGTACTCCGTGAAAGTTAAAGCCTTTAAATAAGGAATTGAACCTAAATAGATACTTTTATTGAAGCTAGGCTCTAATTAATTAAATGAAGGACAGGCCATAGGCCATAGCTTATAGTTTATTTTCTTGGTCGGCTATAGCTAAAGTTATAAGTTATAACTTTAACTTTTGTAGTTAATAATAATGGATGCGAATATTACTAATTATCCTCAAAGATGTGCCAAAATTATGAACAGGCTATTGGAATGAAAAATGATGGGCTATTGGGCTGTGTGGGCTGACATTTGATGAGGCTTTACATGCAAATTCGTTTCTTAACTGGGTTGTGGTTCAACGGAATCAACAAATAGCTTTGCCAATCTAGGCCCATTGAAACTACTAACAAGGACGGACTAACTATATATGATTGAGATAAGACCCATTTGCTTATCTCAGAGTCGGAAAAGTTTGTCTTCATCTAAAAAACGTGAGTGGAAAGAAAGGTAAGCTGTAGCATCAACTTGGTAATTCATTGGGTGGGGTTGCTTTGGGTGTGTCTTTGATTATGGTGTTGTTGCATGCACATGTAAGTCCAATAATTGATTCAAAGTTGAAAGTAACATTAACTGTTTGCTAATAATGTAGATAGTTTTTCAGAAAGCTTGCTTAACTATGATACCTAACGAGTCACATGCATCAGTAATTCACTAACTGGGGACTAGCTAGCAAGACTCTGGCTACCTCCTCCAAAGCCGTATCTATATAATTTAGCTATATGCCTATATCCATTAATTAATTATCATTTATCACGGACTTAAATAGGGGTTTAATCCACTTTTTTACATGTGCAGTTATTGATTGAATTAGGTGCCACCCCCGTTTTTGTAGTACGACTACTTTCTCCCCAGCTTTAACGTACCCTCGGTGCTCAGGGGGCAAGCATCTAGCGGGACTATCAAAACATCTATAAAAAATAGGTGTATATACGTATTGTATCACCCTGTATGATTACGTGTCAAGTTATATAATGAAAAAGAAAAGCACATCAAATGTGTATAGCAGTGAACTTGGTATTATTGATTATTCGTAAATCATAAATGTGTGGTGGACGGTGGACCTGGACCACTCCATCCAATCTAATTACTGCACTGTATACATATCCCAACCATAGATACTACTACGTACGCAGTACCCTTAATTTTGTCCAACAGAGAATCGAAGATCACATCCCATCATCAATCTCTCAATCCATATTCCCATTGGTCTTTTTTTTTTTTGGCCATTATATTCCCCTTGGTCTAAAGTTGCAACCTTAGAAACTCATACAGTCAACCTATCTGATACTTCAGAGTCATTCTCTCAATCTCTCCTCTCCACGTGAAACTCCATACTTCTCTATTTGTTGGAAATTGCAATGTAAAATGAAATCACTCAATCAATGTAACTTTTCCTGTAATGCGCTATGGGCCCAACACCCCTCACTCCTTCCACATGTCCCCCATCAAATCCCACCTCCCTTATACTTTCGTAAATTCGTATATGTAATCCCCCACACCACACCGGCACACCCCACCGTCGCTCTTAACTTATAAGCTTATAGCCTTTATACAACCAAATTTTACCACCTCTTGGGTCCTAACTCCTAAGCCAGTCCAAAGAGTCAAAGACCCAAGAGACCCAGTCAGTAGGGAGGCATGTCCTGCTTTGGAATCCGAGCATCATCCACTTATCTCTCTCCACGTGGTGTCCACCCATTGGCCCAAACTCTGGAATCCAATGACGTCTTTTCCTTATAAAGAACACACGACGGTACCCCTAAAGTGCTCCCACCCCCAACAAAAATGGCGCCAAACACCCTCTGCTTCCCGGGATATGTTCCCGCATTTCGCTTCGCTCTCGTCCTCTTCTTCCTCCTCCTCCTTCGTCCAATCAGCGCCGGCCACGACTACTACGACGCCCTCCGCAAGAGCATCCTCTTTTTCGAAGGCCAACGCTCGGGGAAGCTCCCCCCGGATCAACGCTTAAAATGGCGCCGCGACTCCGCATTGCACGACGGATCCACCGCCGGCGTAATCCCCACTCCCTACACCCTCCCTCACTCCCCCATTTTTTTAAGAAAATGAGAAGAAAATTTTAGGACTAACGCCGTGATTTATTTTACTGACATTCCGTTGCAGGTAGACTTAACGGGCGGGTACTACGACGCCGGAGACAACATAAAGTTCGGGTTCCCGATGGCCTTTACGACGACGTTGCTGGCGTGGAGCGTTATAGACTTCGGGAAAAACCTGGGACCGGAGGAGAGGAACGCCGTTAAGGCCGTGAAGTGGGGGACGGACTATCTCCTGAAGGCGACGGCGGTGCCGGACGTCGTTTTCGTCCAGGTTGGCGACGCCTACTCGGACCACAACTGCTGGGAGAGGCCGGAGGACATGGACACGAGTCGCGCGGTGTACAAGATCGACAGGAACCACCCGGGGTCTGACGTGGCAGGCGAAACCGCCGCTGCACTGGCCGCTGCGTCCATCGTGTTCAGGTCACGTGACCCCGCGTACTCCAGACTGCTCCTCAATCGAGCCGTTAGGGTACGTCACTGTCACACACTCAGACTCACCCACCCTTTTTCTAACCTCGGGTAAAAGTAAAATGTAGAAATATACTGCTTGCGGATTTAACCGTTTTATGTTTGTAGGTGTTCGAGTTTGCTGATAGGCACCGGGGGGCGTACAGCGCCAGCCTGCGGAAGGAGGTGTGCCCGTTTTACTGCGACGTGAACGGTTTCCAGGTCAGCAAGCTTTTTGACTTCGCTGAATTTATGATCATACTGATATTCAGCCGTTGGATCTGCGAGTAAGTCCAAAATTTTGGTGATTTTAAAATATTATTATTGTTCACATTGTAGGACGAGTTGCTTTGGGGAGCAGCGTGGTTGCACAAGGCATCACGGAGGCGCGAATACAGAGAATACATAGAGAGGAACGAGGTGGTGTTGAGAGCTGGAGATACCATTAATGAGTTTGGTTGGGATAACAAGCATGCTGGGATTAACGTCCTCCTCTCCAAGGTAATTAACCTCTTATCTTAATTAATTAGTGAACCAAACCCTTAACTAATATTGACCCCATCCTAGATTGATAAATCCGTTCCATGCTTAGTGCTTAATCATCTTATTAACTTTAACTATTTTTTTTTATATATAATATGTCATGTGTATGTGTGCTTATCTAAGTGTTTATGTCTGAATCTGTGTTTTATTCTTTTTGTCCTTATACTCTTGTTCGGAACGTGGCAACTATTTCTTTAATGAATGTGTTAATTCAGAATAGGTTGTAATGTTGTATGGTCTGCGAATCACGTGCAGTGCAGAGTGGAATGACTAAATGTAGAACCATATTATTAAATAATAAAAAAATAAACAACTTCAAGTATCACATATTCACATAGAATTTGTGCAAATTTCATCTTCTTATATTGTAGATCATGTCTTTAGTGGGCCATTAGCATACTGTTTGGATCAACATGAATAGGTTAAAGATGTTTATTTCTTTAAGTGGGTGTAGAAAGTACCTGGTTCTGGACATCCGTACATCTTAGATCAATTGGAATAAATGAATAAAAAATATAGGTGGTGTGAAGTTCAAAAATCTTGATAAAATAGTCAAGAAAATTGGGCAAAAGTTGCATGAATGTTGATGACTTGCACATGACCGAATGGAGCTTACAATTAGGCTTTCATGTGGAACGAGTTTTATTTTCTTGATAGCAAATTATACAACAAGAGGCAGAGTCGATAATGCCATTCCATTAGGGATATTAAGAGGGAAACTAGGGTAATACAGAAGGGGTAGAAGTGACTTTTTGTTGGGTGAATGGGATTTTGGGCCTTTTGGCATTGTGTTGTCCCTTCAATCAAAAAAAGCAAAGCGATCCATTCCTGGTGGTGTCCAAGTCCAGAGCTCTAAGCCATCTTTAGAGCTGGCTCTGGTGGGTCCCATTCCAATTAATCAGTGAGGCACTGCTCCATGCATGTGCTTAAAAGCTGCAGGAACGATGGTTCTTCCCATACTAGTCCATTAGCCATTATTTTCGTACATATAACTTTTCTTCAATCTGATTACGACTTCTTTCTTGTTGAGGCCTTTTCAGTATCAGACTTCAAAATTCGCAAATGACATGCAATCCTTTCACGCATACATATATCATATCATATCTACAGTGCACACTATCTGCTATATAGTCTATACCCTTAATCGGTGCACTACAGATTTTCTTTTGGTCAATATCTGTGCACTATATATATATATATATTATAGCAGGTTCAAAAATAAAGTCCGATTATCTTGATTCATGAATATTGGGTTCATTGGGTTTTTTGCAATTGAAACGTAGCTGGCTATACATAATGTGTCAGTCAGACAAACAAATTAACATTTTGTTTTTTTCGTTTCTGTAAAAATATGTGGCAGGAAGTGTTGATGGGAAAAGCAGATTATTTCGCATCTTTCCAGCAAAATGCAGATGGGTTTATTTGTTCGATATTGCCTGGAATTTCTCATCCTCAAGTCCAATATTCTCCGGGTATATATTTTTCTCTTTATACTAAATAAAAAAAGAAAAGCAAATAATGTGTCTATTATATCAAATTCTTGGGCCATATATGCTTGTTGCTTGATGGGAAAATTGTGTTTCACATGTGTGGGGAATGGGGATCGAATAGGTCAGGCTTTAATTACTTAATTTTGCTGCTAATGGGTTGTTAAATCCAAGTTTACCCTTTCCTTCCTTTTAAGGTGGATTGATCTTCAAGCCTGGAGGCAGTAACATGCAGCATGTAACCTCACTCTCATT
This sequence comes from Dryas drummondii, assembly GCA_003254865.1. Lineage (NCBI taxonomy): Eukaryota > Viridiplantae > Streptophyta > Magnoliopsida > Rosales > Rosaceae > Dryas > Dryas drummondii. The sequence goes on from QANW01009682.1 coordinate 492,828, forward strand.
CCTACTTTTGGCTTATTCCAACTATCTAAGCCACGCCAATAAATTTGTGCCATGTGGCCAGACTTCAGCCTCCCCTGCTTTCCTCAAACAATTGGCTAAACGCCAGGTAAGTAAATAAGAACCCAATGTTCCCTATGATTCTCATTCTCAGCCTCCCAATGACTCCATGGCCATTCAATCTAGGGACCATCTCATATCTAGATCTGACAAGTTAACGGCTAGATTTTGATTTTGTCCTCTCTTACTTTAACTTTAACTCTAACTCACTGGCACATATAATATTATGGATTGTTCTACATTTGTTTGTACTATGTACATCAACACAATCTATAAATGAGATTGGCCACAGATTCAATGGCCCTGATCCTTTGGGCACCCACGTGAACAGGGATGCTTCTGGAATTATGTGGAAATTGGGGGATAGTATTGTAATTTCATGATGTTGGTTTTTGTGTTTCCAGGTGGACTACATTCTTGGTGATAATCCATTGAGGATGTCGTACATGGTTGGATATGGTGCACGTTACCCACAGAGGATACACCACAGGGGCAGCTCACTACCATCGGTGCAGGCCCACCCGGCCCATATTGGTTGCAAAGCAGGATCTCGTTATTACCTAAGCCCAAATCCCAACCCCAATTTGCTGGTTGGAGCAGTCGTGGGGGGCCCAACGAATAGCACAGATGCGTTCCCAGACTCGAGGCCTTTCTTTCAAGAGTCCGAGCCCACAACGTACATCAATGCTCCCTTGGTGGGCCTACTTGGTTATTTTTCAGCCCACTATTAATTTCTGGAATGTAATCAGGAAATGAGAATGTAGTAGTGGTGCGCCAAATGTCACCCACCCTACCCATTGTTGTTAAAGATGATTCTAATTGTACCCAAATCTCAATCAATGAAGAAACAAAATGTTTCATTTATGCCCGGGAACAAACGTTTGAACTGTAGCATACTAATTCTTACAAAAGAAGAATCAAAAGTTAGTATATAATTGGTAGACTAAAGTATAATATTGATGTGGTAGAAAGTATTAGAAATGGCAGTCTTCAATTTTATTACAAAAAGTGTTGCATGGGGAGATGGGCTACATTTCATGGTGTGTGGGTGATTGGGCTGGACCCCAACTCCTTGATCAATACTCCTGCGTCCAGACCATTGAAAACTTGGGTTGGGTCGAAACGGTTGCGAAGCCCAATTGACTAAAAAGCCGAGGAAACAAAAACTTGTGGCCTTGGTCAATGTTTCCACTTGTATCACAAATGTCCACCATCCTAATCAAGGAGAAATTATTGTGGGGATACTGATTAATTTCTCTTGAATAATTATATCACATATTAGTGTTGTAGATTTGTCAGAATGCCATCTCAATAGTTCTGCTGGACTACTGGATTCACATATTTTATATTTTTAATTATAAGAGCCAGTTTTAAGAAGAAAAATAAGAAAAGAAAATGCTTATTTGTCCCAACAATTTTTTTCCAACTTATGTTTCTTCACTTACATGACATTGAGGCTTGTTTGGAAATACTTATGTATAAATACTTTTGTTAGAAATTCATAAATTTTTTTTTATTTAAATTAGGTGCTTGTTAATATACTTGTAAGCGCTTTTTAAGAAATCACCTTTATCTCGAAATGCTTCCAAAGCATTTTTTTTTTTTGCCAAACATAAATAAATGTATTTTTGACTTTTAAAACACGCTTTTAAATCTTCTAAAACACTAACAAACAAGCCCTAATTTATTCAACAAGGTTAAAATTAATTTTTGATATATTCTAAAGTTCAATTAAGACAAAACGAATAGCATCTTCCAAAAAAACATTTGGAAGAGCCAGTTTCGGTGAATTTAATATTTGAGTGCATGACCTGCAAGTATTATTATACAAGTTACATATATTATTAGTTTTGTCTTAAATCAAAAGGGGGAGGTTTGTTTTGAAATTTGATTATTTGATTGTGACTTTGTGAGTAAAAATTGGATCTGTGATATGTTTTTTTTGTCCGGTAATTGGATTTGTGATGTTAAAGAAGAAGGCAGTACGTAGCAGGTGCCAGGTGGCATGTTCCGATGGACAATGCATTCGGCGAGGTGTCGTTTCCGCGTTACCGAGAAACACACGCAGGCACGACGAGGAATAGTCAGAGTCAACGGAGTGAGTTTTAAGGTGGGCATGGACTATGGAGAGACCCTACTTATTGAAACCCACCCTCTAATCCTCTATCGACGAATCAATCCATTGTCAAGTCTTTTTCTTATCTCCATTCTCTCATTCAACCCGATTTTTCATCATGTACTCTGCAAACCCAAAGGCATATGAGAAGTTCTCCGACCCGGATGCCCCGAGCACGGGTATTCCGGTGAGCTCCACCGACCCGTATTATACGAGTCATGAGCATGACAACACCCTGCCTCCTCCACATCTTCGCCCCAGAGCTCCGGTCCCTTGGTCCACTGGCCTCTGTGACTGCTTCTCCGATCCCAAAAACTGTAAGTACCAAGCTCTTAAGATTCAATTAAGTTAACGAACCCATTTCCTTTCCTTGACTATTGGTTGGTATGAATTGCAGGTTGCGTAACATTTTGGTGCCCATGCATCACTTTTGGCCAAATTGCAGAGATTGTTGATAAAGGCTCTACATGTAATGATCGATCCAATTAAGTTTGGTTTGGTTTTTTTGGTTTGTTTTTTCTGATGGAACTGGGTGGTAATTAATTGCAGCCTGTGGTGCAAGTGGAGCCCTGTACACACTGATTGCTTGTGTGACAGCTTGTCCATGGTTCTATTCATGCTTCTACCGCTCCAAGATGAGACAGCAATACACGCTGGAGGAGAGCCCTTGTGGGGACTGTTTGGTCCATTGCTTCTGTGAGCCCTGCGCCTTGTGCCAGGAATACCGCGAGCTCCAAACTCGCGGTGTCGACATGTCCATCGGTATTTACTCATTCATTCTTTCTTTTCTAATTCTTACTTAATTCATCAATCAACTCCTACTACTTGTTTTTCCTTTCTTTTGCTTTAGGATGAACTTCATTATTAATTAATTGCTACCTTTTTTTTTGCTTATGCTCAAGTTTAATTATAATAACAATAAAGAATTCTTCAATATCACACGAAACAACATGGAAAGCGTTGTTCAAATGTTGTTGGTCAGTAGTCATCTTCTGTTTGAGGTTTGTAAATAAGTAGTTTTTTATAGAAGCAAAACAAGACTATCAAATCAAACGCTTTCATTTCAAACCGAGTGGGATTTGGCTTATCTAGAAGCAAGTAACCTTTTTTTCTTATTATTATTATAATTTTGTTGTTGATGCGTTGACTTGATTCAATTAGTGTTGATGATCGATCATGTTTTACTAGTAATTAACGAATGAATGAATGAAATTAGGATGGCATGGAAATATCGAGGAAAAAAACCGAGAAGTGGCAATGACTCCAGCGGCTCCTGTGGTGGAGGAAGGCATGACTCGCGATAAATAAATACAATTAAACCCTAATTACCAGTTGCTATCTATATATCATGTATATTGAGACATTAAGTTTAACATTCGTCGCTTGGCAAAAAAAAAAAAAAAGTTTAATATTCGTCGGAGTTAATAGGGTCATTATAAATAAAGAGAAGAACATGTTGAATGATTGTTCATTTCTTGTAATGAATTGGTTTGATGTATTTAATTTCTGTGCATTATAATCTATATAAATGAGGTGGATTTGTGCTGTGTGTATATTTCCGTTTTATCTACGTCAAACGAATCAAACTTGAACCTACAAAGTTAGAAGCTGAATGAGGGAACATAAAGGAGCCCAGACCAGCTTTCAACATTATTTATTTATGGCCTTATGGGTCCCATCAGCCCACTCATCTTCTCTTTTTGTTTTTCTTATTCCCGCAATTACCGGACAATTACCGTGTTTTGTTTTTTTGTTGATATTTCATGCACACCGATTAATATTTCATGCACACAATCTGATATGTCCTATACTTTTGTGTATATAAGATTTGGACAGGAAATACGGATCCCAGTTGTATTAGATGCTTGAAAGGCCATTCACCCTTTCAGAACAAGTTAGGTACTATCACATGCCCAATTTGAAAGAGGAAAAAGACATTTTTGTTTAAAAAAAAAAGGTGCCAAAATTGTTTGGTTCTTTCACTACCAGTCTACCACAAAGGTTTATTTTTATTTTTTCTCTGGAGAAGCAAATAAAAAAGAAGCAAAAGGGGCAGAAGTTCTGGGTTTGCGGCATTAGGGCAATACCGTTTGTTTTGGTCGGGTAGCTTTTTACAATTTCCGTAATCAAAGTATGCAAAAGCTGTCGCCTCTACGCCTACTCCAACGACCTCGTCCATACGCAACAATGCATCAAAAGACAAACAAATCAAAGAGAAAATATAACAAAAAAAACCCAAACAACATTGCAATCGAGACCTCTGTTCCCTCTTCCTCTCTCTCTCTCTCTCTCTCTCTCTCTCTCTCTCTCTCTCTCTTTTTTTCTATCCTTTTCTTCTTTCAGACCTTTTTCCAAACACATGGAATACACAAACAGTGCCACCCACTGACCTCTAAAACAAAGTCCTCTTTGACTGATATGAGAGACTGAATCAACAAAGACACAAATGGAGGGAGCAGAGTTCGAGCTGGAGAGGCGAAGCAAGTTCCTCAGCAGTTTAATTCAGAAGAAGAAAGCCGTTGAGCATCAAGACCACCATGACCGCCTCAACGTCCGAGTTAGGGCCTCTGACATGCCCATCCCTTTGCAAAACCGTGCCTTTCGCTGTGCGCGTGACCACCTTGACTCCATGCCTGGGAAGCTCGACAGTAAACGCCTTGCTCTCGCCCTTAAGAAGGTCACATCTTTGCCTTAATAATCAGATTATGGCTTCTCTTTGTCTTTCTGGGTTTTGATCTTTTTGGTTTGTAGTGTGTGTGTGTGAGTTTAAAAATCGATTATGGGCATGTTTGCTTTGTACTCTAGGATAAAAAGAGTGAAGGAAAAGAAAGAGAAATGAAAGGACTTGGACCACGGCTTGCTATGAGTTTGCTTAATTGACTATCAGTTAAGCAAGCATATATGGTGCTACTTCATAGTTGTTGGAGCCTTGGAGGAGGCTTGATTTTGCCACTGACCTGTTGGTACACCTAGTGTAACCCAAGTTTCTATGTGAGATTTGGGAGCCAAAGTCTGAAGTCACTTTTCTGTCTCTAGGACTTGTATTAAGGATTATAGCCTCAAGCAGCTTAGGTTCTGCCAGGTTGACACCTCAATTATCATTCTACTTGAACAATTTCTTGAATGAAATTGAGTTGCACTCTCTCTCTTACACACACACACACACACACACAGAGTACTCTCATTTCTGTTCTAAATTTGACTTCTAAAATCTTGCTTCTTGTGAAATTGAGTGGAATCTGTGATGGCGTCTGGCAAATTGCTATTCTCATTGCAGGAAGGCCTTTTTTTTTTTTGGGGGGGGGGGGGGGGGTCTCATTTTGCTACATTGGTTGGTTCCTAGAATATGGAATCTTTTGATTTCATTTTTATTTATTTTTAAATCTTTGACTCTGACATATAGAGAGTTGACAATGCATTTCTGTTACCTGACAGGATTTTGATTCATCGTATGGTCCAGCTTGGCACTGCATCGTGGGAACTAGCTTTGGTTCATATGTCACACATTCCCTTGGGGGATTCTTGTATTTTTCAATCGACAAAGTTCACATCCTTCTTTTCAAAACAGCCGTTGAGCCTTTGGACCATTGACAGTTTCCACCAATTTTAGTTCTATGCTTCTCTCTGTGATGACAGTACAATTTCCACTGTCAATTTATATGTAAAATTATAGACTTAAAATAATCATGAACATCCGTGTTCCCTCTTGTAGTTTGTATGCTGCATTCACGACTCTAAATTAAAAGCACAAATGAGTGGTATTTCCTTCTGATAAGTTGCAAAATCTCCTGTTCCGTTCAGCACAACATTTTGTTGCAGTGAAATGTTGTTGTCTCATGTATCCATATCTTAGAATGCTGTTGAAATTTTGATTACATGAAGCATTGGACCATGCAGCGTTATTTGCGTGTAAAGAAAGAAAAGCTTAAGATATTTTCTTTATGCCGACTTAAGACTTGCACAAACTGCTCATATAACTCTCTCTCTCTCTCTCTCTCTCTCTCTCTCTCTCTCTCTCTCCCTCCCTCTCCCTCCCTTATTGCTTGACTAAACCCCAAAATATGGAGATTTCAGAGTATCTGGGGCACCAAGAAGCTGAAGCTATTGACAACTCCCCACAGAAGGAACCAATTCTGCCTTCTGATAATTCCTCTACCATCCAAGAGCAAAAAGCAGGGCCACCACACGAGGCTTTATTCCTTATTTTAGCTTACCTTCCTCTGTTTGAGCTTCTTTCCACGAGCCAAGTTTGCACGTCACTGAGAGATGCAGTAAACAAGGATGTATTGTCATGGCTGAATATCACCGTCAAAGGGCCATTGAGCTCAAGGTTGTCTGATGAGATTTTGATGAAAATCACATCCAAGGCAAATGGTAGGTTGACATCTTTGGCTTTAATGAACTGTGCGAAGATTACAGATGATGGGCTTCAACGGGTCGTAGAGCAAAACCCTCTTATCAACAAGGTATGAGCGTAATTATTTTTAACATTTGTAGATGGATAAGATATGATTGGTAGGAATTACTTTAGTAAGAAAAAAAAAGTTTAGTGTCTCATTTTTTGTTTGCTTTTGATTCAGCTCTACCTTCCGGCATGCACTGGCTTAACACCTGAGGGAGTCATACGAGCTGTGAAGACATTGTCAGAACATCCCCACGGCTTAAAGAGGCTAATGATAAATGGCATCTACAACATAAACAAACGACACCTTGAAACCCTTGCGTCTTATCTTCAAATGAACCAGTCACAGAAAGAGAAACCAGGATCTTGGCCTCTCCTATTTCAAGAGTACAAGGACTTGCCAACGTTAAGACATGATCAAGGTCCTGCTGCAATCGATGTGGAAGTTTGCCCAAAATGCGAGGAGGTTAGGATGGTTTTCGACTGTCCAAGGAGGGCATGCGAGAGAGAGAGAGAGAGGTCGATGACTGATTGCAGGGGATGCAACTTTTGCATTCCAAGGTGCCAAGAATGTGGTGGATGCGTGGATTCACAAGAAATAGAAGAGGCTGTTTGTGCAGATATCTTGTGTTCAGATTGCTGGCTCCAGCTTCCCAAATGTAATTTCTGCAATAAGCCATATTGTAAGCAACATGCCAATAATAGGTGCTGTGTTCCAGGGTCCATTGGTTTCGTTTGTGATGTATGTTACGCAAAATTCATTGGAAATTTGCACTACATGGATGAATAATTTGTACTTGTAAACTCTTAAAAGCTATTCTCATGGGCCTCTCATGAATAATTTGTACATGATGAGTTCTGTTCCTCTCACAAAATGTTATGAGATAGAATCCGGAAGTAAAGAAAAACAGACATTTACATAAAAGATCTCTCTTGAATTCATCATGCAGAATAAATGGACGGACCAAAGTCCGATTTAAAGAATACAACCTTTGGTGGAAATCAGATTACGCAAACAAGATAGTTACACAAATAATCATAAATTCCCTCTGATTTGTTTCTACAAATTCCAACGGACAACTCACCTTTCAAGTTTCAACTACTTGCTTGCCACCCCCTAATTCCTCCCTGGGGAGGGTACAAAAATGGGCATTGCTGCAAGTTTTCCAACAGGTGCCAAACTGAATGTGTAAAAAATATTCCACTTCTGTCAAAGAGTTGCAGGAAAATACAAATTCATGTTGTTCTACAAGAAAACTGCACTCAGAACTAAGACACCAATGATCACAGAGCTTGTGAAGGAACCACCACTGTCGAAAAATAGTGACAGGCACCCAGAAGTTGTGGAATTTGAAGATGGAGCCAGTGATGTGCCATTTATGAAACTGCCATTTCTTGCACCATTACTACATTCACAAAAAAGAGGAGAAAAAGGAAAAGGAAACAAAGGGTTCATTAAGCTATTCATGGCAGTCTTATGCAAGTAAAATTTAAATTATGATCATATAAGATAAGCAAGCTTTAACTTGTACCTTCCTGGAAATATACAAGAACCATGACCTGCATCAATTGACAACGAAATACATTAGTATTGAAGCAAGAAGAAAACCAGCAAAAATGCAGAGCATAACACACTACAGAACCTCTTTGTGTGATGTTACTTCTTAAAGTCAAAAGAATTTCTCAAGTAGCAATGTTTTCTAAAAACTTAAAACCCAATCGTTTTATAATGTTTTTTTTTTTTTTTCAATGCAGTCTTCACTACCAAAGATTTAGATGATCAATGCTAGTACACTAGTCCACCTATATATGATACCATAATACAAATAAAAATGTGAAGATTCCATACTTGGGTCTGTGGTAGTAATGGTAGCCACCCCTTTGAATTCACAAGTCCCAGGAGACTTGGCCATCTGCTGAAAATATGCATTGAAAGCATATGTAGAGTGTGCAACCACATTATCTGGTTCATAACATGGTTGCCCCTGCAGCAAACTTGAGCAATCAACTTTCCCTGGTCCACAAGCCCAATCCAGCGCTGCCTGTAGCATCTTTCGGTCAGAACCGTCCTTCGCAACACAAAAGGTTTGGTTCGTAGTGTCATTTGCCAACACAGTTCCAGCACCTGTCAAGTGTAAGGTATAAACTGGCAATCCATTTGCGTTAAAAAGTCCCCAATTCTTTTCAGAGACTGACCCAGGTCTCAAATCCTCATTGTAGAGCTCATAAATGTAAGTACTAACAGCAATCCCAGGATGCTTAGGAGTCCCTGTGTTGTTAAGTACATGTCTAATTAAGTTACTGTTGTAAGTGTTAGCATTGTCAAGTGTGGCATCTGGCTCTGATGAGTCACCCTTGGAGGGCCAGCCTGACTCAGTCACTACAATGGGGATGTTAGTGAAGTTTAGATAGGACATTGAAAAATAAGCTGCATCGACAACAGCATCAAAGACATTAGTATAATGCAGTAGTGTATTAGCATCAACAGCTTCCTTGTTTGGAGGAAGAGGGCGGAAAAGTGCATAGTCCAAAGGAATCACACCGTTCGATTGCATGTAATCATAATATGGATAGACATTGAGCATGAGATATGAATCTGTAGACTGCAAAAACTTGAGCAGGGGAACCATGACTGGGTCCCATGAGCGATTGAAGAAGGCTTGGGAAGGTGGAAAGGAGTCAAGAAGAATGGAAGAAGAATGTGGAGTTGAGACTTTAATTTGGCGATCAAGGTTAGATGCAACAAGCGCAGAGTGAATGAACTTTAAGGCAGAGACTAGGACTGGAGCAGCATTTGGGAGGGCACTTAGGACTTCAGATCCAACAGCTATAGCTGTGATGTTGGTGGCAGGGACATGGGCTATCACATTGCGAGCAACCCAGTTGGCTGCAGTGGCATTAGACTGACCAATCCCAAGGAGCTGGTCATTGGGAACAGAAACAGTCACTTGGATGCCTGTATTTGCAAGAGCGAGGAGCATGGACCTGTCTGCATCATAGAGCCTGATATGTCGAATATTTTGAGCTTTAAGAAGTGCCACCACCTGAGTTGGGCTTGGCATGTCAGAGAGGTCCGTACCAAGGTTTACGCCAATGAAGGCATCTGCAAAAGTTAACAAAGAGTGCAAGTTTAGACAAGCAAATCTCCCATGAATCAGAATCTCTTCCGTCTTCAGAATACACATGATCATGTATATAGAATAGAAAGTATAATTCATAAATCTGACATGTAATTAATTATGTTTTGATGTTATAGATCCTCAGGAAAACAATAACTACATTGCCATTTTAATTGGCTTTTGAAGGAACAATTATAATTAGCCAGTAGATGATGTCTAGAGAGGCAATGCTACAATCTCTTGTCTAGAGAGGTAATCATGATGTCTCCACCAGATTATGCATATATGTATTGTTCTCCACCAGATTATACTACAATCTCTTATCATTGGATTTAAGTTCTGCAGGTAATAAGATAGATATAAAACAGTAACATTAAACACTAATTAGTAATTGCATCAAGTGGACAGCCTATGATTATACCACAAAGGGAAGGGTACTATTTAAATTCAGACATTCTTTTGCAGTGAGTCTGACAGAGAACAATAATTCATATATGTTTCGAGCTGGGTCTGGATTCCTCTATATTACTATTTTGGCATAAACATGCATAATGATACAACCAAACAGCTGTGATGGGCATTCAATTAAAGTGGCAACTGAGAAACAGTCCAAAAAACTCAAGGATCATAGAATCTCAGCTATGTTAATATTGTGAGAAGTAATATTATATTGAATATCAAGGGTTGAAGCAGTAGGAAACCATTCATGGAAAAGTGAGAGTTTACCCTCCCATAATAGAAAACAAGCCTAAATAGCTCCCACTAACTTACATAACAAGCTGGATATCAATCAACAAAAAGGTGGAGTTATAATCCCAGAAACTAAAGCAAGTGATAACATTGCCTGCTTAATTTGGTTATATTCTAAAAGGCCTACTGTGAACACCTTATATTAATATAATCAAGTAATTTTTCAACTTTTCTCTTCACGCTTAAAAAAATGAATTTGACAATGCTCTACAGAACAAGTTCCATAAACGGAGTAGATAAGAGAAGCCAGGTGATGGGCTTATGCATATATGTATTGGACTTACTCGTGACATGTTACCTTCCTGACTAAAATGACAATCATACCCTCTGAAGAAGATTCCCAGAACCCCCAGTTCATTTAGCACTTATCTTTTGCATCCTCCAATAAGGGTATTTTGGTCCCACAAAATTTTGGACATTTATTTGGGAATATGTAGTTTAGGGTTACAATGACTGCCGAATGAGCTGGCCCAGCTGGGACGCAATAGGGTTGATTGAAAAAGCTGAGAACAGATCAGAAACTTTCAAGGAAAAATTTTCTCGCAGAGGCCTCTGCTTTTTTTTTTTTTTTTTTTTTTTTTTTTTTTTTTTTTTTCCTATTCCGCATTTTTCAGGAAGAATTTGTTTAAGTGGAGCAAGATTGAAATTTCAAATACAACTTAAAAGAAGAAAACATAGTAAATAACACAAATGCACCACTCTAAACTATAGCAATTTTGTTTTCTGTTCAAAACGCTCAACCATTGACCAAAACAGTGGCAAAGGAGATTGCTTGAAAAGAAATAAAGGGGTATATATTACAGAGATTTCATCAATGGGGGACATTATTCAGAACTATTATTCACAATAAACTCAGAGACGTTGCAGATTTACAAGGAAAAACTACTATTTAGCTTCAACAAACTTAAAAGTTAAAAGTGACCCAGAAAAAAGGAGACAAACCCACATAGGAAACATACCAAGACACAAAAAGATGGAGCTTGAAGAGGAAATGAGGGTCTTTAGCACATAAGCACACAAATAACATGCAAAGTATGAGAAAGGAAACAGAAATAGACAGACCCATTAGAATTTAATCATAAGCAACATAAGTATAGAACTAGTGACAAAGAAAAGCTCAAGTTTTTAGAGAGTTACTGAAAACTCGGAAGGCATAACAAAACTACAAAGAAAAACACATAAAAGCAGAGACCATGGGCCGCAAGTGAAGCTCACCTTCATCAGCAGAAACTACGGAGACAGCTAAAAGGAAAAAGAGCAGCAGAACAGCCATTGAATCCTCACTGCCAAGCCAATCCCCTGTCCTCCAAAACCATACAAACCAAAACCCACAAGAGCAATCTCAAAAGAAAACCCAGAAAGGAAATCTAAGCAAAACCCAAAGAAACCAAAAGGGAAAGAATAAAAGAAACGACTAGAGAGAATAGGAAGAAAAAGAGAAAAGGGAGCTCCTTTTGAGGTCTGTGGAAGAGTGGTGGTGTTGTGCGAACTGATGACTGGGAAAGAGGGTTCAGTTTGTAAATAAAGAGGTGGGATTTTTTGTCGTTGTGAGGGGTTTTATGGAGCAGATGATCACAGAGCGTGTGTCAGGGATCCAACGGCTGAGATTTACATGCAGTTGCATAGTAACTAGTAAAGCAGTAAATCCTACCCCAGAACCACTTGATGAGTTGATGGGCCTTATGCCCGTATCAGATTCAGAGGGCTTATGTTTGCCTGAGTTCACGAACCACGAGGAGACCACGTATGCTGACGTGGCGTGGCAGCTGGATTCAACGGTCATATTCCGGACAATGTCTAGTTCTTGTCTTCTTGATTCTTTTATTTGTTTGTGAGTTTCTACTCATTATTTGTTTATCACACATTTACACTGTTTTTATTTAACTTCAAATTTATTTTGAATTACATTTTTTTAACGAGTAAGATATTATATATTTATATACTAATAGTCTAATACATTATTTTTATAAATAAGTTTTAAAAAATTAATCACAATTTGTTTTGTTTAAGATCTTTAACAATTTTTTTTTAATTTAAAAATCCTACTCTGGATTAGTATTTGAGCTCCTGGTTGTATCGCTCGAGTCGTGTTTGAATCCGAATAATACCTTGAGAAACACATCAAGATTTACCAAAGGAAAAGATAACATGAATAATGAGTTGGTGGATTGATATCTGATTGTGAGCGTGTGAAAAACAGAAAAAGGAGGCAATATCTCTTTGTTTCGAATCGATCAACTGAAAAACCTAAATAGTTGAGCGACCGGTTCTTTTATGTCATTCGGGGCCCCGGAGTGAAACTCAAGTACTCCTCGTAGTCTCGTACGGAGTTTGTTTCTCTTTTTCGGAGCTCCGAGATGGATCAGAACCAGAGATCATCGTCAGCATCAGCTTCACGAGCTTACCAGTTCCACCCCGCACGTGCAGCAATTGTCACTCTTTTCGACCTCTACTTAGGAGTACAACTCCCACTTCATCTCTCTTTCTTTTTTGGTTTGATGTTTTTTTGATTGAATTTCATTTGAATTTTTTCCTTTTGGCAGAGAAGTAGTCGCCAGAAACATGAGGATTCAACTCGAGAACCACCGTAAGTGTCTATTTTATCTTTGGTCTTGCAATTAGTTTGAATAATGAGCTTAATTTGAATTAATGTTTGAAGTTACTGTTGGGTTGTCGATTCTTTGTTAGTTGCTTGATTTGAACCATTTAATTTATATTGGAATGAGGCTACTTTCAGGAACAAGTCACAGAAGCGTGTGCTTGCTCTTGATAGAGAGCTTCCTCCTCGAAATGAGCAGTTCCTTGTAGATTTTGAGCAACTTCAGAGCCAGTTTCCTGTAAGTTACAGAATTTGATACACCTTTTAGCGTCGTATGTCTCTTCTATTCATTTATAGCTACTCTTTTGTTTTATTCAACTATGTATATGAGACTATGACCTTATTATCATTATTGTTAGTATAAGTTAATGTTTCTGGTGCGGTTCCATGTATTTCAGGACCAAGATCAACTGCGTGTTGTGACAGAGTCTGTGCTTATATCTCTAGTTGTGCAGTGTAGTAATCATGCACCACGGGCAGAATTTCTTCTCTTTGCTTTGAGGAGCTTGTGCACTATAGGTCACATTAATTGGGATAGTTTTTTGCCGTCCCTTCTTTCTTCGGTCTCCACTGCAGAAATGTCAGTGGGTCAAGGGAGTCAAGCAATGCCTGCTGTCTCATCACAGTCCGGTATGCTTCCATCTTCAAACACAATTCCCAATTCATCTAATTTTCAATCTTCAAATCCCGCCTCTCCATTACCTTCAGTTCATGGTATTGGTTCCCCCAGCCAGTCAGCTATTGAGCCATCATCTTGTGCAACTATGTCACCAGCTAAATCATCTGATATACCCAGTAATGGACAGCAAGCTACTGCAAGGGTCAATTCATCTATAAGAGATAATGCTATAAGCAGTCTACGCCAGCTGTGTTGCAAGATTATTTTAACTGGACTTGAATTTAATTTAAAACCAGTGACTCATGCCGACATTTTTTCCCATATGCTGAATTGGCTGGTTAATTGGGATCAAAAACAACTCGGGGTTGATGAATCTGATGGTGTAAAATCCTGGAGATCTGGAAAGGCTCTAATTGAATGGCTACATAGTTGTTTGGATGTCATTTGGCTTTTGGTTGATGAGGATAAATGCCGAGTGCCCTTCTATGAATTACTGCGCAGTGGCTTGCAATTTATGGAGAACATACCTGATGATGAGGCCTTGTTTACTCTAATCTTGGAGATACATAGGAGGCGAGATATGATGGCCATGCATATGAAAATGTTAGATCAACACCTACATTGCCCTACATTTGGGACTCATCGGATTTTCTCTCAGACAACTCCTAGTATTTCAGGTGAAGCAGTAGCGAGCTTGCGGTATTCACCAATTACATATCCAAGTGTACTTGGAGAACCATTGCATGGAGAGGTGATGAATTTATATAAGAAGTCATTATTTGGGCAGGGAATATTAGTATACATTATTTTGATGAAATAGTATAGTATCATAGGAAGATCAGAAGAAGGTTATAATGTACTAGTACATCTGTAAAGAGAGATGATACTCTCTACCAAGTATGATTTTTGTATGTGTGCTACTTCTTATGGGCTCATTTTTATGGAACTCAAAAGCCTCCATAATTTGAATTAGATTGCTCTCTTTTTGCTGGTGCAGGATCTTGCAACTTCTATTCCGAGAGGAAGTTTGGATTGGGAGAGAGTGTTGCGTTGCATTAGGCATGCTCTTTGTACTACTCCATCACCTGACTGGTGGAAACGGGTGCTACTTGTGGCTCCTTGCTATAGGTCTCCTTCTCAAGGGCCTACTCCTGGTGCTGTTTTCACTTCTGAAATGATTTCTGAGGGAACAATTGATAGAATTGTTGAGCTATTGAAGTTGACAAATTCAGGTAATACTATCTTCGTTGTTGATTATTCTTATTATTTTATGGAGTTTTGTATACCTTTTCATTTTTCTGCTTAGCAAGTGTTTTAGTACCTTTCTATCAATTTTTTGTTTTACTTTTTTATTTTTGGTTGTGGCTGCTTGTGTAATGATTGATTGTAGTGGGTATCTGAAATGTTATATCTTACTAAGCTATTTTCTTATATGTTGTTCCTTGCAGATGTTAATTGCTGGCAAGACTGGCTTGTCTTTTCAGACATATTCTTTTTTCTTATAAAGAGTGGTTGCATTGATTTTGTTGATTTTGTGGACAAGCTAGTTTTACGCCTCACAGAGGGTGATCATCATATTCTTAGGACAAATCACGTTACTTGGCTTCTTGCTCAAATTATTCGGGTTGAGCTTGTGATAAATGCTCTAAATTCAGATGCTAGAAAGGTTGTCTTTGAAAAGTAAAATTCATTGTCTTTCTACAGAAATTATATCATTTTGTCTTGCTTCTTGCCCTTTTCTCTGTTTACCTAATCAGAAATTCTTAATTTCTGTTGTCCAAGGTATTTTTATTAGCTGCACTACTTAAATGGAGCATTGTTCCACTTTGGCCCCAAAGAATGACATATGTTATTTTGATTTTGATTTTGATTTTGTCAGTAATTATCCAGTGCTGCTTGATTACATCATTCATATTTATAACCTGTAGCTTTATTGCTGGTAGGTGGAGACGACCCGAAAGATCCTATCGTTTCATAAAGAAGATAGAAGCTCAGATCCAAATAGTCCTCAAAATATCCTGCTCGACTTCATAAGCAGTTGCCAGAATTTACGTATTTGGTCGTTGAACACGACAACTAGAGAATATCTGAATAATGAGCAACTTCAGAAAGGAAAGCAAATAGATGAATGGTGGAGGCAAGCAATCAAAGGTACATTCCTTTCCATAAGTATTAAAAATTGACTATTGCTGGCAATGAAATCAAGAATTAATGCAATTAAATGTCCTAAGTACTATTTGTTGGGTCTATCAATGGTCTGTATAGTCATGTATTGTTGCATATAGGACATTTCTCCAACATTTACCAAACCCTTGTATATTAGTTTCTCCTCCCCCCAACACACACTCTGGATCATGATGCTTTTGGACTAGTAACTGAATTGGGCAATATTAAGTGAGTAACAATTCTTTTTTTTTTTTTTCTTTTTTCTCAGTTTCCAAATTTCTTGTGGTCTCATAAGGTGTTGGATTTGGATGCACAAACTCACTATTCCAGGCTTATTGGGAAAGGATGTGCCATATGCTGATCAATATTTTTTGGAAGGCATGTTCAAAGCCTTTGAACCTTTTACACATTGTTGTGAAGTGCTATGATATTGGAAATCTAGGGTGGAATAACTTTTCAGGCATAATAGATTCCCAGCAGAACCTATAAGACCTATAAATTATCTGATGTTATAAGCCTCACATTTTCATTTCTAATGTTGATCATCACTAATAAATCGTAATAAACCTATTAATTCTGTTCTATGGATGAAGTATGTTCAATTGTTAGATTGGCATGGTTCATCATCATCTTCCTTTCATGTCAATCATTTGGCAGAATATTAATCTGAAAATGACCACGGCTGGCCTCTGCCCCCAAAATATGGCTATTCCACTCATTCATTTGTGCTCTGGAATTGATACTTGATGATGTGTGAACATGTTGTAATGCATGCTTTTAATAGTAATTATCTGAGGAAGGCCTCTGAGGCATTTTCTTGGAGAACTAACTGGGTGTACTTAATTTTACTGATATGGTTATGAAGCATTGAAGCATAACTGTAATCATTCTGACCTGCTAAATAGTTTGTGTATTGAAGAATGTTTTGCCTGTAAATCTTGTGAATATGTATCTGTTGGTTTCTATTTCAGGGGATCGAATGATGGATTATATGAATATGGATGATAGGTCAATTGGGATGTTTTGGGTTGTTTCTTACACCATGGCGCAGCCAGCTTGTGAAACTGTGATCAATTGGTTATCCTCTGCTGGAGTTACAGAATCCTTACCGGGAACAACCCTACAGTCTAATGAGAGGTTAATGGTTATGCGAGAAGTAAGTCCATTGCCGATGTCATTGTTATCTGGCTTTTCAATGAACCTATGTTTAAAGCTGGCGTATCAAATGGAAGAATCATTATTTTGTGGGCAGGTACTCTTTTTTATTTTCTCGCTTAAATTTCCATTTGGGGCTTGGGAATAGACCTATATCAGGAAAGATAAAAATGCTAAAACTAGCCGGCATGGGCATGCCACACATAGCCTATGCACATGGGCTAGGCCATCTCGTGCCATATGGTGATTTTGAAAATGGTTAATGATACTTACTGGTCATTGAAAACTTATTTTTTTTGTTTATTGATGTATGGGCCTGCCATAAAGTGGCCAGAGGCCTGCAGGCTGTAAGATCTTGGATTAACATACACTTAGCATAATGAAGGGAGAAAGGACAACTAAAGGAAAGTTTCCTATGGTTTAAGTATGCAGATAAAAGTAGTAATGCAGTAATAGTGTAATACTTAATTTAAGGAAAAAGGTGACTTGACTGTTTTTTTTTTTGGGTAAATTTGGGAAGGGGGGGGGGGGTAAGCCCCGAAAAAGAACAATCCAAACTCAAATACAAACATCTCTCGTTTTTTCAATATATCAACTGACCTATTATTTAATATTCTGAACTGTCTTTTGACTTATACGCTTATATTTCAAATGCAGGTTGTACCTAGTATTGCAATGGCTGAAACATATACTAGGTTACTGCTCATTGCACCTCATTCATTATTTCGTTCCCATTTCAGCGTAATTCTCAATTTGCACCTCTGCTTAAAGTCCATTTTTCTTGTCCCTTTCTAAAATAATACTGATGTAACCTTTCTATTTTCATCAACATATAATATGATAATCTTTTGATACCTCAGCATTTGGCACAAAGGAATCCGTCTGTATTGAGCAAGCCGGGCGTAACTCTTTTGGTGCTTGAAATTTTGAACTATCGTTTGCTTCCACTTTACAGGTGATTGTTTATGTAATCCATATTGTGAAATCACACTAATTTCAAGTCAATTAGAAGTTCATAATGATATGGGATGACTATCATGGCTTCAGATGCTGTAAATATTTTGCATTTCTTGTATATCCAATATGATGCCACTGCAAGTTAAATTTATTATAGGTACCAAGGAAAAACCAAAGCCTTGATGTATGATGTTACAAAAATAGTTTCTGCTCTAAAAGCAAAACGTGGAGACCATCGTGTATTTAGATTGGCTGAGAACTTGTGTATGAATCTTATTCTGTCACTAAGAGATTTTTTCTTGGTGAAAAGGGAAGGGAAGGTATATACTGCGTTTTCCAAACTGCAACCCTGTTTCTGTTTAATTTTTGCAACTGAAATAAAAAGAATTATATGTGTTGTTACTCTTTGGCAGGGCCCAACTGAATTCACAGAAACCTTGAATCGAATAACTGTGATCACTCTTGCTATCATCATTAAAACACGAGGAATTGCTGATGCTGAACATCTGCCTTATCTTCAAACCATGTTAGAGCAGATATTAGCAACTAGTGAACATACATGGTCAGAGAAAACACTTCGCTATTTCCCTTCACTTCTTCGTGATGCCTTGATTCCACGGATAGATAAAAGGGGACTGGCAATTCAAGCATGGCAGCAGGTTCATTGTTTCGGTTGTTTTATTGGTTTTTGGTTGTGTTTGTTTTTTGGGTGATAAATCTATGGATTATTGTTTGATAGATACCAATATGCCCCCTCCGTCTTTTCTGATTGCTTGATCATTCAATCATAATGTTGAAAAATCCACTCCTTTTTGCAGGCGGAAACCACTGTGATTAACCAATGCACCCAGCTTCTGTCACCGTCAGCTGATCCTACTTATGTTATGACCTATATCAGTCATAGTTTTCCTCAACACAGAAAATATCTTTGTGCTGGTGCGTGGATCCTGATGCAAGGGCACCCAGAAAACATTAACAGTGTAAACTTGGTATAAATTTCCTGTATCATGATTGACACTATGATTAGTACTTATCCATTACTGTTAGAACTTTTAATTCTTTGCAGGCTTTTTTTGTCTTGCCTAAGAAACTGTTGCTTATTTGTAGTGTTTCCTTGTTCTATTTAATGGGTTTCAGGCACGTGTCTTGAGAGAGTTTTCCCCTGATGAAGTGACATCTAATATTTACACAATGGTGGATGTGGTGCTTCATCACATTCAGTTTGAACTTCAGCACGGCCATTCCTTGCAGGTTTATAAATTGTTCCTGGGTTTTCTTTCAAAATATGTACTGCAATGCTTACTAAGTTGTCTTTTAAGGTCATTTCATCAAGTTTTTCTTTTACAGGACCTTCTATTAAAAACATGTGCAAACCTAGCATTTTATATATGGACCCATGAGTTGCTTCCTTTGGATATTTTGCTTCTGGCACTTATTGATCGTGATGATGATCCCCATGCTTTGCGTATTGTGGTACGAACTTTCAACTTTATCTTTACTCTGAATTGCTAATGAAATAATAATGTTCCATGTACACATACAACTGCAATCTTTGATCTCATTCAAATCTCTGTTTTAGTTAGCTCATTTACTGTAATGGTTGTCGTCGTATCTTTATAATTATTTGTGCCTTAAAGTGTTGGTGTGAATTCTTTATTCCAGCATCATGCATTTTTAATGCTGGTGACCTACCTTGGATTAAGCTTAGGCTTATAGTTGCAATCTTTGTTTGACTGGGTGTCTACTTTCTCCATTATCGACAGCCTTGATTTCCTTTTCATAGGAGTTTATATGTTGAACTTGCTTATTATCTTTCTCTTGTTCCTTTTCTTCCTTGCTTATTATCAACAGTCTCTTAGTGGTGTTATGTTGTATGGTTTTATGTTCATGAATTGCTTACCTTTTAGCAACTCTTATATATCAATTAGATTAAAGATAACTAGGATTAATGTTAGAATTCCACTCTATCTGTTCTTGAAATTAATCTGGAAATGTACTATGGTCCTATTTATGTTTGTCTTGATGTGGTAATGATGTAACTAATATATGCCACAGATTAGTCTACTTGATAGGCAAGAACTTCAACAAAGAGTGAAACTATATTGTATGAATCGTGGCCCTCCTGAACACTGGCTTTACTCCGGAATCTTCAAGCGAGTTGAATTGCAGAAGGCCCTTGGGAATCATCTCTCTTGGAAGGACAGGTGGCATCTGTTAAATAATAACTTGTTTGGATTGGAACTGTATAATACGGTTTCTATGCTGAGATGAATACCTTGCAAAACACGATCTTTTTTGTTAATGCATATTCACTGACACAGTCTTTTATGTTATGCAGGTATCCCACATTCTTCGATGATACCGCAGCTCGTTTGCTTCCAGTCATTCCATTAATAATTTATAGACTAATTGAAAATGATGCCACAGATTCAGCCGACAGAGTTCTGGCCATGTATTCTCCATTTCTTGTTTATCACCCTTTAAGATTTACATTTGTTCGTGACATACTTGCTTATTTCTATGGCCATCTTCCTGGAAAGCTTATTGTTCGAATATTGAATGTACTCGATATCAGCAAGGTAAAAGACTTCTCTCTCTCTCTCTCTCTCTCTCTCTCTCTCTCTCTCTCTCTCTCTCTCCTTTTTTCTTTCAGTGATCAGTACTTTTCCTCCAATTAGTGTATTAACTCTAAGTTTGTTTCAGATCCCATTTTCTGAATCATTCCCGCAGCACGTTAATTCACCGAATACTGTCATGTGCCCACCTCCGGATTACTTTGCAACTCTCTTACTGGGACTAGTGAATAATGTTATACCTCCATTGCATAACAACTCAAAATCTGGATCAGCAACTGATGCTTTAAATAATTCAATGCGTGCCCCACCTAACAAGACTCCAGCAACGTCTCAGTCTGGGCAAGCAAATATTTCTGATGGCCAAAAAGCATTCTATCAAATTCAGGATCCAGGCACATATACTCAGCTGGTCCTTGAAACAGCAGTCATTGAATTACTCTCTCTTCCTGTATCTGCATCCCAGATTGTATCATCCCTGGTTCAAATTGTCATCAACATACAACCAACATTAATTCAATCCAGCAATGGCCTGCACGGAACTCCAAATGGTGTTGGGCAAGGCTCGGTTTTACCAACATCGCCTTCAGGCGGAAGCACAGATTCCTTAGGCACAAGCAGATCAACTGCTTCAGTTTCAGGAATAAATGCATCTAACTTTGTTTCTCGAAGTGGTTATACTTGCCAGCAATTGTCTTGCTTATTGATCCAAGCCTGTGGTCTTCTACTGGCTCAGCTCCCTCCTGATTTTCATGGACAACTCTATATAGAGGCATCACGTATAATAAAAGAAACATGGTGGCTCACTGATGGCAAAAGGTCACTTGGGGAACTAGACTCTGCTGTTGGTTACGCTTTGTTGGATCCAACATGGGCTGCTCAAGACAATACCTCAACAGCCATTGGTATGCTATAATATGCAGTGGTTATTTACTCCTTTTGTGCTATCCATTTCTAACTGTAACTCTATTCTTGTTGTTCCAGGTAATATTGTTGCCCTGCTTCATTCTTTTTTCAGTAACCTCCCACAGGAATGGCTAGAAGGGACCCATCTTATCATCAAGCATCTCAGGCCAGTGACATCAGTTGCAATGCTGAGAATAGCATTCCGCATAATGGGTCCATTGCTCCCAAAACTCGCCAATGCTCACACCCTCTTCAGTAAGGTACATAAATTCACTGATCGGCAACTTTTATTCAAGTTTCATCTAGGGTTTCACTCATTTCCAACGTTTATTTGAATGTCATTCAAGGTAAAATGTACTACAGAACCCAACGCCACACTTGATATTGTTTTGTTTTTGTTGATCAAATAAATCAATTATATTAATCAAATGGGGCCAAAAAATATGCGATATAAGTGTAGCAGACTATTGCAATGAAGAAAGTTTCAGTCTTTTTTGTTTAATCATTTTCATAACTTATTTCAGACACTATCATCGATTTTAAATATGATGGTGGATGTCTTCGGAAAGACTGCACAGCCATCAACTCCCATTGAACCATTAGAAATAGCAGATCTTATTGACTTCTTGTAAGTACTGCTTCTTTATCCTCAAAGCAAATTTTCCGTATGTGGTCTGATATATCATTTGTTTGGTGCCTGACGATAGCTAACTATGCATAACCCATGTGTTTCTCAGCCATCATGTGGTCCATTATGAAGGGCAGGGAGGGCCTGTGCAGGCAAACAGCAAGCCTAGACCAGAGGTTTTGGCTCTGTTTGGAAGAGCTGCGGAAAGTCTACGTCCAGACATACAGCATCTTCTTTCCCACTTAAAAACGGATACAAATTCTTCCATTTATGCTGCTACTCATCCTAAGTTGGTCCAGAATGCATCATAAAAGTTTCTCTGAAACAGAGCGGTGGATAGCCCTGCACTTTACGATGATTTAGAGCCGTCGAGGACTTTCTACAAGCATGTAAAACTGTGTATACGCACAATCTTAAGCTAACACATTAACTTAAGTGGAATTTAAGAGGGCTCATCTTTATTTCCAGCTGTATGTATTATCAGAGACAGGGAAGAAGAGGGGAAGAGAAAGCAAGTAACAATAAAATTACATATCATGAGTATTTTTGTAGGATTCTTTCTATTCTTTTTTTTTTTTTTTGGCCAGGGGATTCCTTGTATTATTTTGGGTATTTTGATCTGAATGGGATAGTGTCAGCTTAATTGGCAAAGTTTCTTATGCCATTCTAAAGATCGCACGTCTTTATTTTGGCAAAGATATCCACCATCACTAGAATTGAGGAATTTATTGGTAAACGGAATTTGCTAATATTAGAAAACTGTCTTCGCTACAAAGCCGTAGGTGACGAGAAGCCATACCTACACGTCACGTCCCTGCAAAAGAATGCCTTCGCTGATTGGTTAAAAGCTTTGACTAAGTTGCACGTCGGGTTCACAAAAGCGGACCCGCTGGTCCCACCCAAGCTCAACGAAAAAAACTGTCGTTCTAAACGTTATTGATGGTGAAATGTTAATACCAAAAAACATGATATCAGGTGATCTCCAACATATTCCACAAATTCAGTTATTCAAGTCTTATTTTGCTGACCTAGGTAGCAATTTGAAAGTCAAATTTCTTATTTTAAAATTGTGAACTTCAACAAAATTCTTTAATTTTATTAATTTATTATTTTTGATTGAGCTAACTTTGGCTCCTTATTTTGACGAACTCATTTGCAGAGAATGTTGAAGATGACTTATCCAAGGTGGCACAATTAATTGAGCAGCTAAAGACTTTTATCAAATCTGTTAGAGATGATCTAACAGGCCAACCCAACCAATTAGTTCATAACCTGGTCTTTCTCCTCCATTTTTAATTTCCATGTTTCCTCTACTATTTTGTGCCAGTAAATAACTAGATAAACACAGACTGAGAGATGAGATTAATGCTTTGAGAAGAAAAACAAAAACAAAGAGCAAGTCGACTAGTGGGAGTGGGACAAATCAAGGCAAGACAGAGGTTGTATTTGTATGATCACATCCCACATCCATACAAATCCTGGAAAGAAAAATCCTCATCTCCTCCTGTACTATGGTGCCGATGATTTTAGATCATCTTTCATGTCTACCATAATGCACCCCACAGTTTTAATTTGAAAATCTTGACATTTTTTTCTTGGCGGTGCTTGGTAACCACCGTGTCGTAACGATGTTTTAAGAAAAGAAAATTAGCGCAGAACAAATAGAAGGATTCAAGTTAGTGTTGGGAAGAATTCAAACAGAAAAAGAGGACTGCCGTCAGAAGTAGATATAGGGTGTGTTTGGTAATACTGTGAAAATAATTAGCTGTGAATTAAAGCTGCTGTGAAGTATAACTAACTGTGAAACAAAGTAGTTTAGTGTTTGGTAAATTGTGTTTTCAAAAGTGCTGTGAAGTAAAAGTAGCTGTGAAGCAAAGCAATACTGTTTGGTAAATTTTCATGTAAAAGTGCTTTGGATGTTTATAATGACTAAAATTGACATGTTATAGTTGAAAATATTTTTTACTCATTTGTTTGGCAAAAAAAAAAGTGTTTTTTGCTTGTTTTTCAATTTTTTTTTACAAATTAATAGTTTTTCATTTTACATGTTAATATGTATGAGGTCTAAACTGACACATGTCTCTCATTTGTTTGATATTTGAAAACATAACTATATAATATTATCTAACAAAAAACTATAACTAACATTCGACATCTTTTTCAACGTAAAATAAGAATTAAAAATATTGGAAATAATAACAAATACATATTAAAACGTCTAAATGGATGCACGAATTAAACTTGTAGCAATGTTATTTCTCAGTTGCTCCATCTCTTGTGCTCCCGAACCCTGGGTAATATGATAATCCTCAATTTGATCTGCCTCCTCACTTACGATGTCATTTGGGTCATCCTCACTTTCATTAAAATGTATATCACGGTTGGCATGCCTTCGTATATAGTTATGAAGTGCCATAGTTGCAATGACAATTTTAACTTGCTTCGTGAACGAGTAATTGGGCATGTCCCTTAAAATCTTCCACCTTCTTTTCCATACTCCAAAAGTACGCTCAATGACACTCCTAAGGGAAGAGTGCGCGTGGTTAAATATCTCTCTAGAACCTCTTGGTTGGCTACCCCTGCGGAAATCTGGAAGATGATATCGTTCACCCTTATATGGTCCCAAATACCCAATCATTTGTGGATACCCAGCATCCACAAGATAATATTTACCTGTCAAATACATTATATGTTTAATTATACTATAATTTTAAACTATAAAATTGAAAGTTCAACATTATAATATTGAAAGTATAATATTACCATTTGGAGGTTTAGGAAAGTTTAAAGCATCATTTTGTAAAACTGACATGAAGACTTTTGTATCATGTGCAGTGCCTTCCCAACCTGCACATGCAAATATGAATTGCATGTCAAAATTACATGCAGCCATTATGTTTTGAGTCGGTATCCCTTTCCTGCCAATGTATGGTACTTGATCTTGAGGAGGTATCGAGGCATGTACATGTACACCATCAATAGCACCAATACAATCCTACAAATGATGCAAAGATAAACTTCTCAATACATGTAACTTAATTAACAATAATTAATTAACAAGAAAAATCATAAATAATTAATTAACAAGAAAAATCATAAATTACTAGATCAAATTATTACCTTAAAATGAGGCATATATCTAGGATCTCTCAATATTTCTTTAGGGGTACCGTTAAACTCATCTTCCGAAGGTTTGATGATATCTATTGCCATAAGACATACACAATCAAGTAAGACACCAAAATATCTACTTACGGTTTCACCGGAATGTTGAAACCGTTCTTGAATTAACCTATTTCCTACCTCATGTCCTAGAGTGTGTAAAAACATTCCCAACATCTCAGCAGCACTCATTCTCCTTGAACCTTTCAACCCATAATGAGTTTCCAAATCAGTACACAATTTAGAAAACACATATTTGTCCATTCTAAACATATCATGACACCGACGTTCATTCCCATCTAAAAGCTCCCTCAACCAAATATTTCCTGTTTGGGAAGAAACCATACAAGGAACTTTATGAATATATTTTTCATACTAATATTCAATAGTGCGAACACAAAGACATATAGCTTGGTTAAACTCCTCCTCATCTTCCAAAGTGTCCATATTCTAATAAAATAACCTGCAAATTTAAGATTTATTTATCATCAATCCATCTTTCCATCATGAACAATAGGAACCAAAAAAAAAACTAAACATATAATACTAATCAAGTTCTAACCATATACTAATCAAGTTCCAACCATATATAAAAATCAAACAAACTGCAATCAACCAAGTTTCAAACAACATAATATAAATAAGTTTCATAATAAACATGCAACTAGTTAGCATATTTTTTCATCATATAATTAAGCCACTGAAGCTTGATGTCTGGATCTTCAATAGTAGTGAACATCTCTCTCCTCTCTTGACTCATAAATAACTCAGTCGCATAGAGCCACAAACTGCTCCCGGCCTCTGCCCCAGGTAAAGATGAGACTACCTTCATCACTTCAGGAATACTACAAGCTTGTGAGGTTGCATGCATTACTGAAGTAGCAGTACTCCTAGTTTCAATTGCATCAACCATTCGATCAATTTGTTGCGACAATTTCGCAGCACCTCCTACTTTTCCCCTTCTTGTAAAAGTTCCTTTGTCTTTCTTCTCTTCAGTTGCTTTTCTTTTTCCCTTCCCTGAAGAACTTTCAGTAACTTGTGTGGTTTCCATTGTGTGAGTAGTATCATCGGAGTCACCACTACCTTCGAGTGCAATATCATCACCATTCGATGCTTCTTGATTTTCAGACGGAAGTACACCAGATGAGGGTGCCCAAGCATGCTGGCCAGTGGCCACAGTGTTCATAAACATCCTATCAAGCTTCTGCTCCATATCAGGACTAATGCCATTTTTACGAAATTGTGCATACTTCTTGTTTTTCTACATAGCAAAGAGATAAAGTCATGATTATATAGCTAAAAGACAATAAAGTCAAAGAAAGCATGAAGTTTGACATAAGATTTCAATTGCGGATGGAGAGTGTTAAAGAATGAAGCATGAAGCATGAAGTCAAAGAATTTATCTAATTCCCAAAGAATTCTATTAAACAATGAAAGTGTAACCAAACTGATGCAGCAACTGATGCAGCAAACTGATGCACTTATTTAACAAACTGTCTTCCTATGTACTTTCCTATGTACTTTGCATCAGGCAGCAACTGATGCAGTTATTTAACAAACTGTCTTCCAAGTCTGCCAAGTACAAGCCTAGGGTATGTAACCAATATTGTAACCCCTGTTTAGATCCTTTAGCCCTATTGTGTTTTTTCTTTTCCTTCATTATTAATTTTTGTGTTTTTCCTTTTCCTTCATTATTAATATATAAATATATTTTTAAAAGTTAATAATATATACGTTGTTTTCATCTGTCACATGGAAAACACCTTTTATATATGGCAACAAAGGGTCACTAGACTAGCCTGTAACCAAAACAGGGTCATCACTGTACGTACTGCACACTGCATAGAAAGTTAATTACAAGTGCTAGAACACACATATATGCTAGCTAGCTAGCTATATACACTTGGGAAACCAGACACGTACAGTAGAGCAAAAGACTACTACCCGAGTCCCGATCACAGAAAAAACTCTGGCATACTCTTAATTTGTAACATACTCTTAGCATACTCTTAGCATAAGTTCCCCATCCGCAAAGAAGTCATGATTAAACATTTTATTGAGTCTAAATGCATTATTATAAGTAATAGTAATCAATCCCAAATCAAAGAAAGCAGTGGTATGTACTGAAGTCAATTGACAAATTCATGATTATATAGCAAAAAGATAATAAATGAAAAATTTACACACCTGAATTTTACTCTGCCACCAATCGTTAGAAGCATCAACAGTACCAAGTTTGGGATTCCACCCCAAACCAGTTTCCTTCCCTTTTAATTCTTTCCAATATTTCCATTGTTCTTTAAGTACATCCCACTTATTTTTCAATTGCGATTTAGATAATTCTTGTCCTGTCTTTTTAGCAAAATTGATCCTCAAACTTTCCCATCCTTCCTTTTCAAAGTGAGTAGTAGGACGGCGTCCTGCCTCGACCTCCTTGATACAAAGGTCACAAAATATAGGTATATTATGCTCATTCCATACAGCCTTAACTCCTGAGTCATTCTTCTTTCCCATCTGTATATAAGTACTTGGTTCCATAACCAAAAGATAGCCAAAAGATAGCCAAAAGATAGTCATTCTTCTTTCCCATCAGTTTCCATTTTTCCATAACCAAAAGATAGCCAAAAATAAACCAAACTGATCATGGAAGTGACTCAAGAAAAACCAAATTGATGCAGGTTGCTGTGTATACGTGTGAAGAATGTGGTTTTGAGATTTATCAGGTAATAAGGGGCAAGCTTAGCTCAGATATCCTGAAATGAATCTCCTCAAATAAGAAGAGATTTTCCATGATAAATTTTTGTCCTATTTCCACCATAAACCAATATAATATTTTCCATTCAATTGCCAGGAAGTCATAATAAAGTGGGATTTAGAACTAGCTACAACACCAAACATATTCAGCATATTTTCTTACATTTCTTTTACCCTTCGGAATATTATCTTTTAATGCCATTGGGTCTATACTTGGGTCTAGTTTCTTTAAAGCCACTTTTTTTATTCATTAATTGTTTTGTGCCTAACAGGAAGTAACTGCTCGAGTCTTTATGCCCCTGTTTGAGTGCCCATCCAGGCGCTGTTTTACAAATAGAACAAAGGGGAATCTCATTCTTCAACTCAGGGCATCAAAATTTTTGAAGTTTCAGGAGGTTTATATTTTATCCTATTTCATTCTTGAATTATACTATACCAAGGAGGACATCTGAATCTTTTGACAGTTTTACTATCTGCTTATGTGACATACATCTACATCAACTTGATTACTATAATCACCACAACACTGCCCATGCAGCCACTTTCACTAACATACATAAGAGATAATATTCACATAGAGGAGTCTGAAACAAACTAGGAGCAAAAATGGTGTAAAAAGTAAAACATGAATAAGTAAAATCCATTGTCTATGGGGTATCAATTGTCTTTCTCCAACATAATTTCAAACACTTAAACTGCAAACAAGCCACAAGCTAGCAAAGCCTCAAATTCAATAAACCTTTCACTCAATTCAATTACTCATCAATCATTTCTACACCAAATGAAAAGAAAACAAAAAATAAGATATGGGTTTTTTTTTTTGGGAGGATTGTCAAACACTGCCATTCTCAGACATAATACTGCAAACAAACTACAACAAAGCAAAGCCTCAAATTTAATAACACTTTCTACATCTCAAACTAAACCCCATAAATCATCAATTCGCACAAAACCCATATGCACCAGAAAGATTCTTAATCATCCAATGCAACAGCAGCTGCTTATTAACACAAACACACTGCACTCACTATTGTAATGCAAGCACTAATTCAAAAAAACAAGATATGGGGTTTTTTTTTTGGGAGGATTGATTGAATTTGTACCTGACTTTCTTGAGCAGGATGGCCTTAAGCTTGCGTGCTAGGTCTTGGGATATCAGCAAGCACTAATTAACTAAGATGAAATTCCCAAACAGAAATCAAAATTCAAACAACAAGCCTGGCCTCACTCACAGATATAAAAAATTTAGGAACCCTAAATCAAAAATTTAGGAAATTTTGACAGAGAGAGAGAAACATAGAGCACTAACCTATGAAGACGACGACAACAGACGATGGAGACGACGACAACAGACGATGGAGACGACGAGAAGAAATGGCGATTGAAGGCTTTCAAGTTGCAGAGACTGTGAGAGAGAACGGCGGAGAAGACAACATCGTGAAAATGTGAGGTATAACATGTAATTTTTCTAACATGATCGAGGGTATAATAGGAAATGTAAATATTTCATTAAATGACCGGTTTTTTGTAACTCACAGCTGCTTTTAAAAGCAGGGGAGGACCTGCTTTGCATAGTTACGGTCACTCACCTCCAACTTTCATACAAAGCAACTTAATTAATATTTACCAAACACCAATTAGCTGCTTTAATTGTGTGTCACCTCACAATTGTAATAAAAAGCTGCTTTTCCATGTTTACCAAACGCACCCATAGTCAGTTGGCAAAGTTTGAGTGGTGAAAGCAACTAAACATACGGAATATGATGCCAAAAGTTCCCAATAACATATGGATGAAACAGAAACATCAGTTTTGGACGGGTATAGACGGTTATTATTTTCAAACTGAGCAAAGTAGCAAAGTAATAAGAGTTAAATATTACACAAAGTTACTCAATGTTATAGAGTCAGAAAAAGCTGGAAAGGATCCGACTACCATTCAATATAATAGGGGAGCATAGGGGAATAAATCCCTACAACATGAGAAGGAACTTAGTTAAGACTTGAAATCTAAAACAGTCAGGGTAACAGTTATTTTGAGGAACAATGTGCTTTACATCAAACATCATTGTTGTTCTCCTTGCTTGCAGATAAAAGTCACTCCATTGGATTCCGGGGTGCTGCACTCTGGAGATTTCTTGCTGAAGTTGTAGGGTGCAGAATTCATTACCCTGCACAGAGCCACAGACGAAGAAAGACCTCAAGATATTTTAAGCTGCTGAATTTATTTCTGGCTGAAGTTCCAATCATATATATCATTTCCTCAGTTGCACTGATTATAAAAGTATGTATGCTAGTCTATTTTGAAGTTATAAGTTGGGGCACCTGTTTAGCTGTTCCTAAAAATATAGTAACATTTAGCACAAAACAATCCAAAATCCTAATCAATATTCACCTTCAACAAACCAAACTTTTAATTGTAAACCAACACCATTCATGAAATAACCTCAGAAAAAACAGCAGAGACTAGCAACCATAGGTTCTAACTTACATATACAAAAGGCCCTCTTCTTACTACGATATACAGCACAATAGTGTACTTGGAATCAATAAAAACTCACCTTTCCTTGCGCTTCTCCAAAAAACGAGCCAAGGATGCTTTGCGGGCTTGTGGAACAGCTGCATAGAAAACCATATGCAAGTTTAAATGGTAAATGTTTGTCTGATAAAGAAAAAAATGGCAAATTTTGTGATCACAACTGTACTTAATACTCATACTACCAATGGTCAGACAAATATACAAAACTTTGAAATTAAGATTATGGTGCATGCTGAAAATAGAAACCTCTGATATGTTATCTAAGGAATAACTCAAAAAATGTTCACCATATTACAATGTTCAGCAATATTTGAACTTCACCAAAAATTCAAGCATGGTGGCAGAAGAAAGGTCATGTAATTTGGAGTTTCACAAATCAGAGATTTTGTTGAGAAAAAAAATATTAGAAACCACCCTCCAAAAACAGAGAATCATACCAGAAGGAATTATAGTAGATGCAGCAACAGATCCAACTGCAGTTGCTATTTTTAAAGGCTCCATTATGCTTTCAGAAGTGATTGGACGTGCCATCAGTTCATCAGTGCTTGTGGACCCACTTACTGACTGGGCACCAATATGTGAAGAAACAGATAAGGGGCTAGAAAGAGCAGACTGTGGTGCATTTGTAAGCTGATTCACAGGAACACCATCTTCTGCAGCCAACTTTTCACTAGGTGCTTGAGTTTTTGGGTGCGCAGCATTAGCAGAGATGGAAGGACCATTGCCAGCCAAAAGCATCATAGCCTGAGCCTAAAACAACTTTTGAGTTCACCTATAACCCAATAGAAGATTGACAACCAGAAAAACCTATGTCTTTATGCACACTTCATGCACATGTGTGTGTGAAGAGAGAGGGGAGGTAGGGAGGGTACCTTCTCAGGGGAGATATCATCATAGACATTCACAGTACCAGCATAAAAGATTGTCAATTGAGACGGAGGACCAGAGGTCTTGACATTGTTCCTACAGAAGACATTTTAAGGAACACTCAAGGATACACTTATGTTTGTGACATGATCATTCAAGATTCCAAGCATAAAATAAAAATTTACCATGGTTCAGTGATCCCAGCAATGGACCCTGCACTCTGAAGAATTGGATGTGGAGTTGTAACAGGAATTCCTCCAAGTAATTGTTGCTTGATGGTAGAAGCAGCAAAATTCTGACCAGTAGTAGCAAAATGATTCTTCAAGTAGTGGTTGCCCAAAGGAACAGAAATTGCTTGATCGGAAACTGAAATCATCTTCACATCATAAGGACGTTGCACAGAATGCACATCATGTTGCATAGGATAAGTTGTCCGGGAAAAATGAGTGCCACCTTGCCTATCGTGATTGAAGTACTTCTAGATGATAAAAACCAGAAACCAATGAGAGAAAGGGCAACAACAATAGCAAGTAATACTTAAACGATCCTATATCTTCCTGATACATCAATCATTTACGGGGTGGTTTCAACAACCATAGACATTATTGACAAATCCAAATTTTTTCGGGCATAGAAACTTATGCCAAATATCTTTCTTCATATTTGAGCAGACACATCACCAATGGCAGTACTAGATATTCAAACAAGCAATTTCTTGATTTATTTCAATCCTCATGCCACAAAATAAAATCAATCCATATACTACATTAAACAAAATCAATCTAGATGTCAAATATGCAGAAGAAAAGAGCATCAACACTATCTACTTCCAACAATCTCTGGTCGCAAACAAATTTACCTGAGTTTCACATGTGGTTCGTTTCTGACAAGGGTCAAATGCATCTACATTTGAGATAGGCATGAATCCAGAAGAAAACAAGGACTCAGATACCATCTTTTTAGTCTTATCATCTTGAGCAGCTTTGAAAGACATCAAATGAGGAATTGTAGAGACCTTGTTTGAGAAAGGCCAATGTGCATCTGCACCTCTAGTAAACCCTGTAAATTGCAACACAGAGACCAACAAAAATCAGTTAAGAACTTAAAAAGCCAAAACTATATATCTTTTGTCCCCCCACCCCCGTACTTTCTTCTAGTTACAGGAACTTCTGAAGTCCCGGTTTAAAATCAACAGAAGATGGCATAACTTTACAGAATTAGAGCGGAACATCCAAGGCACAAATTTAAATAAATTTCTTAAATCATTTGTGGGTATTACTAGGTTGCTTGCTATGTAAACAGCTTGTTACGGCCAAACAAATACTAAGAATAAATTGGTAGGAGATCATAACTTACTAGTACCCTGGTGGGAAATTTGTAAATACCATCCGGCAATCGCATCTTAAAGATGAAATTATACACTGATACACATATTTTTTTATTTTTTTTGTTAAGAGGAGGCTTTACAGCCCAGACAACCCAAAACTAACCATAAACAACTCTAGACCTATACAGGCCTTTACAATCCTCCTCATATAAACTAACCACTGATACACATATTGATAACTAGCAAACATAGGAAAACTCTAACAAACAACTACCATTTAGTGTGCTGGAATAACAACTGGATTTACTCCGAATTATCCAAGGAAAAGACTTCTGAATCATAAAAAGCACTTTCTAGGAAAATTTAAAATGAACCTAGCAAACCATTAGTCACTTTTCCTATCTTAATCTACCGCCATGCAAAACGAAGTTGCTTAACTACAACAAAATTAAAAAATTACAGATAATTCAAAGACCAAAAACAAAAAGATTCCACATTTAAGAAATTGAACCCGCAAAAATTGCTGTAGCTAAAAGAAGTGGATGAGAAATTCATACCTGAGTCTTTGCATCCATCATTGTTAATCTCCTCCTTCACCACAACCAATGACTCTCTTGAGCTCAAACCCAAGAAATTTCTCTCCATCTCAGCCCACAACACTAAACAAACAAACCCACCTGAAATCCAATCCAACAAACCCTTCAACCAAACCTGAAAGAGAAATAAAGAACAAGCTTCCAACTACAGCAAACAAAAAACAAAAAACAAAATCAGCAGAGAGAGAAAGAGGTCTTCTACAGAGAATCGAGAATTATAAATAGATCCTGACCGTTTAAGTTTAAAAAATGGTGCGTGAGTTACTGATATATCCGGTAAAGGTAACCGGGTGGTCCAGTGATTACACCACGTGCGCGTAAACGGACGTTGTACCAGATTGGTTCCCACCTGTACTGCAAAAAGCACACACGTGATTTTATGGATAAACTCGTGACGTAATAGGCCCGGACGGTCCGATTTAATTATTCTATTATATAAAAAAGAAAAAATTATTTTATATAATTAATATTAATATAATATTTTATAAATATAAATATGTTCGTTCAATAATTTTCTTATAAATTTACTCATTAAATTAATTAAAAGAGATGATTTTCGCACTCATTTTTTCTCTATTTGCACTCATTCTTATTTTTTTAAATGTTTGTATATATTTTTATTATTTATTTTCCACATATACTCTTTGGCTTTTAATTACAGAATGTCACATATGCAACATTAAATCTTACACATTTAATTTTTTAAAATTGTCATAATAATATATCTATTTCTATAACTCTTTTTTAAAAATGAAGAAAAGCTTATGTAATTTTTTACACTTCTGTCTGTCTGTCTTCATGATATATAGTACATCTCTCTTTTCTAATTAAACTGTCATGTGACATTCATTTTTAAAAAATCAAATATGTTACAAATAAGTAGTGGTTGCTTGGCATATGAACATTTTTTTTTTTGCAGTGTCAAAAGACCCAAAAATGAATGAGTGGACTAATTAAAACCCTAATTAATTTCATAATACAAAATTCACCATCAAAAGAAAAAGATACATAAATCATGACACTCATGAAGAAAACGAAAAAAAATATGACAAACTAAATATTTTCCTAATAAAGTTTAGAATGATGATTAAAAGCATGTACAAGATTCATTCACAAAAGAAAAAAAAAAAAAAAAAGGCATATAAGGCAAAAATATGCAATATGAAAAAGATACAATGACGGGGAGAGAAAATTACTTATTTTTATTTTTTTAATAAGTACAAGATAATTTAGAAAAAAAATAATTATTACTGAAAGATAATTAAAATAAAAAATCAATAGCCATAAAGGGTAAATTTGAAAAAATATACAAAATACATTAAAAAATAAAATGAAGTGTAAACAAAGAAAAAAAGAGTGCAAAAAATGCCTCCCTTAATTAAAACACATAAAAGTATAATAATTTTTCTTAAAAGACCTAACAAAATTAGGATTTAGGGTTCAAAAATAATAAATTGGGCAACGCCAACTAATGACTAAACCGCATGTCAGCCTTTTCAATGTTAATTAACACAAAAAGTGTCATAAACAGTCTCAGAAGTAGTTCAGATGATTCACGAAGGAATATGATATTTTTCGCTATCAATAAATTAATTAATGTACTAAATTATTTGTATTTTTTTGTTTTTGTTTTGGCCAAACTTGATTTTTTTTGTTTAATTACTTGGAGAGGCGCACAAAATTCCCAGTCTCTGTACTCTGTACGAGAGGTGTGAGCTGTTCGCGGTCCCCCTCTCTCCTTTTCTTTCTGTGATGATTGTTGCACAAATATCACGTGTTGTGTAAAATAATTTTTGTTTTATCATTTATATCTTGAAAAGCCAGCCTTTTGCCATCTCATAATTTTCATTAGATTTCTAAAGGTAACCATTCAATTAGACAAATTTTAAAAGCTCATGGTTATCTAAAAGAAAAATTAGATAACCATGAGCCCTGATCATCAATAACCATATGACTATGTTTTTATAATCGCCAATTACTATTTTTGAATATATGAACAAAACCATGTGCTAAGGTTATTTCCAACTTAACAAAAAATCGACATGAGGATTTAAAAATGTTGTCATATATAATTTCACTCTCCATTTTTCTAAAGTTTCTTGTATAGTGCAAAGTTGACTAGGTACTTGATTCCAAGGATGTGCCAACAGAAATTATATATAAAATTGCCGATTTTCGGTTTAAATCATCAGATTCATAACCACATCTCGAATAAACAATTTGGCACGAGTAAAAAATTCGACATATTTGTAATTTTGCAACAGAAAAATCCTTTTTATTATTATTAATTTGAAACTAAAATCAATATACTGTATGGTGTAAGGCATAAATAACACCAAAACGCCAACTATATTATTATGTGACGACATAAACCTTTTGGTTTTAGATGACAAATAGAAATATAGAATAATGAAATATTCTCTTCCAAACGATGATGTAAAGTAACATTGAACAAGGCATGAGCCGCCACTAATCAGTCTAATCTACAAACGATAAATGATGGGTTCTTAACTTTCTTTCAACTAGACCTAAGGGTTTAAATTTCGAAAATTTCGCAGAAATTTTCGATTTTGGGAGGGATCGAAATTGAAATCAAGTTTTGTTAAATTTTCGGTATAATTTCGGCGAAATTTCNATTAAAAGGTTTATGGTAGATTGGAGTTTGGGGCTTTTGGGCAATTGTAAAGAAAATAAAATAGTTTGAGTTTTTATTTGGTTTTTTTGGAATTTTATTTAGTTGTTTTTAAACCCTAAATTTGTAAACTCTAATATATTTCAATATAAAAAATAATTTAAAATACTCTAAAGAGCCTAAACCCTAATATCATATACCATATCCTAGTTTGAGGTTTTTGGGCAATTGAAAAAAAAAATGATTTGAGATTTCGTTTGGCCGTGTTGGAGTTTCGTTTAATTGTTTTTAAACCCTAAACCAATAAACTCTAATACCTTTTTATATAAAAAATAATTAAAAATATCCTAAAGGACCTAAACCCCTAATATTCTATAAGATATTTTAAATAATATAGAGTATAGATTATAAAGTATATAAAATTTAGTATATATATTATAGAGTATAAATAATATATTAATTTTATTTATTCATTATACTAATTTTATTTCATAGTATTTACATTCAGCGCGCATTATATTCATCTTATATCACATGAAACTTACTATATAATTTGGTTTCTTCAATGTTTTTTATCAATATAGTAGATAATATGTCAAATAAATATATAGTAAAGTTTCATTCAAAATTTCCGTATTTTGATAGTAATTTCCATCGTTTCCGTTTAATTTCTGTCGAAATTTAAAAATATTCGAAATTTCCGTCGAAATTTCCTCGAAACCCGAAATTTTATTCTTTGACTAGACCAAGGTTTTTGCAATTTTATTCTTGATTTTTTTTTTTGTAGTAGTTTATTTTTTTCAGAAAATATAACATTGCATTAAAACAACCAAAAAAAGTAGAGAGTTAGAGAGAATACAAGGTTATGACAAGAAATCCTAGGGTTTAGGACTTACAACAATAGGGTCAAAAAGTTAAACACTTACAACGGAATAAGATCACGATCTTATAACGTCGGTATCGAGCAGACACTACAATCGTTAAACGAAACTAGCAAAACACTGTAGAAATTAGTGAATTAATCGGGTTTGGGTTCAGAATCCAACCAACATCTCTATATCGAATCTGACAATAGCTCAAGATGGCGGATCGAGCAGTGGTAACCGATATGACTGATACCCGAAATATTAGATAATAACATTATGACAATGCCTAGATACTCAAAAATGAGTACAAGTTTGTCCTTACAACCAATCACATGAATTCATAATGGGGTCCACCATGAGAGAGAAAGTGGTGAACTCCATTATGGGCTCATGTGATAGTCATAAAGATAAACTGGATATGCATTTTTGAGTACTCAAGTATTTTCCATAACATTATCAAACGAAAACCTGAAAGGGAAAGGCAACATGGCCACATTTTACACTTTAACTAGATGACGGAACTAAACATAGCAAGCTTTTCATTTCACCTTTGAATTGCTTTATTGGTCAGTTGTGAATCTGTGGTGATGTTTCGATTTGTCTTCCTTCTGATTCCTTTCTTTTTCATTCCATCAACAAACATGTTTGATGCAAAGTACAAGGAGGAGGTATTTTCTAGTTCACTAGTGCTCAGTGACTCACTTTTTGTAGGATCAAGAAAGCTATTCACCACTTGTACCGATCGAGCAAGCACTCCATGTTTGGAGTCCTCTTTTGTTTGGTTACTTGAATGGGAAACCGTTCATCTTGAAGTTGAAAAGTTTGCATAAAAATATGAGCAAACAATTTTATTGGACAACATCACAATCACATGCTGAATCTTCGAATTATTTAGCATCACGTGCGAAGGTTTCTTCATTTTAGAAATGATATGATATGATATTTCTTTGGGTTCTGAGATCCGATAAAGATTTTCCATGTGATGTGCTTGTTCAATGTTCATCACTTCATGTCTTCACTATTCATCATGACCCAAAGTATGTTGGTCACATTACTTTTTTTATTCATGTCCATGTTTAACTATTTTTATCACGTACTGAGCAATTTTTGTTCACCCCATAAAACCATCATTAAGGGTTAAATTGAAGCTTTTCACTAACCCATAAAAAATGATAGTTCCCTTAGCCATACGATTGATGCAAGAAAAAAAAACAGAGCTGTAATACAAGGCAATTCATATTGACTTTAAAATATACGAGTAGCTATCAAGTTTAAGTGGCCTGAAAATGTCTGGAAAACAAAGCATACGGGGCATTCTAAATTCTCTAATAGATGCACCTCAGTGGTAATACTGAAAGAAACTTCGAAACAATAGTGATATATGTGTCGAAACTAAGATCAGGGACTAAATAGAACTTAACAGAAAAACGATGACTGCATTTAACAAGATCAATTTTATTCCACAACCAAATTGGAGAAAAATAATTTCTGGGCTTTGTTCATGAGCAACATCAAGATTACAGAAAACACATGCTTCATCAAATGTGTGGTCTATTGTTAGTGAAAAATAGATCTCCAAATATAATTTTGTTGAAAATTACAGCATGAATGAGAAGCATATGAAGATGCTGACAGCTTCATATGAGGAATGAAGACTGAAGAATCATGTCCCTAGACTGCAAAGGGTATGTGGATACAAGCTTATACAGGAGAAACAGCTGAACCACTTACAAGTGGTTCACTAGTTATGAGGAGTTCATTGCACAGCCCTGTGAAAACGACTGAATCTGTTTCAATAGGTTTGAACTTGACAAGAGCTGAGGGGACCAAATCTTCTTCAGCTAGTGTTGTAGCTTTCTGCCCTGCTGTAGGAAAATGAGGGATCACCCGCCGTTTGTAAAGTACCGGATTTATCAGTTCAAATTCCAAACTTGGCTCTTTCAATGCGGAGCTCACAAACTGGTTCATTAAGAACAAGAAAAAGAAGAGAATTAAAAAAAAAAACTGTTGAACACAATCTGAAGTCAATGCAAAAGTAAATCTAATTTTGAAGCCAAACATACACTAACACACCAATTGATTGTGTCATGTGTTGAACAGGTCAATGGTCCACATGAGTATCTTTGTATGATCATTTTAACCCCACCCCCCCTCTGTTCCTTCTTCCGGGGATGAATACATAATTATTTTTCAAACAAATTTCACTTGAAACACAAAGGCTACATATACTCAACCATAAAAGACTACATATAAACTGGAGGGGAATACATAATATTAATAGGCTGGAGAAAATACAAATTTCTATAGTTTTTGACACCTTTTAAGAACAAATGGGATGGTTTTATAGTAGGCATAAAAAAAAGAAGAATCCAGGAGATAGTAGGGAAATAGAAATGATTAATTCCATCTCTTATGGAAAGACCTTTATGTGAGAGAATAACACCATACAAGTTTACCAAGGTCCATGATACTAATTATAACCTAATGTGGCAATCATAATTCTAAAGAGTATTCCCTGTAGAGAGAAATAGAGCAAAGCAACAGGTGAATGACATATATGAGAAATCACAACTGTATCTCAGAAAAAACCAGAAACCTGATCCAGCATATCTATTTATATATTTGCATGTACCAGTCCTTCGACACATTTATTTTCACCCTATTATATATATCTAAATTACACTCAAACAAAGAGGAATAACTAAAACATTACGAGGACAGTGAAGGACTAACCTCGTAGAGAGAGCTAGTTGTCTCCAAAGGAGAAAAAACAGCTTGGAGCACCACTCCATCAGGAAACTGGACCCGGACAACAGTTTTTTTGTACCTCCTTCTAGCAGCTTGTGCCTGCTTTTCCTTGTATGACTTTGGGATCAGCATCTGCGAATCTTCAATCTTCTTCTTCCTCATATCAGCTTCTCTTTTCAGTTCCGCAGCTGAGAGGTTATAGAAAGAATCTGGTACCACAATTTTTGCTGCTACACTTTCAGTGACAGAAAAGAAGACCCTCGTCTAATTTAGACCAAAAATTTAAGAGAATCAGAAGTAGTTAACTGAAAGTGGATGAAACATGAATATTAAAAGAGAACAAAGATGAAAGATGGGTGTAAAAAGAAAGGCCGAAAATAAAGGATTCCCACAGAACATTACTACAAGATAATATGCTTAACATAAACAGTAAGAAACAATGATAATACAAAACAAGGGAAGCTTTTGAGATTATAACATAGAATACAGTTAGAACAGAGCGCTGATCTGTAACCAGTTCAATTATTTCAATGATTTCCAGAAGCGGGGAAACAAAAGCAAAAACTTAACCATGAAGGCCTTGAACAGAATATTTTGTCGAATTTGTAGCATGGTACCATCTCACTACCATTATTAAGGGATGTTAGGGGAAGGGGTGGGCTACCCGGTTATAGCATTCTATGGGAATATGGTTGTATCATTGTCTCCGAGTATCCTACATCTTGTAAAATCATTATCAATGTTCCCATTTCATGGGAGTTATTCCTTGCAAATTTGAAGTGTCTGAAACTTGACATCTTTCCTTGGAATCATTATTGTACCAAATAAAAATCATCAGTCATCTAAATTAGTATTTCTAACACTTC
The DNA here is from genome assembly GCA_003254865.1 of Dryas drummondii. NCBI lineage: Eukaryota > Viridiplantae > Streptophyta > Magnoliopsida > Rosales > Rosaceae > Dryas > Dryas drummondii. The sequence continues at coordinate 533,229 of QANW01009682.1, forward strand.
CCACTCATCTCACGTCCCTAACCAATTTACACTGAAACTAAAATCCTATCATGACATAAATTAATAACTTTCAGGAAGGATGTTCCGCGAGGTGTAAAGTAAATGATCATTAATATCATGCTAATACTGCCACAGAAGATAAAATAACAATGAACAAGCAAGTAACAATACTTAAATACATTAAAGACCATCAACAATTAATATACCTGTCTGTCGACCTTCTTCGGTTCAACCTGTGCATCCACCTTCGATGAATCAACGGATGGCGAATTTTCTATCTTCTGCAGTTCTTGTGTCTTTGGTGGTTCCAGTAATGCTATTCCCTTATTCATTAAACTAATTTGTTCCTCCGAAGGAACTTCCATCACTGCCCACATCTCCCCTTCCTCCTCTTTCAATTTGAACCCCACAAACTCCAGCAACTCAATGCCTCCCACAACCTCACCAATGGCCTCCCTTATCTTTGGATTACTCATCCGAATCTTCCTAAACTTCACGTTCTCTGGTTCTCTAACTATATTCTTTAAGAGCTTAAGAACAACCTCAACTGATCCATTAGCCGGATTTCCAGAAGCAAAGGTACTAATGCAAGATTCCAATTCAGTCCGAGACGACTCCACCCCAGAATCCGGCAACCCCGAAACACCCCCTACACTTTTATTGTCAGCCGAGTTATTATTAACACAGCTATCTACATGTACGGAGACCTCGTCTTCTGACATAAACGATTTCCCACAAATTGGGCATTCGTAGACATTTAACGTAAACCCATTTTGGGATCTGTTCCCTGGAGTGATCAAAGCGTCAAACGGATCAAACCCATCTCCTGGTTTGCGATCAGGCTTTGAATTACTCGACAACTCCGGCCGATTCTGATCGGGATTCTGTGCTTTCTGGGGCGAAGGCTTAGAATTCGACGAGGCAACCGAAGAATTTGAATTTGAAGTGGGTCTGGGGTTGGGGTTGGGCTTCGATTGGGGAGTCTGCGAGGGGCGAGTGAGGATCGAATTGGCGGGACCCGAGGATGAAGACGATCCCAAGACTCGACCTTGGCCCTTGAATTTACCAGAGGAAGAGGACGAGAAGGGATTCTTCATGAAGCCCTTGACCTTGTCTTTCATGTCGCCCATTTTGATGTGTTTCTTGTTTCAGACGAATAACAATTCAACAAAAGTGTGTTCAAATGAAAAGAAAAGAGGGAGCAGAATCGGACCTCCTGGTGGGAAAGAAATTAGGGTTTGAGGGTTTCTGGATCAAGGGTATTGGGATTTGAAGAAAGCGTGGTGCATTGGATTCGATAAAGAGTAGATGTTATTTGGTTACTTCCTTCGCTTGTTGACTTTGCTCGGGCGCGGTTCGTTGGCTAATTTTCCCCGCCACTTTTATTATTATTATCCCATTAATTTTTTAAATATTTTTCTCATATAAAAATTAATCAAAAGTTTTATATTATTTGTAGTCCGTTTTGGACTTCAATTTTTTAAAAAATTATTATGTCATTATTGTGTATATACTTATTATGCTATTCAGACTTGGGAGTTAAACAAAAAATAGGACGAAAATGACAAAATCCGGCCTGCCAATCCAAAGTTGTCTACTCTTGTTTTTCTGGGTGTGTTGGAACTTATTTGCGACGGCTAAACTGTTCATTTGAGTGTTTTCGAGTGGAGTGTCGAGTGATGGTATAATTAGGACGGAAATAAGGGCCAGTTTGGTATTGCTGTAAGAAAAAACAGCTGTGAAGTAAAACAGCTGTGAAGTAAAGTCAGCTGTAAAGTAAAGTAGTTGAGTGTTTGGTAAACCATGTTTTCAAAAGTACTGTGAATGCAAAAAACAATGTCAAAGTGTTTGGTAAATGTTAATGTAAAAGTGCTGTGACTGTGTATAATTACTAAAATGGACATGATGCTGAAAGTGTATTTCACTTATTTATTTGGTAAAACTAAAATATTTTTTTACTTATTTTTTAAATTTGTGGCTACAAATTTTTATTAGCATTAATTTTTTTAAGAATAACATTATTAAATAAGTATTCCTATTATTTTTTTAAGTATATTATAATTTTAATCGTACAAATAAAATATCATAATTAATTATTACAATATAAATGGAAATATTTTTTAATTTAAAATAAATAAATAAAAATTATATAAATCAATAAGGGTAGTATAGGTAAAATAAAATATTCACTGTTGTTGTGATTCACTGTAGTTTTCAAAAACACCTAAAAAACTGCTTTCTGTTTTTGCTGTGGGGAGTTGAGAATTGTGGGTGAAAGCAGTTTTTTATTTTTTTACCAAACACCAAAACTGCTGTAGGTGATTGAGAATTGTCATCCACAGCAGTTTTTGGGTCTTCCACCGCAATCCCAAACGGGACCTAAATAGATTATCTGACAACCAACATTCAAATTAACCATGAAATTATGCAATCAAATTTTAAACCGCGTCAATCTTATTATATATGCACAGGATCAGTAAACATTTATAGTTTCTTGTATGGTACAATGGGTTTCGTGCTTTCTTCAATCGGATAAAAGCAGAATATATTCCACCGTCCAAACAAAAGCAAACCATGTTTAAGGCAGATAGGGTCTAAGGTCAAAGAGAATTCACTGAACATTTTCGACCTGATTGGTTACAGTGGTTCAAGTCGATGGGGCTCGGCTAAATTTCTAGAAAGAATATAGAGAGAGCATTGCAATCATGTTATGATATTCATAATCATATCCATGCAAAACTATCCCTATTGAATTCAACATATTCATAATGAAAATAGGAGGGGGATGAAACAGTCTCATGTTAACAACCATAGCCAATATTGGCCAGCACTGGAAAGACACATCTCGCAATCTCCTCCATAATGGCAAGTTACCCGAACCCTTCCTAATTTCCTAAGAGGCAGACGAATATGTCCTACTATAATTATATACCACAAACCATTTAATAGACCTTTTATGAAATCATGGCCAAGTCCTAGCCTGGTTTGCCAAGAGCATAGCCTTCAACAAGGTCGACTCTAGAATACTTTCCACTTTTCAGACAAGGAGCAGCAGGATCCAACTGTCCCCAGCACCGTACAAATGGAGAGGGGTCACCCCCACCAGGGAGCTTACCTCTAGGTTTACGCGATGACAACAATGTCGTCATACAACGATGGCAACAATGTACAATGCCTGCTGTATGATCAACACAATGAACACAACCAACCACTGTCTTAGCCTCCAAATACCCTTTTTACCCTACGCGGCTAGGCAGGGGGCTGAGCTCGTCTTAGAGGCCTCTTTCAAGATCCACAGGCGGAGAGTCAAGGCAATGGGCATGCCATAACTATTAGACAATTTTAATAACAAATATTATGTTTTCCTCCCATCAGCACAAACAGGTTACAGAGTGAAAGAGAACCAACATAATCCTCAAGTTGAGGTTAAGATCAAAGCAGAGAGCCATAGAGTACAAGAAAAAGGGGAAAGAATGTCAGGCATTATTTAAAGCATGTCAAGTTGAGAAAGAAGAGCCTACTGGTAAGTGGTAACAAGTGACTCTAAATCGACTGTTACCTTAAACTTGTAGTCACCTACATTAACAATTTAACAGAAAAGGTGCCAATCACTTCACTATCAAAGCCTAAATCGTATGCATGAAGTATAATCTCAAATTAAATCTCACAAACCCAGATACATGTTGATTTAGATTAATCTAACAGGATGACTAATTTAACATTTTCATTATATTAGGAAAGTAAAAGATTCCCATAGAGTCACAGAGGGATCAGCAAGTTTGAAATTCAAGATTAAAAACAAAACCCTAAAGCAACCACACACAACATTATGACATAACATAACAGAAATTCGAAAATCCGATTAACCCAATAATCTCTCCACCTGAAAAGGCTTCACATTTAACAACATCGCAAACAGCTTAAGCGAGTGGAGTGAGTCAGTCCCGATTCTTCAAGCGGTCGACACGCTGGTTGAGCTGCTCGATCCGGACGACGAGGTGGGTGACGGAGTAGAGGAGCCAGTAGAAGATCAAGGCAGCAGCGATGAGGAGGGCGTTGCGCTGGCTCTTCATGATAGACTTCTGGTGGCGGAGGTGCTCGGAGGGCGTGCACGAGTCGGCGTCGCAACTCGGGCGAGTCTCGTACTTCCAGTAGATGTCGAGGAGCAGGAAGAGGCAGAACGGCACGATCGAGAGGAAGGGCTTGAGCAGGTTGCGGGTGACCGCCACCAGCCCCTTGCGGAGGCCGTCGAGCCCTGGGATCGTCAGCAGCAGCACCATGATTGCCTCCGCACCCGCCGCGTACCCTAGCACCACCCACTCCAGAGCCATCGGATCGGATCGGATCGGATCGGATCTCTTCTCCTACTTTCTCTTTCGGATTCAATTCAATGCTTTGCTTCGTGACCAAGGAATTCGGAATTCGGAATTCTCTCACTCGTATGTGATGTACCGATGGAGTTGCTTTTATGGTGGACCAAACGGTGAGCTTTCCAGATTGGGGAAACTTGGACACGTAGCAGTCTCGTTGCTTAGCCTGGTGGACATTCCAGATACAGGTGGAAGAAAAGAAACATTGCCCAAGCCCAAGGCCCCAAGTTTTTGTTTTCTGGGCTTTGACTGAATTGACCCAACCCAAGTTTCCAATGGGCTACTGTTTTTATTACCACAAAAATTATTTCATTATCTGTCCAGCATTTAGATCATCTTGGGGTTGGGGCCAAAGTGCCAAACCTATTTTAAGTTTGGCATCATTTACTTGGTGGGATTATGATCGTCAATGTCATTATCTAGTCCTCACTTTTTCTACATATCTACCAGTCCAAAACCGAGAGAATTCCGACTGGAAGTTTCATGCCACTTTCGAGTGTACTTCAATAAAAGCATTCATGACCGAGGGTGGTACCTTTTTCCTTTATTTCCTTTTGAAGTCATTGCACTCTGCAGGCAGCTTCTTTGTCATTATCATATTTTGAATATGCTCTCATAGAGCAGTTAGAATGTGGTTCAGACTTGATATTGGGTCCAAAGACTCAAAAGCATGGAGTAAGTTAGTCATTGTCTATTTGCATTAAGCTGCTGAGTGCCCACCGCCCACCGCCGTGGCTCTATGACCCACAAACGTACAAAGTGCTTTAATGAACACTGCTGTACTTCTATTACCATCCTTCAAAGTTCAAATACTCAACCATTCACATACTTTTCTCATCTCCCCTTTTCTATTAACAGCTATGTTTTTAAACTTACCCACCAATACTTGAGAAAAATACCCTTAAAATCAAACAATTAAACTCTTTAAATATTCTAAACCCACCCATGATCAAGAGCATTGATGGAACCATAAACTCTTGTCCGATTTGACACATATGCCTTGGTGGGACAAAGGTGAAAATGCTCCACATATAGTTTGCATAGGAGATGCTCTGCTTCATTTATATATTGGTTTTACTTTTAGACTCCGTTTAATTAATTTAATCTGCCGCTCACCAATGACAATTATTCTAATCTGCCCCCTTAATTTCTCATTCCTATTGTCACCTTTGTGATTGCTTTTATATATGTCCCCTCGTTGAGGCTCATCATATCTACTCCTTTATTGCTTTCTTCATCAAATAAATTTTATATACAAAGCTCTAATTTTGAACTTATTAAATATTAATGACACTATTTGTGATTCTATATTGGATATGGGATACATATTATATAATACATGTATACTGGATTATGGAGAGAATTTGGATTTTTCGATAGCAATGGTTGAGATAGGATCAGAGGAACCTTCATAAAATTCTGCCAAGTATAGATTAGGACAGATATGAAAACTCCTAGGTTAAAACCAAAACCAAAAGCAATGGATAATGGATGACAGAGAAGTTATACACCATTGATGAATATCGCCTATACTCTAGTAGTATCATAGTCTTAATTATTGAATTAAATCCATGACAAGTGTCCCTTTAATATATTTTTTTGGTCAGAAGTGTCCCTTTAAATATAAGTTGGTCCATTGTATAAAAGCATATTATATCAGAAAAATTTGCCTTAATGATTGTTGGGACCATCATTAAACATCTCTCATGTCCAATTATGTATTACCTTTTCTTGACCAATTCCTTCCTGTTCTTGAATGTTAGGCAGCACATATATATTATATATATAGTCAAATATGAGTTGGTAGACTACAGAAAGTTACACTTGGTTTAAATGAAAAGCTAGATAATACTGAGTTCTTCTGTGTTTTTTGCAATTATAAGAAACCCATACGAACAATGAGATTAGAGAGATTGCAATTACAGAGCAAATGAACTTTGAATATATTGGCATGAAATTAGTTAACATGTCATAATTGAACTTTATGTGAAATCAAAGTTGCACACTCTGTATAAAGTTAGGAAAGCCTCATAACACCCAAAGACAATAAATAAATAAATAAAAGCATCACAAAGTGCACTTTTCACAGAAGTTTATACTGTTTATACACATTGGTAAAACAAGCTAACATTGTTAAGAATTGAGACTCAAGTGGGTGTAGTAGGGAGTAAGGAATCTTTGTGTGCCTTTTTCTTATTGAAAGTTTCATTTCACTTGTTTCAAGGTACCACCTTTATGGCTTTATCCATACACATCTTTCTATCTACCCTCACACTCTCACAGTGGTATTCTTTAGAGGAAATATGAAGGAAACTTCAAAAGAGCCATGGAGGGAGAAAAAAGTTGGGACCAAGAACTTAAAATTGAAGCAAAAAAAGGAGCCACCAAAAGCCAAATAAATTACCAGCTGGGTAGGGACTAGGGAGAAGTTCAGTGCTTCCACTTTCAGAACTATCCACAAATTGCAATTTATTTACCACCTGCAGAATTTATAAAAGGAAAAAACTGGTTTAGAGTTGAAGAATTTTTGTGCAAAGTAGGATTAGAACAGAGAGAGAGAGAGAGAGAGAGAGAGAGAGATTATTGTACATTTTTCATCTTCACACAAATATTTTCTGAAGTAAGAAAGAAATACAATGAGTAGTGCAACTCCTGCTATGATTCCAATCAATATTGCAAGTGTCTTCTCAAGCTCATCATCATTGTTGTTATCATCATCTAAAGCAGAAAAGAAACATCAAACAATAAGAAAAGATATCACTTTATCTTTATGCAAAGCAAACAGAATAAATAAAGCAACAATCATAAACTCAATTATTATTATGCTAAGCTAATGGTTTGATCATCCAAGTTTTGACGTAATTAGGTAATGAACACTAATTATCAATGTGTGCTTACATTTCTGGCATACAAGTTTATGTATGAATTAATCTTGCATTGGTTCCAATTCAGAAAATAAAAAACAAGCCTAAACCAAAATGCATTGATTCCATTAAGTTGTCTTCCAATTAACCAAGCCTAACTAGACTATGCATGTGAGGATTAATTTTCTTTAATCTGCATTATTAATTGTAATAATTTTAGTCTAATGAGGCTTGTTTCTTCTCTCATGCATCAGACTCAAGCAATTAGAACAAAAGGGTCACTTTTGGATATCACCACCTCCCATTAGCATTGGATTCTTTAATTCTCAATTCCTGATGAGACACAAATTCAAAGTGGGTCTCATTTGTCCCATTGACATGCAATCTAAAACTATATACGAGCTTTTTAAAGAGCTTTCTTTGTTTGTTACACAAGAAAGTCCTATTACTTCAAAAATATATTCTCAAATACCAAGTAGGTAAAAAGTAGGATGCTTGAGAAAGTCATACCCAATACAATTTAGAGTACCTTTCTCCTTTTTCTTTTGTCTATACCAATAAATTACAACATGGAAATATTCATAGTCATGCACTGAACTTGGAAATGAAATTAAGAACTTGTTCATGCAATGAGAGCCAAAGTGCTCAATTATTGGAGTATAAACTGCAAATCCAGCCACCAAAACTGAAAAACAAATGTACTTGAAAGTTGAATATTCCTAATCACCACCAAACACTCCATTATATTAGTACATCAAACCTACTACTCACTTATTAAAATAGGAGACGACTATTTAAAGTCGATCTCTTAGTCTCTTACACACATGGCACACTTATACACAAAAAGGGCAGAAAATAAGAGAAATTAATTAATGTTAAACTTACCAAAATAGCCATGGGGTTCTTGGTAAAATACTTACTAATAATGTCATTTAAACGAAAGAGAATAAAATAACCAAAACCCAGAAATTACTAGAAACCAGCAATAATATCCGGGGTGGCGAAAGTACTGCTTACCCTCACCGGCGTGCGAGTGGTATCCACCTTCCGAGTAGCGCGCGTAGCACTTGGCCAAGAACATGTCGCCCCACGCGCTGGCCCCACAGCCTGCCCTGAGCTGTCCGATGGCGTCCGATAGGCAATCCTGGCACTCGCTCGGACTCAAATCCCCCGTACACTGCGCAACACCCTGGACATTCCCGGAGCCGCTGACCCTGTACGGCCTGTAGGTCCCATCCCCGGCCCCCAGATACGCCAGCACAGCATCGCGTCTGGTCAACGCGTCGGAGTTGTACCCAATCGATGGCCCACATTTCTTCACTACCAGGGTCTTGTCCTCGACGCCCAAGAAGGTGGCGTTGTCGTACTTGACGAAGCAGCCCTCGAACTGCAACGCGCCGCCGCAAGAGTCGAGGCAGAGGGTGCCGAGTTGACTCACGGAGCGGGCGACGCACTGGGCACAGTCGTTGGTGGAGATGTCGCCGCGGCATTGGAAGAGGCCGTAGAGGGTGTCTTGGGAGTTGGAGCCGGAGATGGTGAAGTTGTTGTAGGTGGAGAACATGGCCGAGTTGACCAGGGAGGTGAGGAGCGAGTTCAGTTTGGACTCGTAAGGCGAGTTGGGGAGGAATTTGAGCTGGGAACAGCCGCCGTAGACAAACGTGTTGATTTCGGAGGATGATGGGGTTGTGAGGACGGAGAGAGTGAGAAGAAAACCCAATAAGAGAAAAGAAGAAGAAGCTGTTTGATGAGTTGAAGACATCATGTTAATTGGTAGCTAGAGAGAGACAGAGAGAAAGAGAGAGAGAGAGAATATGAAGAATGGATAATATTGAATGGTTTGTTGAAGGGGTGGTATGGACTATGGAATACGAATGAAGAATATTTAGAAAGGCATGATATGAAAGGCTGATGCAAACACTCTTTTTGTGTATGGGTGTTGCTTTGAATGGAATTTACGTAAGGGACTCACAAACTTGATGGGTGCGTATGGTTTGCATATGAATTATGAATTATGAATTACGAATTATGATTGATGGGTTTGAACTTTGAAGAGTTAGCTAGCTAGGTGGTAATGTGGTATGACTATGACTAATGACTGTGACTCAGTGACTCAGTGACTCAGTGAGCTGAGCTAGTAGACTTAGTAGTACTAGCTTGCTGAATGGTTATGAACCGGTATTACATTATGACCATTAAAGTTAAAGTTTCGTGTTAGTGAGGTTAATTAAAAAGTCAATTATGGTTGAGGGACTGGTTGCGGTTGACTCCATCCACATCTAAAATAGGTCTCCGGAACGACTTTACCTGCTACTACTAGTCTACTACTGGGCAGCTATATCTATGGTCAATAGTGGAACTAGAAATTTTAGAAAGGGGGCCAGCTATAATATAACTTTGGTTTAATTAATGACTATATTTTTTCCCTTTGGTACAATTATATTAATTATAATCTTCCTAGAAGTAAGATCTAAATATTACAATCAAACCATATTTTTAACAAAATTTAACATAAATAAATATTTATGAATAAAAAACATACAATAATACAACAACAACAACAACAAATTTGGGTGAGTTCTATATAAATTTGTGGGCTTACTTTTGAGTTAAGGACAAAAAAATTGGGTTAAAACTGAATAAATTGAACTAAATAATTATTAATTGGATGAGCTATATATAAATTTTTGGGTTAAATATAAAAATGGTCCTTGAACTTTGATTAGTGTCTCAAAGTGGTCCATGAACTTCAAAACGTTCACAAATTTTCCAAAGTGTATCAAGTCAATACATCTCTTAACTTTCATCCAATTAGTTAACGAAAGTAATCATATATACTGCACATAACCACTTTTATAGGGGTATTTATGTCCATTCAGATCCTTTGACCAACCTCCCTCCACACTATTGGTATTTTTACACAAAAGTACCGCCCATATAGCCTGTAAGTAGTTCCGCCCATGTCTATGGTCCTCACCAAAAAATAATTAAGAAACGACTTAATTGATTTGTGATACAATTGATTGGCTAATGATTTTCTAGATGATGAAATGCGCCCCCATCTTTTTTCTCTTAGTTTTTCTTTTTTTGTAATAGTTTATTTTAATAAATTTTAATAATTTTGAAAACGGATAAATAACTGTTAATATGTTGAATAGCAAAATAACCACTAACTACTCTAACCGTGAATAGCAAAAAATAAATTAATTAAGGAAGGGGAAAAGAACAAACATTTAACAAAACCCTGGCTTAAATAATTTATTAATGTATCGGATATGAATTTGAATCCATCTATATGAATATCTAACACGTCTCTATTATATGAGAACCTATAAAAATTAATAAAAATAAAATGAGTGCGATGAGTCTGACTCTTCAATTTAAATTTTAAATTGTTGGTTATCTAATTGATACCTCAGCGTCTCTCTCTCAGTCACAAGTCACAAACGAATATGCACTCCAATTAGGTCCGAACAAGATGTCATCATCTACATTTAAAGAAAAAAATTCCTGGGATTTTTGGGATAAATCAATGAAATTGAACTATCTAGCTACTTCATTAAGAATTTAAGAGTGGAACCCAAAACCTTCTCCTCATAAGAATGACTGAATGAGAGGTATCATCAACATGCTACTGGTGATTACTTTCCATACAATGATTGAATGAGAGGTGTCATCGTCCATTTGCTTTAAAATCTTGATGTGCCAATTTCTAATATGAAACACAAATGAAACCGATTGATTTCTATGTAATTTGGAGGTACAAGAACATTGGTCCCTTTCCCACGTAATTGACTGACTAAGTTTAATCCTTAAAACACGTTAAAAAGAATTAATGTAAGCTAGCTAGCTAGTCTACTTGTTGCTGGACACCTAGACCTGTTCCTATCAAATGGAAATTTCGGAAAAAGAAAGTTATTGCAAGAGGGAAGGAAGGTCACCTTCAATAATTCACAATGGAACTTGCTTTCTTATACAACAAGTCATGGGGTTTTGTCTTAACTTTTCTAATTATTATTCTTTATGTGCCCCAACCATCCATTCGACCGAGCCATTGTCATCTTCCCTGCAGATAAGATTTCCCACCACCACTGCTTAGCTAGGTTTCACCATATAACCCCAATCTTTCTCCAATTTCTGTCTGGACTCACATCGAGCTGGCCATGGCCAAACCTCATGTGCTATGGTTATGGTCACAAACTTATTATGTTTAAAGTGGCTCCCTTCCTCTCAATTTAATTATACAATATTCCATCACAATTCCCTATGTGGTTCTTATATGTTCACAAACGAAACAAATCCCGTGTATATTTTCCATTCAAATCATACAAGACCTGATTTTTCATTATATTTGAGGAAATCGAACCCTGGAACTATTATGATTTTAACCCATTATCGTATCCACCCTCACCACTTGAGCTAATTTAAATGGCTGAATTTGTTACGTGGATTTCAATTTCTTTAAGCCTAACTCTTCTTTAAGGCCCAAACAATTTATTTTTAAGGTCTTGGGACTGTAAGATTGAACCAAGATCGGATGGACCTAACTATCTTAGCCCAATATTTTTTTCAAGTCATGGACCAATGCCTTACATAGTGGAATGGGTTTCGGACCAAAAATAAAAAAATAGTGGAATGGGCTGGATGGATCGGGTTTTCTTTGTTAGTATAAATGTATTTTGCTCTGTATCCACCTGGCATTGCAAATTTGCAATGGTAAGAGTTCTTTGTTTTTGCCTTAGTTTTCTCTAGCAGTGATGAATATATGTACAAACATCTGATCCCATACATGGCTTATATTTATAGTTTATTGTAAGACAATTGAAGAACAAAAGAATAAAATTAACATCTGTATATATGTATATACACACATCGCAAACAAGCACTTCCACTGTCTCTAAACAATGTACACACACAACATATATATAAATATATACACACGTAACACACATATGTGTTGTGGTATTTAGATCATCCACACAGCAGGGCCAAATGGACCAGAGAATTCCACAGTATGCTTTTTCTTTTCAGACAACACTGCATCATGAAAAAAAAGAAAATATCCCAATGTAATTTATTTTTCTTTGTTTCACACAGTTCATCTACATGCATACAGGGAATTAATAGAGTTCAAATAATAAATCCATTAAATAATATCTTTTCGATAAGCTAGGAACAAATAGATTAATCCAGTATATATGGTTGAATGATTATTAGATTACTCTTTCTTTTTATCTGCTGATCTTTCCTTCTCCATATGTTCGAACAAGCCTCCATCATAAACAGCTCTAATTGTGTCTTTGTGCAATAAACCATGCTTGTCCTTGCAAAGTACATACAGGATCTTCCATTCTGTCCAGCTAGCAACCCTGCAATTAATAATACTCCATCACTTAGTTTCTTATTTTTATGGAACATAAAGATCTTCCAAACCTTAACATCAAATGAGAAGCCTACCATCCGCTATAGTCTTTGGGTTCCCTATTAGTTTTCAGCATTCCCATCAGTTCGTCGGATGTCAAAGCATTGGGATGTGTATGAGCATGCTTGGCGAAGATCTCTTCAAACTTTAAGGGAACAAACCTAAAAAATTATAATTGGAAAAAGTAAATTTGATGGAAAATCCCAATAAGAAGACCAAAAGAAGCTGAAATAGCCATACTCAAACCATTACTATGGGAGCCATTGAGTCATAACATTAAGTTGGTTTTAATTTAATGTAATTGGTTTTGACCTGAGAATCAGACAACATGTATCAGTTTTTTATAATTTCAAGTTGAAACCGCATGTTGATGATATAATAATATACCTTCCTTCACTGTCGTAGACACCAGAGTCGCTCCCATGTTTGGCTTTATGGATGTTTTTAACTTCTATGGGGAAGAGCAGAGAAGGGAACTTTCCCTACACCACATAAAAACAGACTAATGTCAAGAGTATTCTTAACAGTACTGCACATTCTACTAAATATATATATTTTTTTTTTAATTTGAGGGAGGGGATCGAACTTGAGTGAAGAGTAGACAATTTCACGTTACTTTCAACTAAGTTACTCATAAAATCATATCGTAAAATATATAAATATTAAGAAATGTGCAAACTTGTGACATTTTATGGGGATATATTTGTAACTTTCCTAACCCAAAGGGTAGGTGGTTTAAGAAAAAAAAAAAGTGATAAATTTGGTAAACTCATTAAGTAAATTTGTAAATCAAGTTATTTGGAGGACTCTGGAATTCTTAAAGTTAAAGCAAAGGTGCTGTGTCGGCTGGGTTCAGGTCAACATATTCGGCAGCAAGATTACTATTCCTACTATATTTTTGCCGTACTCATCTAAAATATGTGGACGAGAGTGTTCACATGTGTGAAATAGTGAAATCTATGGTAAGATTCACTAGTCACCAAAACAATATTAAAAGGGTAATACTGTTTTTTTCCTTTTAAATACCAGTGGGTTTGTGTATTAAAATAATATATTGTCACTTACTTTGATATTAAAAAAATCTAAATCACAACCTGTATTATGATTCTATCCATCAATATTTAACATTATATTTTCCTTATGAAAAAAGAGAAAAATAAAACGGAAAATCATAGGAGTGTGATGAAATTATGAATCACAATTTTTGGGGGATGTGTTTATCTGAAACAGTAGCATGTGGAGTAACAGAGTGGCAGAGAGAGAGAGAGAGAGAGAGAGAGAGAGATATACCGGGCGAGTCTTGCTACTGAGAGCCATGTTTATGAGAAAAGCACTGGCTGTGGACAAGAGGATGCCACACCCAATTGCACGAAAACCTGTTGTACAATTACAGATACAGATCTTAATTTAATTAGTGATCATATAATTGCAAAGACTGAGAGTTTATTAATTCTCATTGCTTAAAAATGGGCATCATGATCGACATGTTCATAGGTCGTGATCATGATGGTGGATGAAGAAGGAAATGAATTAAAACCTTGAAAAGTCTCCCAAGGGTAAACAATGCCATCGTGATTCCTGTCAAAGAATGCTACATGCCTCTGCAGAACATCCTGTTCATTGGGTACGAATATTTTCCCACCAGCGTCTGCAATGAATCCATCACCATGCATAAGATTTATAATCAACTTTAACCAATATCATCAACATATAATATGTATATTTTTCACAAAATTAAGGTAAGGAAAGTTGAATTTCGAGCACATACACACCTTGTTGATTATTGTTTGTCGATATAGAAGATGAACCCATAACTTGGAAAGGCCTTCAATCAAACTCAGAGAGAGTTGGATGGGGAGGTTTAAAGGGGAAGAAGGTAATATGATGAATGAATTAACCAAGCTGAGAAAGGAGCGGAGTAACTTAGAGACTTGATCTGGTTTGTTTGTTTGTTTTTTTTTTTTTTTTTTTCCTAAATGACAGACTCACAGATATTTATAAAGAGCCCCAAAACTGTTATAAAGAAGCAGATTGGTATAATATATAAAGGCTGGCGGTGTGAATGACTGGGTGAGACAATCATCAAATTGGAAAATAGCAAAGCAATGAAGTATGTATGTAACTATGTATGCATGTATATACACGTGTAAGGGTATAACCCCAAGATGGGGAACTGTGTCTTCTACTCTTCTTCAATTCTTCCATTCCCAAGCCACTTCAACATCTATTCTTTATTCGTATTTTTATTGTGTAACCGCTTTTGATGGCCGCCCATGAGGTTTTGGGCATGATTATAAATGGAACCCCTCCGGGCCTAATGAGCAATGATATAGAATTGGGGCATTGTCTCATTGGACATGAGTTTGGGTTGGGGTCCTCTATTAACTTGAAAAATTACAAGTTCGAAAAGGTTACCTTTTTGGTTCACTCGGTAAACAAATTAACTATATTAATTCCATTGATCAATTTAATTTTATACAAAAAATAGAAAAATTCTGTAATATGAAGTTATGAACACATTTTAATTATTAGATTTTGAATGGTTCATTTTTTCTATTAAGATATAAATTTGTAGCATAAAAGAATTGAAAAAGTATTGGAATTTAAGAGGAATTAGCGTGTGCAGATTATTATAGTGAACGTATTAATGAGTAATTAACACACGATGTTGACGATATTTGTGAGCACACAGGAGACGACACAAGAAAGAAACATCCGGAAAATGAATTCATAGAGACATGGAGTCGAAGTGTAGAACTGTAGAAGGAGATATTTATTATTTGTTTTGCTTTGCTTTTGCTTTACAGCCTTTACAGGAAGGGGAACAACCGAACAACAAACAACAAAAGCATTAAAGCAATGTTCCATAGTGGACACTCGACACGCATTCTTTCTTTTCTTTTCCTTTTCTTTTTCTTTTTCTGGTAAATACTAATACGCCACTTCCCAGGTGTGAACGCTAATCCCAGGTTGTGCACACGCACCCAACGCGCCACACATGATGTACAATTTGTGCAGTTTCCGTGCCATTCATCACCTTGTAAGCTTGTACGCTTCTCCTTTCGTCAACACTGAACACCTATTTACTTACTTAAATAATCTTTTTGTTTCCATTATTCACTTAATTAATTAGCTTGCTTAGTGCCACACAGCTAGGCAGTGGTGGATTTATCGTCCAAAAAATGTGTAAGGATCTTCATCCGCCCACGAGTTTTTGATTGGAGTGAAGACATTCTTCCACGAGGCATATATTCTAATGAAACCTCTTTTACAATGAGGTGAGACCCATATATTATGTCATGAAAAATTTAACCGACAATTTAGTATATTAATCAATTGTAGTTTTGTAAAGAATATTTACAAAAAGACGTATCATCAAAGCATTTAGATTTCTTAATATTTTTTGTTGAATAAATAAAATGAATTAAAAAAATTTATCCACTTTATTAATTTTAATCATGAAAACAAAAATAACAACTTAGGATTCTCACCACTAACAAAATAAAATAAAAGTCTTATCATCAAGAATTTATATATATATATATAAACAGTAATGTTTACACTCACTGTAGAGCGGAGACTTTTCTCACTCGCTTAATGACCCAACAATCAATTTCTTAGATTGAATGATGATGACTATAAATAGACATATAAGTAAAGAAATGGGTTGAATCAGGACATCTAATTTTTTGATAAACCGAATGTCATGAACAAAATATCTACATTAGATAGGACTAAGCTCGATCAATAATTTATATGAGTGGATAGAGAATGCCATCTAATCGCCTAGTTTATAGAGTTTCAATGCCGTTACCTAATAATTGCGTGAATATGACTTGTGTAATTTATGACATGCCATACTATTACAATATATGCCTTTCCAGTCTGAAAGTTTTGCCGTTTCGTCATTTTTCTTTGTGATGCGACTTTCTGTCCTCTTTAAACTTTTCAAATGTCTTTGAGTGCTGTTAGGTAATTTCCTTTTTCAGACTTTGGTTGCTTAAACACCGAAAAGTGAATACAATTAAATCACATATCCTGATATCCCCATTCCATAATTGTTGTAGAGGCTAGAACGCTAATCAAAATTACCGACTACCTATTGATTCTTTAATAATATTTCCTTTTAAGTTATTCATTCTTTAATAATATTTCTTTTTAAGTAATTGATTCTTTAATAATAGTTCTTTTTAAATTATTAATAATTGTAGAGGCTAGAATGCTAATATGAATTTTCTTTATTTGAAATCAAAGAAAAAATCTCAACACCTTTATAAGACATCCTTATAAGTATGACGATTTATATTGAGTATTGCTATATGCACATTTTCACTACACACTTCTTTCTATCAATTTAGAAAATTACAAATTTACTCCAATTCTAAATTACTATAAAGGATAACTATTATTAAAAACAAAAAACTAAAAAACTAAAACACAACAAACCACCCCATTGCCACTCGTTGTTGTTGGTCGACACACTCCTCTCTCTCTCTTTCTCTCTCTTTCTTTTGCACCTCATTTGCTAGACGGGAAGGGTGGCCGGCAAGGAGGGTGCAAAAGAGAGGGGAAGAGAAAGAGAAAGAAACAAAGGGGACGAGAAAGATAGAGAGAGGGAGAAGGAGGAGCTCCAGTGACAAATTCGATAAGACAGGTGGCTATGTGTAGAGGGTAGAGTTAGGATTTGGGTTGGCTATTAGTGTGTGTTTTTTTTTTTTTTTGTAGGTGTGGATATTTTGAGATTTTCGGGGTGTATATCAAGAAATTGTAAATTTAAAAAAGTTATATGGAGTGTGTAAGGAGAAATGGTGTGTAGTGAAAAGAAAACAAGTGTGCAAATAACATCACTCTTTCTATTTTATTGTGGATAAGAATCTTAAATTGGAGAGTACACATGTTTCTTTGACGTGGACGTAAAACATCTTAAGATGGCAAACCCACACCACCACATGGAAGCCACAAAGCCGTATAACACTTCATATTTTAAAAGGGGAATGCTATCCACTTTTTTCAATCTATTTTCTCTTTCATTATTCTCATTTCACATTGTATTTTCATGATCGAAACCGTTCATTTTTTATATTATACTATGAAGATTATCTCTGTAAAAAATCAACAAAATAAGAAATCGTTTGGTTATGTAAATGTGATCAAATAAATAAACTATTTTGGTAACAATTTGATTCACCTTTTGTTTATTTGATAATAATTACATGATTAAACGATTTATGATTTAATTAATTTTTTTACAAAGACGATCTTCAAATATTGATCTAAAAAATAAACGATTTCGATCATGAAAATATAGTACGAAATGAGAATAATAAAGGAAAAAGTCGGTGGAGAAAATAAATTTAAGAAGTTGGATAGAAATTATAGAATTGCCTATTTGAAAAAGGGTAATGTAAGAGGGACTTTGTCATTATACTATATTTGTGATATCACGTAATGTGGCTTTCTAGTCACCCTTGATCTATTTTCCTCTATTTTTCTCTCTTTTTTAATTAAAAAGTCACATTATGTGATATTACACTACTATTTTCCTTTAAAAATAATTTCATAAATCATAATTCCGACCGCCCATGAGTCCATGACAAATTCAAAACCTGCGACCGAAAAAAAAAACCCACAACAGTACTTAAAAGTAAATGGTCTTTGTGACACGAATCTCTAGGCTGAGGATATTCATAAATTCTGCATAGGTCAGTGTTCCACTAATCTTCCACCAGAAAAGAAAACATTCCATAAAATTTGTTTTTCTTTTGGTGCAGCCATAAAATCATATTTTGGTATTACGGTTTGCAATAATTTCTCATAATAGATATTACTGTATGTATATAAAATAATTTTGTAGTGTGCAAAAGTCATCGTTGGTTAGAATGCGAGCATCTTTTGATATTATTCGTTATATTCTTAAGCAAATCCATTGTTATTTGAAACTTTTGTTGTTGTCAATCTGTGATGTGGCTTACAAGCTAATAAGCTTACATGTACATAAGTATATTATTATACGCGTAGAAGAATAGGTAAAGTAATAATCAAGCGCTTTGCTGGAATACTGAGCACATTTCTTGCAATTATAATATTATATATATATCAATATCATTCACAAAATGTACATCATTTACAAGATATAGAATACATATAATAATATGGAACAAATCGAAAGGTGCACGCGAACAAAGGTTATGTTTTATGATTTTTCCAGACACGTTACACTAATTTTAGACAAATGATTTTCTAGAATTCTAGTAGTAGTCGTCTCAACGTCGTAATTGCAAGTCACTCATTCCTCGACCTTATATGTTACATTTATCTTTCTTTCTATTTTTTGATTGACATGTTACATCTACCTAATCTACCTAAGATTTCTGGGTCTGATCTCATTGAGGACTAAATATCATTTAAATCTATACTAAGAGCACAAAATCGTTTGAAAGAGCACAGAATCAAATGAATTTGCATGCAAATTTAGATAAAGAAAACTGTTAAGAGGCAATAAAAAAAGAACAATATTTGAGTCAACTCTTGAGAATATCTCAAGGGTCACCTCACCATTCTTCTCAAATTTTAATTTTGGCAATGTCGGCGCATAATTAAAACCGTTCACTTTTTAGATGATATATTAAAAATCATCTCTACAAAAAATCAAATCAATCAGAAATCATTTAATAATATAACTGTTATCAATTAAATAAAATAAATAAATAATTTTTAATTAAATAGTGATTTTTTTACCAAATTATTGATTTTTTCTATTCTATTTAAAGGTCCATTGATTTTAACTACTAAATTTCAATAACTTTTTAGTTTAGGTACCAAAATTAAATAGCATTTAAGATTAGATACTAGTTGAAAAGTCAAATAAAATAATAAAGTAAAAGGTATTAGAATTTACAAATATTACATCACATGCCACTACAATAAAAAAATAGAAAATAATATTACATCACAAATATTATATTAATTTATACTATATTGAATTAAAAAAAAAAAAATCAAACCAGTCACAACTTAACTGTGACTGTCTTGGTAAATTGAAAAAGAGAACTCACACAACTATACTATGTATTATTTTGAGTAAAAGTATTGTTTTGATCTCTATTTATACTATACTGGAGTATAATTTCTCTTAAAAAAATTCAATTAAGTCACAACTTAACTGTGACTGTCTCAATACTATAGTATCATTTCTCTTTAAAAAATTTAATTAAGTCACAACTTAACTGTGAATATCTCACAACTTAGATGTGACTGTCGTTCAGTCACAACTAAATTTGAAGTTCTGAGTGTCGTACAGTTACAACAAAATGTGAAGTTGAGACTACATTAACAAATTTTCAAGATAATATAAAAGTCTTAAGGGCAATTTTGTCAAAACCTTATAAATTTTAACTAACATCCATCATATGTGAGTCAAAGGACAAAAATGTCAAATAGAAAATGCTCAAATCAAAATAGCCAACATATTTGTGACCTAATCTAAAAATTACATTTAAATTTAGTATTTCAAATGAAAAATTATATAGTCTTCATGCTATACCAAAAGATTATTAGAATTTGGTATTTAATCCTAATATTCTATTTAATTAACAATAGTTATATAACAAAACAATTTTCAATTAATTTAATTTTTTATAAAAATAATTTTTAATATATTATTTAACAAGTGAAGGGTTCTGATTATAAATCAACCCAAGTATTGTTCATAAAAAAAAAAAATGTCACGCTGATTTTGAGTGCCACCATTATACCAAAGGATCCCTGACAAGTAACTGATTAACATGTCATGCTTAGTTTAACATGAACCATAATCATGATGTGCGTGCGTCTGACACACGAATAATTAGCTTAATAATAATGCAAGGCCAGGTTAAATGTTTATTGTTTTCAGACTCATTATCAAATATTAATCATCACCAACATCATCCATCATCTTTATTAGAATTCAAATTAAAATAGTGGCCTCAGAGATCAAAAGAAGAAATTGAAGAATCGCTATTTTCATAATCATTGATTTATATAGTTACACATCATTGACCCACAAAACCAACTCTCAGTATTTGGTGCGGGGCGATTTCTAGTGTATTGACAATAAGACAATCAAAAATCAGCCAGACAAACTACAAAGGGTTAGGTACATAGCGTCCTGAGAAACTTACCAGTCATCACCCAATTCTGCATAATTTATAATTCCTGCCATTTGGACGAAGAAATATATATATATATATTTTTTCTCTATAAGCTGGAGAGAGGGAGAGAGAGAGAGAGCAATAATTTAAGTTCATTGAAAAAAGGGGTCTTGAATTGCCAATCAAGGTTCCTGCGGTCGTCAATTACATTTTGAATTGCAGCCTCAAAGAGTACTAGAGAGAGAGAGAGAGAGAGAGAGAGAGAGAGAGAGAGAGAGAGAGAGAGAGAGAGAGAGAGAGAGAGAGATATGTGGCAAACAGCTCATGGTTCCAGATGGAAGCGGTTCTTAATTACAATTTTCGGCATTAGCACATAGATATGCTCCTTAACTGGTATATCATTCAATGTCATATATTATATATACAGTATCAGATATTCATTCAAGTCTCACCTCAGAGAATGCAACATTTCAGCACAAGTCCTTTTTGATCCACCCTTCCCTCTTCATTGCCTGAAAATTCATATTCAGATATTAACTCTCCACTTCTACATGACATGAACCGAAAAAAAAAAAAAAAAAAATAGAAACAATTATATTTAATCAATAGAGACATCAAGTACTTCTGCTATCTTGATTATAATATGGCTCCACAAACAAGTGACTAAAAGTCAAAAGATTTATATGTTTACACCATAAGGAAAACACGCCACGCAGCCATGCCCCAAAAAAATAGATAAAGATGTTCCAAACAGGTAAACTTTGACTGTTCAATAGTAGGCTGTAGAAAACTTTCAGCAACAGGAACAATAACCAATAGTTAAAATTAATACTTAATTGTCAATTTTCAAAGCATCACAAGCATTTGTGAGGCTGAGTGTCTAGCAACCCTGAATAGAAATCAATTCAGACAATTTATTTTCTTGGCAAGGCCACCCATCCTTAAATGCCCATTTATCAAACCCCAAATGCCTTTTGTTCCTTTCTTGGGACAAGGAAGATAGGACTTGTCACCAATGACAACAAATTCACTGTATTATGATTTATGGACCTACAGATTTAGTAAAGATCTACATGTCTGCTAATGAAACTTAAGTAAATAGAAAGGTAAAGTATGTGCAACAAGAAACAGGAGAAAGTGACAAACCTTCAGGTGGCTGTGCTAGCTTTCGGTTTTGTGGTGACATCATCTCTTTCTTCAATTGTGTCAATATGTCCTCCATTGTATATTCCCTTTGCCAATTTGCAAGCATGGGGAAAAGACAGGGTTCAACCTGGTAATTTGTCCACCCATCAGCTTGTTTCAATAGTGTTATAGGAACATATATGCATTTGAGATTAATATCACCTACCACTCCAGTTTCCTGATTGACACAGGTCATATTTATCTGTGTTTGGAACCTAACAGTTGGTGGATTATCTGGATAATCATTTCCACAGAACAGTTTCAACTGGTAAATGCGCCCTTCATGCACAGTCTAGCAAGAAGCAGGATCAGAAAGACATCAAGTTTCTATATTTAATGAATGATGCTATTTGGGATGCACCAGTAACATAAGTAGAGGAATATCATGTCCTAAATAAAAGAAAAAACAACATAAATATAAGATAGTTTCATTTTATACCAGCCGGAACTAGTGGAACTGTTTTGGACACTTGATGGACTTACCTGGACACAGTTGGTGTGTTTCCAACATGATATTGAAGTAACTTAGGCAAAAGTTATATTCTAGATTAAATGTTGACAGGTGCTCAATAAGCATGCGCTTTATGAGATAAATATAACTTAGTAACTTATGCAATTTAAGACATAAGTATTATAGAATAAGGCTTTCAATGAAAATGGAGACAGCGAAAGGTAATTATCTTGTTCTATTATCCCTCTGTCTATATGAAATTTTAGTTAAATTTCCAAGAAAAAGGTCATTAATTAGAAGAAAAGGGAATCGGTCATTACAAAAGATGAAACCAAGAAGCTTAAGTCTTAACTAATTGTCTAGATTAGTACAGGCAACCTGGCAACAGCTACTAGGTCAAATGAATTATCCGATACCTAAGATGGGCCTTGGCCCTTCAACATTATATGATTTTTTAAAATTTTGAAGCGCATGTGCACACACACAAATTCACCCAAAAAGATAATTAAACAAAGCAAGAAACCTACATTATGGGGACCAATAATTGTCCCTGTCCATGACTGCATAAGTATATCATCAGCATCATCCATTCCATAGCTGACAGTTGCATCCCCAATTCCCTTCTCACCTCTCTCAAGCTCTTCCAGTAATCTGAAATTCCTGGGAACTACAAATGACAACAAACATAAGGGATCTAATTACAACTCATGCATGATTTTATTCTAATGAATGCAATACTATAATAATAATTAAAAAAAATCTGCACCAAGAGAGTTGTTTTCACAGATCAGGATTGACAAAGACCAAAAATACTTACCTAAATACCAAAATCCTTGTTTTTTTAGCTATACTACAGTAGAGAGGGGAGAGGAAATTATCCCCACTTGTTCTCCACTATTTCTTGTGCAAGTAAAAACATACTACAGTATAAGATCACCGGAAAGTTCATTACAGTAGAATCATGCTAACTTGCAAAATTGTTGATATCCAGTTGGTTACTATCTTAGCATAGCACTGCATTGGCAAGTAGTGTAGGGATATTAGAGAAATAAAGGGAAATAAAGAAAGGGCTGACTAAGGCATAACTTGACAAGTTCTTATGTCTCTGTCTTGGCAGGCCTATTGTATTGTTCCAAGAATATCAAACTTTCCCACTGCTATTCAGATGAAGAAATAAGAAATTGGGAACAATGATTCGGGAACTTTAGGAAGTTATTTGGCATCCAGTGCCAAAACTTTCCAAATCAAAGTTATTGCGCAAATGGAAAGATAAGCAAAAACCATTGTATTGGCATCACACCTGTTGTGTTTTTTGTCTTGTCGGAAATTTCTGGAGGAAGCTACAGGTCTGGCCAAGAGCAGTAGGGAGACTAGGCAGTGGGGTAGTTTGATGTTTTTCTAGTGGGGCACGATTTTGATAGACAAATAGGACTTGCACAAGACTTTCCTAGTGTGGGAAGGAGTTCTAAAGGGTTTTCCTTGTGTACAAGGGAATAGAATTAGCTAATAGATAGATTACCTAATTCTATTAGGATTAGGAATCCATATTGTAAGTGGTAAGTCTATGCTCTATAAATAGGCTGCTGCAAGTCTCATAAATATAAGTATAGCTAGAGACTTCTAGGGAAGAAACTCAAAGGGAGACTCGGGTTAGAGACTCAAGGGTGAGTGACTTTAAGGGGAGGGTTTTTCAAGAGGGAAAAACATAAGAGAGCTATTTGTGCAAGAGAGAAGAGAGCGGCTGCGAGTGGGTAGTCTAGGGTTTCAATAAGTTCTTGTACTCTTATTCTATACATAGTGCAGCTGTGATTCTCTAAGGATCACACGGGGACGTAGGCAAAGTTCGCTGAACCTCGATAACAAATCTTGGTGTTCTTTGTGTTTACTTTTGCTGCCATATTGTGTGTTGTTTGCTATATCTGTTTTAACTCTAGAATACATCAAGGACAAGATCACAGGGGGTGTTAATTCACGACAACACCCGCTAGCTTCAAACACGTTCATGCTTCACTTGTGTAATAGCAATATAGCATCAACACTGTAGAGAAGGTGTTAAAGATAATAGTGCCTTAAATAGTTAAATGTGTATGCTATTGTAGCTCTGTTCCTTACTAAATTCAACATTCCTTGTTAAATTAGATTAGAATGATTCTATTCTTGGAGGACACTTTAGGTTAACATGGTTCAAAGAAATCATACTAACATTGCATTGGCACGTAGTGTAGGGATGCTTTGACAATTAGTCATAACAGAAATACAATCAAACCCAAAACAAACCCTAAACAACTCTCCTAAAGACAGCGTGATCTACACCCTTATAAAGTTATAAGCAACCAAAGAACCAGGCAATTGAACACGAGCTTGATTTGCAGACCACCCCAGAAAAAAAAAAAAAACAAAAAACCTAGGGTCTCGATTCAACTCTCACAGTGGAATAAATCAAATTGACCAGCATTCAACTAGGTTAACGAACAAAAGAGCAATTAAATTCACAAAACAAAAAATCAATTGGCCACGAAAATCGATGAGTTAGGAAACCAAATTCACATATGCGAGTTGAAATTGATAAATTGGCGATAAGTTTGGATAAAAGGAGAGAAAATGAATGCAAACTAACGGAGAGAGTAATGAGTATATCTAGGTTTTGCAGAGCTCACCGACAACGCTTGATCCTTCAGAGCCCATTTTGGTGTTGAATTTCCAGAGCGAAGTAAGATGTAGAGGGAGAGGAGAGAGGCTGCGACGAAGAATACTATGTAGTCCAACTACGGTTCAACAAAGGGCCAATGTACACAGTACACACACATGGGAGGAAGATAAAAGGAAGGAAGAGGAGGATCAGAGTGGAGTATTCGTTGTTTGAGGGTCTATCTTTATTCATCTACACCTGCGGATCTGAGACGTTCATCAACCATTAGGCTTTCCGTACGAATACAAAGAGTGCGTAGAAATCCAGACCGTAGATCTGTGTGGTGAAAGATGGTTCCCCAAATATAACAGGAAAATTGTCCTCATTATTTTAGTCCAGCACTCCAGCCCAAATAGCACTCAATTTTGGCATATTGCACTTTATTATGAAAGCACATGAGGCTATAGCATTTTCTTTTTTTCGGTCTGAGAGGCTATAGCATTTAAGCTGTCTAACAATTGCAATAAGAGATTTAAAATTAAGAATATTTCTATAGTACATACTAGTATGGTCTAAACATCTTTGCTTTCTTGAAATATGTTCCGAATTCGAATTTCTCTTTTTCTTGAAAAAAAGATGTTATGATTATTTCAATTAAGCTAAACTTCAAAGCCATTTAGAAAGAATGGATAATCTTAAGTGCTATTTGCAAAACAGTTTTTATAAAAGAGTGTTCGTTGTTTTTTATCGCTTAAATTATTAAACAATTTCTGTTGTTATAGTAGTGGAAATCAAATGATAAATCTATTCACTATATGAAATATGAGTAAATGTCATATTCATTAGTTATACAGAAATGGGTGATAATTGAAAAATAGGGACTAAATGCCTCGATTTTAATAAAAATAAGTGACAATTGGACAATAGTAACTAAAGTTTCTAATTGCCACCTCGTCCTGTGCAACTAAATAATAGTGGCATTTACTCGCATTTATTGTAGTGATTCTAATTATAATTCATGTCTCATTCATTTTCACCACTTAGACCAACTTCAAAAGGGACAATTATTAAACAACTTTTACTAAGCAGCTAAAGCTTGAATAAACATCATATTATTACTTCATTGGTACTAATTAATTAAAATGTTATCTATTTTCCCAAAAGCTAAAATATTAGCAAACTTGGCTTAGAGAGATTGAGCAGCAAATGTTACAGGAGGCCTATAAAGTAGGTTTAGAAAAAAGTTAAATGGACTCTCATGCTATTATTTATAATCACAACATTAATTGTACATACTTCAGACTCAACCAGCTAGCAAATCTATGTAGAATATCAAATATAAATAATAAGGTATACACTGCTGGATACAAACTAATGACCAAATATTATATTACACAAAATTAATCCTAGGTACATTGTGAATCAGAACATTGGGGCTCTTAGAGGAACTCCTTTTCTTCGTAATTTTTGTTTCTTGGTAAATGCTACTGCGAGGTATCCATCTTTTCCATCTTTGAAATTCTTTACCTCTTTATGTTCCTCATTGTTATTTTCAAAATTATGACCACATTGCATAATTTTTCTCTGGCATTCATTTCCATGTATAGCCAAGACCTGTCATTAAACGATTAACAAAAAATAAAATATAAAAATTTTTCTAATAATTCTATCAAACTCACATTTTGAAATATATATAGATATATAATTAAACTATTTCAATTAATATTTTATTATATTGATTGGGGAAGAAAGATAAACTGATCACCTTACAGGCAACACTGCAATAGAGTGAATTATCTTGCAAATTTCTGTGGCAGATGATACACCTATACTCCCTTGAATTATTTTGTTGTTGTTGTTGATGCCTTTGCTTCAGGAATACCACTTTGGCTTTGTTTGTGTGATATGTCTGTGAACAATAAACTTATTTATGTTTACATAATCAGTCTCATGAGCCTTTTCTTGATAAAAACAATAATTGTATACACAAATTATATAAACATGTACCAGTACACATGCATAAACTAACTTGGATCTAGCTGTAAATAATACAAAAAAAATTTGTCTATGTTTCTCTTCGCAAGTCAATACGTATCAAATTGTTACGGACTTATAAGAAAAAACGACTCTTAATAACAATAATTAAGGAAGTAAAAAGCCAAACATTGTTCTTTTTCTTTTATTGTAAATCAGTAATTTAAAAACTAACTTAAAAAACATTACAATATTTTTGGAGGGAATCATTTCCTGTTCATGTACATACAAAACAATTAATATAATGGAAAAGAACAATAACTACAACTATAACTGATGACCGTATTTAGTGTGAAATGAAGGCTTCATATGATCCGTTAGCATATATGCATTTATTTATAACGTCGGGTTGCTTTCATAATTGCATATGCTTCCTCTTTATTTCCCTCACTGTATATTTTGTAGGTGCTGTGTACTAAATTACTAATTATATTCATTTCGTTTCATGAATTGTTTGTCTATTATAGCAAGGGAAGCTTTTTCCTATTTGAGAAGTAGTAGGCCGGTGAATCATAATTAATACCCCTATTTGCATTTTTCTTTCAAAGTCTGGGTACTACAGCTGCATAAGAAGCACCGATACTTCAATTACATGCAGCTACACATTGTACTGTGATGTTTAGTATGAAAATAAAATATAATAATTATTCTCAATTGACAATTTAAGTACCAATTAGCTAGTTTAGTGGTTTTTTTTTTTTTCCAATATTAGGAGATGTCTCAAATTCAAATACCCTTCCCCAATATCAAGAAAAAATATAAAAAATTAAAGTATATATAAGGATCTTCATAATTGTGTTTCAAACTATATATGTTATGTTTAAAATTTCAAAAATATATATAGTTCATAACAATGCGTTTTTTACCTCGATTTTTCTCTATTTTATTCTTTTTGCAAGTCGAATGTTTTACTAATTGTATTTACTCTCTTTTATTGGTAATGTCTTTAGACAATTAATGTTTGGTTGAAGCCTATAGCTATGATCGAGCTCATAGGATTTTAGAATAATGCTCGAGAGCGAGAGAGAGAGATAGAGAGATGAAATGGATTAGAATAAAAGATTTAAAAGAAATATTTGAATGTTAACAAAATTAAAGATTAGATGACGATCGATAATTTTAAATAGTTTTGCTAGGAAATTAAAATAAATTTGAAATGATTAGTTACAACCTTTTTGAATGTTAATAATCTATATATCACAAAATGACTTATATTATTTCTTATCACTATAAATGATAAGCACATTATCATCAAGATAGAGACAAAATACAGCTAACATCGAATTTAAAAATTATAGTTGAGCCTGAGATAAATGTTTGACATTAACATTCTGTAGGTTCTTCTTTAGTACGTACAAGGTAAGGTATAAGTTTAATTAGTAACTAGATACTAATTAAGCAAACCTGTATGCCAGAACAATTGAAGAGCTTGCGCAAGTCTTGACGATTAATCACATCACTGTAAACATATCTTCGAATCTGTAATTAAACAGCATATAAAAAAAAAACATGCATCACGTTCTGATTTGAAGAGGAAATTATTCAACCACTACAATTTCAAGGAAGATTATTCAACTCAATTAAACATATGTATACCTTCACATGCTTGTGAAACATATGCTGGGGAAGACAATTCGAACATAAAGGTTGAAGACAATTGATGCAAAAATGGTCCAAATCGTTCTTTTTCGCATCCGGATGTTCGATGCAAGGGTTGAAGAATATAGTGCTGTACATAACATTCAACCATTGCGGTACCACCATGTAATTCTTCTGCAAAACCATTCACAAATCATATATACTAAATTTTCTTCTTCTTGTTGCTGAAAATTAAACTCAAAGCCATGCACAAAACTAATACAAACTAAAATAATGGATACGAAGTTAATTGGTAAGAAGAAGGAGAGAGATGTGGGAGGAGAATGTGTGTACTTCATTTTTGGATGCATGAAGACGTTTGACGCCTATGGTCTCTCTCATAGTGTTTGTGTTCCTCTCAGAGGTTTGCATGTTTGACGTCTCTGTCAATATATACCAAATATGTAATAGTGTTGGCACTTGGGCTTAGCTTAAAAAGCTCAAGTTCCCAACGACCCCACACTTTATAACATGACCTATAAAATAAAATTTTGCCACTACTTCAATGTCCAACAATGAGATGAGACTGAACTTTTAAAGCACCATTAATTCCAGGTACGAACTTAATTAAGTTAAGTGCTAGTAATTAATTAAGCCCGCTAAACCAAAATGGAAGATGCTATACACTGTCTAACTTTATCTTTCCCAACTTAGGTGTTATACTCACATTGGATTTAATATAAAAAATAAATAAATAATTGAGATAAGAAAAGATAAATCCTGTCAAATAAATTGATGTACGTCACATAAATTTAAAAATGAAAATTGAAAAAATTTACATTAAATATTTTCCAAACCAAATAGATCAACCCCTTTTCCCATGCGCTGGTTAGTTTTGGTACGTGCATCATATACCCATATTGTTAGTTTTGAAAGTTTATTACTTAAAATCTATTCGTCGTAAAATTTGTACATGTGTCCTTAAGGGTCCCAACAAAGACCGACCTGCAGCTTTTATACAAATTACTTAATTTCTTGCGGTTGCCTTTTTCTGCCAATTGTTGAGTAATTAATTCTGAGGGTGTGAATTCTGCACCTACCTCACCCACTCGTAGAGTGAATTAAACACTTAGCAAAATGATGTATCTTCATTCTTCAATTTTAATTTATTTCAATTTTTTTTTACAGAAATTAATTATATCAAATTTGAAGGCTATTACACAGGGAATGAGGGTATATGATGGGATCGAATCTCCCCTATGTTGTTTGGCCTCTTTTGTATCAAAAATAAAAAAAAAGTCCAAAAAATTTGCGCTTACCAAATATAGGAAGGTAGTGAGATTGATAAGCTGGAACTTGGAAGGAACTTATGGCTAATCATGTATTTTATTATGGGAATTAACGGGCGACAAAATCACATATTAGTTATGGCAATAACAAAATGAGCAGTGCATGCATGGCAAACTACAGTGGTGTTGGTTGAGGAGTGGCAGATTGAGGTTGATGAAGCCACGGAGAGGAACAAGTAATTAAATGGAGTGGCAGATCGATCGAGGTCATGTGTTCAGGCCCTTCCATACGCACATATTAATTAGCTGTCCATATTAAAATAGAAATAAAAAAACAAGGCCCAGTCCCAGTGGGACTTGTCACAATTAACATGATGTCCTTGTAATATATTTAAGCAAATTATAATTTAGTATTTTAATTTTACATGTTGTTTTAATTTAGTGTCTTAATTTTAAAAATTTGCAAAAAAGTATTTCAATTTTTATTTTGTGTCAAAATAATACCTTCGTTAGTTTTTCTATCAAATAAACCGTTATCTACTAACGTGGTAGGGGTATTTTCGTCTTTTTCTCCAAATTTAAAAAATAATAATATTTTAAAAAATTTTGAATAATTTTTTTTAAATAATTAAATTAAAAAAAAAAACCTTTCCCCAGCCATGCCATAATTAAATAAAAACATTTCAAAATTTTTTTTTTGTTTTATGAAATTTTTTATTTAATTATTTTAAGAAATCTTTTTATTCAAAATTTTTAAAAAATATTATTATTTTTAAAATTTGGAGAAAAAGACAAAAATACTCTTGCCACGATAGCAGATAACGGTTTATTTGACAAAAAAACTAACGGAGGTATTATTTTGACACAAAATGAAAGTTGAGGTACTTTTTTGTAAGTTTTCAAAGTTTTGGCACTAAATTGAAACAATATGTAAAGTTGAAGTACTAAATTATAATTTGCTCTATATTTAATATATAGGGTATATATTATCAGGTAGTTTCTAATAAGAGATCTCTCATTTAGTTTTAAATGAGGAATCTCCTGTAGAGCTTACATGAGTCGTTTTGTATCAATTCGAATTGTTCATTTTTTACATTTTATAGATCATCCCTATAAAAAATCAGCCAAATAAAAAATTGTTTAGATATCTAATTTAGATCCAACAAATTGACGAACAACAAGTTTGTCTATAAATATCTAAATTTTGATTGCTTAATCAAACGAGTATTTTCGATTTAACTAATTTTTTACAAAGATGATCTATTAATGGAGATATAAAAAATAAACAATTCGAATTAATACAAAACGACTCGTATATAAATATAGAGGGCCATTTAACACTAAATGAAAAATCTTTTATTAAAAGCTAATTGACATATATACGGTACGTGATAAATCTTTAAGACTACTTGATGAGATGAACATGCTTTAGAATGGGCGTTTATGGAAGAGTTTACAAGCATGCTGTTATATCGATCAGAGAAGCCTCCTTCCTATTAGTATTATATATGCCAATTAATAATTAATGGTAGTAAAGTAGCAAGGATTATTTTGGTAGGTGGGCTGCGCATCTTTACCAGACGATTTGATATTGTTCAGAAAGGACATGCAGTCTAAGTGTCTAACCATATTTTGTGGGCATACATAGTTTCTGCAGAAATATTGGCTTTCTTGCTATTGCTATGATTAAACCCAAATGGGTTTTAGTCCCTAAAAAAACCCAAATGGGCTCAACTGTGACGAGTCCAGGTAGACGATTCGTTTCAGCCTCAGGCCGAGTATGAGGTTTGCTTATGTTCGAGCCTAGTTTATTTGGCTTGGACTTGGTTTGTTTGTTGTGCATGGTTTAAGGTGGATTGTATAGTTTTCAACTGTGGCGTGGTCAACTGATTAACTCGATCGTATCGTGATTCGTGGCTGCCTTTGCTTCCTAAAATATCATAAAAAAACACTAGAAACAAACGTAGTGAACAACGGACACCAACACCACAAAGACAATGGCGGCGAGCACCGTGATTAGCGAACAAAAGGAGGAGGATTACGATAGAGCCAAAGAAATCAAGCAATTCGACCACTCCAAGCTCGGTGTCAAAGGCCTCATCGACTCGGGTCTCACCTCCATCCCCCGCTTCTTTATCCACCCGCCCGAAACACTGCACGACCTCCGACCCAATACCAAACCCGAAACCCAACCCATCCCTACTATCGACCTCTCCGCCCTTCACACCGATAACCGCTCCACCGTCGTCGACCAAGTCACCCGCGCCTGCCGAACACTCGGTTTCTTCCAGATCACCAACCACGGCATCCCATCCGTCATTCTGGACCGTACGATCGCATCCGTGAAGGCCTTCCATGAGCAGCCAGCGGATGTCAAAGCGCGGGTCTACCGTAGGGAGGTCGGTACGGGCGTCTCGTATATCTCCAACGTCGACCTGTACCACTCCAAAGCCGCCAGCTGGAGGGACACGCTTCAACTGAGGCTGGGGCCCACACCGCCGGTTCTTGAAGAAGTGCCTGACGTTTGTCGGGAGGAGGTTGTTGGGTGGGACCGGGAGATCCGACGGCTCGGAGAGGAGCTGTTGGGGTTGGTGAGTGAAGGGCTGGGATTGAGCGCCGGGAGGCTCAAGGAGATGACGTGTCTTGAAGGAAGGGTGATGGTAGGCCACTACTACCCGTACTGCCCGCAGCCTGATCTGACGGTGGGGCTTACATCTCATTCGGACCCGGGAGTGTTGACCGTGCTTCTTCAGGACCATATGGGTGGGTTGCAGGTTAAGTACGGTGGGGGTTGGGTGGATGTGAAACCTGTCCCCGGTGCTCTCGTTATCAACGTCGGGGATTTACTTCAGGTAATTTAATCAGCGCTCTGATTTGACCTGAACTAGAATGCTTGCCCTAAAAAATGAATGGTTGGTTTTTGTTTTTAATGTTTTCAGATTTTGTCCAACGGTGAATACAAAAGCGTAGATCATCGTGTGTTGGCGAATCCATATCAAGAGCCACGTGTCTCAATCGCAGTGTTCTTGAACCCAAGCAATAGAGAGGGCATATTTGGTCCGTTGCCAGAGGTGATATCGCCAGAGAAACCCGCACTTTATAGACAATTCGCATTTCCAGAATTCATGGGGAGGTTCTTCAAGAAAGAATTGGATGGCAAATCTTTGGTAAATTATTATAAGCTGCTTTAAATTCCCATGTATTTTAGCTTTGTGCAACCTATATGGCTATATCCTAAAGAATAAGCAGAAATGTGTACGTCATAACTTAATACAAGAAGACACATGTAAACCCACATTGGCTTTTATTCAAACTCCATGGAAGCAACATCGTTGATAGCACCAAGTATTAGGTGATTATTTTTTCGGTACAAAGGAGGGCTAAAGCCCAGAGAAGAGTATTGGGTGATTATTAATTTGGTGACACACGCACACATAGATTCATAGAACATTTATGTCTACTTAGACACCACAGTAAGCTTTGACACGAGAGTCTACGTTCTTAGCCTCTTCGGAGAAAGCAAAGGTAGAATAGCCAAGACAATCACATTGCTTATACCTCAATGGGTGTTCCTCATCAACTAGTTCCTCTGGTACTTGTATTATCCCTGTATTGAATATAAACACCCCAAGTGAGTACCTCTCCACTTTTGCAGAAATCTTCACTTGGTGGTAGCAAGCTCGTATTCTGTCGTTGCTCCATACCTAATTAAACCATTTAGGATTAGGATACATACAAAATACTACTTTAATTTTGTTATAGACTTATAGTATAGAGGGATCCACCATTCCACCTGCAACATATCTCCTGCTAAGACTACCAAGTGTGAAGGTTTGGCTTCAATGCCAATAAAATTGCCATCCTTTGTTTTAATTTGAAAGCCACCAATTTGATGCTGGAAAAGAATATATGGTGATGAAGGTTGTGTCAGTGTGGCCGAGAAGCCAAATGCTGGTGTCACTGTCTTTGGCTTCTCTGTACTTGATCAGCCGAAGAAGGTGACTATTTGAAGCAGCGAGGGACTCATATATAGTGCTTTCCAGCACCGTAGCTTTCGAAGAGAATCTTCATAAGTGTTCTTCACTTTGATTTCGTTGGGCACCTCAAACAAAGCCTTAGATTGGCTGATCATGTTGTGGCAAACTTCTTGAGGAACTTGGTCGTACACCGCCACGAAATAGCCGAATTCTTCGAGTGCCTGCCGGACTTGGATAATTGGATGTAGGTGGAAGACCAAGAACTTGAACCTGGATTCAAGTCTCCCTCGGAGAAATCTATGGTGGGAATTTTAGATGCTGTTTGGGAGTCCATATTTTCTTATGCTACTTAATAAGTGGATTCAAGTTTCCCCAAATGGATGAATGATTCTTATGCTACTTAATAAGTACTTATAGTGCTAGTTTTTTATTTTATTATGTTAGCGTTTGGTATTATAATATGACAGTTGATATATTAATTAAGATCCATAACATATCACATCCGTATGGGATCTCTTTTTTTTTTTTTTTTTTTTTTTTTTTTTTTTTTTGTTTCATCATTTATCGATTTGGTGGGCAGTCCCAACTAACTTATGGGAGGATGATATCAATCATGATATCTGATTCTCCTTGATTGAAGGATCCTATTAATGTATTGTCTGGAGGATAAGCTGTAGAGTTGACTAGTTGAGTTACCTAGAATAACCTTTTCTAGCAATAAGAGCATCACCTTCAATTTCAACATCTATGGCAATTGGCAAAGCACCATCAAATACGATACCACGTGATTCCATACAGCAAAATTATGTAAACAAAAAATATAGGATAAAATATATTTTTGGTATCTGTGTTTTGATTTATGCCCCGTTTGAGATTGCGGTGGATGACTCAAAAACTGCTGTGGATGACAATTCTCAATCACCTACAACAGTTTTGGTGTTTGATAAAAAAATAAAAAATTGTTTTCCCCACATTTCTCAACTCTGCACAACAAAAACAGAAAGCAGGTTTTTAGATGCTTTTGAAAGCTGCAGTAACTCACAACAACAATTAATATTTTATTTTACCCATGATACCGTCATTGATTTATATAATTTTTATTTATTTATTTTAAATTAAAAAATATGTCCATTGTTAGTTATATTTTATATTGTGATAATTAATTATCATATTTTATTTATAGAATTAAAATTATAATATACCTAAAAAAATAATAGGCATACTTATTTAATAATGTCGTTCTTAGAAAAATTAATCGCAATAAAAATTTGTAGTCAAAAATTTCAAAAACAAGTAAAAAAAAACATATTATTTTTACCAAACAAATAAGTGAAATGCATTTTTAGCATCATGTCCATTTTAGTAATTATACACAGTTACAACATTTTTATATTAATATTTACCAAACACTTTGAAACTGTTTTTTTGCACTCACAGCACTTTTGAAAATATAGTTTACCAAACATTCAACTGTTTTACTTTACAGCTGACTTTACTTCACAACTGTTTTACTTCATAGCTGTTTTTTCTCACAGCAATACCAAACTTGCCCTAAAAGCACATTTGTTCCTCGTAGTTTCAATTTTGTCAATTTGATTTTTGTGTTTTATTTTTTGCAATTTTGGTACATTATACACTTAATATAAAAATTTTCTTCAGATCAAAACTAATAATTTTTTTAAGCTAGCAAATTTTATTAAAAAATAACTCAAAATTATGTTTATAACCTTAAATTTTTTATTTTCAAACATTAATTTAAAGAAATCACAAATTTAAAATTCAAACCCTAAACATTTTTGGAGCCTCAATTTCTTTAGCAAATAAACATAAAAATAAAAATTGAAAGTAGTTTTAGAAAGCCCATTAGATGAGCTTTCAATCTCCCAACAAAACGTTTCTTGAAAACAAGTGGATGTTTTTTTCTCAAATTGAAATTTTTTTTTTTGTTAAAATTATCTTAATATTACAAATTTTATAAAACACAAAGATTAAATTAGCAAAATTGAAACCACAAGGATCAAACATGCTCAAAACACATGGACCAAAAATATATAATAAACCACATGCACGAGAAACATGAGATAGAGAATATATATACTAATATACATGTATATATTATTTGGAAAGAACATCCCAACCACCGATATTGCATACGGAGGATTTGGTGTTTCTTCGTTTCCAGATCCTTGAACATATTCGAAGGTTACAGTGACTCATGTTGTTACAGTGAGTGGAGCCCAGTTTTTCAAAGAGAGAAGAAAAAAAAGTATGAAAACCTAAGGCCTTCTATAGAAATACAATGAGACCCATTTTAATCTCCAATAATGCTGAAGTCAAAAACTCAAATACTGCTAAGATCCATTTTAATCTCCAATGATGCCGAGACCCAAAACTTAAATAGTGCTAAGACCCATTTTAATTTCAAATGATGTTGAGACTCATTTTGGATCTCCGTATTTTATATCTATTTAAAATATATTTAATATTGATTAAGTGATAGTTAATAGTTAATTTATAATTCATAACTTCAATATTTGTAAAAATTATATCATTAGTTTTATTTTTAACAAAATATATAATATAAAGTCAATATTGAATATATTTAAATTTATAATTTTATATATAAATTATAATTTCTATATTTTCTCTCCACCAAATTGTTTTTCAAGTTGTTTGATATTTTTTAATATTTGAAATGCATAAAAATGATAAACACAATACAATTCATTTTATTTCATAATCGAACGATGATAAACATATAAATGAACGAATACATAAAATTAACAACAAAACCCAACAACAAAAAAACAATAATACATTTTATTAGGTTGGTGGAATGCATCTACGAAATTCTTCAATAGTTCGCACAGGTTGATGACGAATCACAAACATTCACATAAATATCTTTATAATTATAGCAATATGAGATATTCGATTTGGCTTCACTTAAAATTTTTGGGAATTTTTAAAATTTTTCTGGAATTTTCTACAATTTTTTTTCCAACTTTTCACGATTTAAATAACATTTATATGATTTTTTTTTTTAAATACAGGATCTGGGCCCTTAATTTTTTATTTTTTAAAAAAAAAATAGGTGTTGCAGATCAACCACAGCCGTTGATCCGCCAACAGTCGACACAACATCCCCGTCCATCCCAGCCACGCGCGCGCCGGGAGAGTTGCCCGACATGTTGGGCCCGCATCTTTTTTCGTTGTCAGCATCTGTCTCTCTCTTCCTATTCTCACGTGGGCGGGCCCGGGTGCTTTTGGGTTTGGGTCTTAGTGATACCAATATATCAATTTGGGTCTCACGGGAATTTGGGCCACACTTTCCTGCCCGTAGTGGCAAAATGATACCCATTTGTGACCCAAAATGGGATTTGGGTCACAAATCGTAGTGGTAGGCCTAAGAGTGAAATTTTGAAAGATCATAAATTCCCAGCAATTAACAAAATCAAACAAGCATCTTTTCCATGCAACCAAATAGAGCATTACCATCTTCAATCAAACCTGATATTTCTTGGGTCCGGATGGAAGCCTATGTGTTTCCATCTCTCAATCCCCAAACCACCCAGACATCTCTTCATCATCGGTAGAATTAGAAGACTCTATTCTTTGAATTCTGGCAGACATAAATTCATTATCATTTTCCATACCCTTCGTGGCACCTTTGCTCCTCTCTAACATCTTTGTCTTCCATCTGTCCCTCTTTTGTGGATTCTGAGACAATTCGGTCTTACCTCCTACAATGGGAAAGTCTACAAATCTAGAATCCTCATCCCATGAATTTGAGCGACTAGAGTCGTCATTCTCTTCATCCACAAATCTCCACAAGTCTGCACCTCTGCTTTGACTAGGCCTACTTTGTCCCGCGTATGATTGATCATTAACATCAGTGTCACCTCTGATTAAATTCAATCTGTTATTGTTATGGTAGCCTCCATCTTCATGTACAGCTTCACCAGAAGTCTCTGAAGAACGTGCTGCCCTAGGCCTTTTATGATCACATTTTAAGCACACCATGTTTCGCCTAAAATTTATGTAATTGCACCTGCACACAATCGGATTTCCAATTATTTACAATAAAAAAAGAAAAAGGCAAACCACTTCAAAGTGTAGCATTGATATCCAAAACAAAATCATTGAATGCAAATCACAGTTGATATAGAAAAACTCACGAGTCACATTCCCACTCCCCGGGATTTAGCTGCCGCTTTGGAGGCCTCTCTTTGCATTGCAAGCATCTACTGTTCTTCGCAAAATTTAAGAAATTGCATCTGTGTAAACAAGAAAGATTAATGTCTCAGTAAGAAATGGAACCACGAGTAGAAGAAACTTAAGAACTTAGCAGCCATTACTTGTCACATATCCAGTCCCCCTTCTTCAATGGAAGATGATCCTGATCCTCCCTTAGTTGTGTCAGTCTTTCTTGGAAAAGACCATCACAACGTAAGCACTTAATATTTCTGGCAAAATTTAGAAAGTTGCATCTGCCAAATGAAATATTAATAGGGTTAAAACAATTTATGAAGATTCAATAATTATAAACAACTACAAGATCAGCTGTCAAATTACTTGGGGCAAAGCCAGTCGCCTTGCTTCATTGGAACATTTGTGTGGTATTTTTCTTGTGGTATTGAATGTTTTGGCAATGATTCAACCCGTTTTTGGGTTGTGCACTTTGGGAGATTGGAGTCAAGGTTCACAGTGCTGTACTCTACCATCTCTTTCAGCAGCCTTCTCACTGATTCTTTGACCATTTTGTTTAGACATGGTTTGTTTTGCACTGTACCAGCAATGGGATCGAGCCCATACGTTACCAAGAACCGCATGACATCCAAAGTACGCCCACCTTCATCTTCACGTGCCTTCACAAATGCTCTCTCACAGTCTCCTCTCAAATTGCAGGAGCTGCAAACCTACTAAAACGACCGTTCATATTAGATATCATAATCCTGCTTGGATCTCAAGCATTCTCACTGAAGGAGAGTTGGATGCCAAAATACCTCATTTGTTCTTATAGTATTATACTGAAGTATATAAGATATTAAGAAAAAGAGAATTCTTTATTAAATGAAAAAAGAGTCCAAACATATCGGTTCATTCAACTAATTAAGAGGAAAATACTCGGAGAACGTAAGCACATACTTCTCCTTCATCAATGCCAACATGTGCCCTTAGACGCTTTCCTGAGTTGACAACTTTCCGATCTATGCTTGGGCAACCGGATTCTGCAATGATCCGGATATCTTTCCTTGACAATAACCTGCTCATAAAGGGAATTTAATGAACTAAGCTCTAAAATAAAAATATCTTGTTTGCAAGAAAAATCATTATATATCAGGCATACAGAAAGCCAAGCATTGGATTCTCCACGTATCCCATAGAGTTTCAATATCAAACAGATTGCATGCACCATTGAACTAGCAAGATAATACACCTTTTAAGTCTGTAACCCATCAATGCAAATCGTTTTTAAACTCAAGTGAATCAATTCACAATTTCACAACCTAAAAAATGGGGAAAACAAAAATCAAATTCTACCTTAAAAGACTAAACTGGTCCCGAGCAAAATTAAGGCATGCGGTTCGAATACAGTTCGATTCCTTTTGACCCAATTGGTCGTTCCGAAACGGGTTTTCGTCTCCTTCAAAGTAGCCTCTTTTCAACAAGCACTCCATCAGGTCCACCCATTCCGGCCACGGATGCGAAATCTGGACCGCACAGTGTTCCACGTTCGTTAGGCTGCCCCGGTCCGACGGTTCGTCGGCGTCTGAGGCCAATTGAGTGATTTTGTTGGTGGGTTTTGAGGATTGAAGCTCTTTAACTTCATTCACTATAAAGTCCAGCTTTGGATTGGGACCTAGGGTTTCACTGGGGGTGTGAAATTGTGCAATGGGTGCCAAAAACTTTGGGTTTTGAAAGTGATTTCTGAGGACAGGATAGAGACGTTCATGGCCGGTTTTGAGAAGCTTGTACATTTGTTTTGAGAATGTTTGCTTGGGCTTTGTGGTTTTGGCGGAAAAATCACGGCCTGACCGTTAGGTTCGTTTCAGGTTTAAAAGATAATGATTGGACGTGTTTGGAAACAAGAGTAAGCTGTCCAAAATAAAAATGAAAACTCAAACTCAAACTCCTATTAAAGACCTCCAAAATTAACATCAAATAGATTCTGGTTGCAAGAAAAGTAGAACCACAGTCCCAATCCCCATTGTAAAAAGGAAAATTTTCTCCAAAATCTGAAGTTTGTGAACATAAGGTTTTTTCTTTTCTTTTTCTTTTTTCAACTATTGTTATTTTCGCCCCAAGTCATATTGATTTAGAAAGATTGCTATTAACGGAAGAAACCAAATGAGAACACCCTATACGGTCATATTGCTTTATATATTATATGCTTGTTATCAAATTCAATTCTAACTGGCCACTCTCCCCATTCGGCAATTCCCAATTCCCCATCCCCATCTCTCGTCTTCCCGTCCCATCCCCATCAGTAAGTTCTAATTTTTTTTTCTTGTTTTCTTCTTATTATAGTTTGGTTCTTACTTCTTACACATAAGAAGGCTTACTTTTCTTAAAGTAATGACATCCTTACTTCAATGGCTGCACATACATTCACAGTGCCTAGCATATTTATGGGGTTGTGGACTTGCTTTTAATTTTAAATCTAAATTTGAAATTGGTTATAGGAAGCGATTTGCTGAGAGATATGGAGGCAAAGGCTGCAGATCCAATCGCTCAAAGTGCCAATAATTATTTGCAAGACATAATTCATTTGATGAGGAATGAGCTACCTAAATATAGAACGCAAGATCAATGTTTGATATATGTCAAAGAGCATATGATGGATGGCGGGCAGAGTGCCTGAGGATACTCCAAAGTGACTTCAACCCAGAGACTCAAACTTTTGCTCAGAAGAACAGTGAGGTATTGGAGGCATTGAAATTGCATACTAGTTCTTCCAGTGATCAGTCTACAGAATCCCGAAAAGCCCAAAAAGGTTGTATGAAACGTTTCTTGAAGTTAAAGAAGAAACAGGCATTTGCAATTGGGGCTCAGGCCTTAGACTTGAAGCTACCATTTGGAGAGATTGAGTTCCTTAGAGAGAACTGAGACATGATTAAGAGAGAATTGCACAAACTGGAAGATGTACAAGTTTTGTCCGCTACCAACCCTTATGATCGTGCTAAAGCTGGTTCTCATGTTAAACTGATAGAGAGGAAACCTCCATTGCCTGGCAGCCCAGCTTTCATCTTCTTGACCGGGTAATTATAATCCTTTTGGCACATATATGCAATTTACATACAGCAGCCTCTTTTTCAGATCATTTAACTTACTCTCTTTATATGTATGGTTTTTTCGTATTCAATAGCATTAACATGGATTGCTATGGCTTCCTTCTGCTTGAATCTCTTTAAGAAAGCATCAAAGTTAACAGTTCATACATACATATATATATCATGTAAGAAAAAAAATCAGTTTATAACAGTATTATAGTTTATTAGTTTGTGTGGTGTTTTTATGTTATATATCTTCCTTGCTTCATCCAAATGTATGTGTGCATTACAAATAGAAAATAACTTATTCAATTTGATCTTGCGCCCATCTCTGTTGTTCTTGTGCCCATCTCTGTTGTTCTTGCGTGTGTGTGCAGGTGGATTAGTTAATTTTTTTTAGCTGTTTGTACATGTGCATAATGTTAATTTACTTTGTTATTGTACTACATCCCAGGGTACTCAGTGACTTGGATGAAGAAAAGGAACATGGGATACGGATGGACTACGTTGCTCCAGGCACAACAGACCACAAGTCTGAAGACATTCTTGCTCCCTTATATCCTCTTCCATCTCAAGATATGATTCTTGCTTCCTTATATCCTCAACCCTTGAAGCTACTGTTTCAGGGTTCATTCCAAATGGTATGTTGTTTTGATTGATGTTATCTTCCTTGCTATATTAATACTTATTGAGCAAATGAAATTGAAATTGTTTTAAAAAATAATGCAGGCAAAAGATGCTGCTTCTGTCCAGAACAAATGGCTCCTGGTGAACTTGCAATCCACCAAGGAGTTCAGCTCATATAGGGTAGCATTTCAATATTCTCACTGTGCCCTATTTTATATTAGGTTTATTGCCTTCTTTAATTTTTTTTTTTTTTTTTCTACTTGGACCGATCACTTTTGGTGTATTATATTGCTTAATTTGTGAAGATAAATCTAGACACCTGGGCTGATGAAGCTGTCTCTCAAATCATTTTGCTAATTTTATCTTCTGGCAGGTCAGTTGTCAGTAGTTGGTACCTTTGAATTGGAAATTTTTTATGTCCTTATATATGGTGCTGATCATGAAACAAATTAATTATTTGTATTTTGTGCTTAATTCATCTCTGTGATGTTATGGTCTGCAAATGTAGGCATATGATGACACAAGTGAAGGCAGGAAGGTTTGCACACAGTACAACTTGGAATCTATACCTGTAGTGCTCATGATCAACCCCATCACTGGCCAAAAAATGAGTTCATGCATTGGAATGGTTCAGCTTCAGCCGGAATGTTTGCTGGAGGTAATAATGTCTGTCTTTTACTTAATTTTGATCATAATTTGAGTTGAGGTTAAATTTTGGCATACTACTGTACTGTAGGACCTATTAGAGCCCTTCTGAAATTGTGGCCCCCGAGTTCATCATGTTGTTGAAGAAACATACACAACCAAGAAGCCTACAGATCCACATTTGCCTGATCAAGATCCCAAGAGTGATGACAACCTCAGCAATCAGTTTGGACCATTGGAAGAACCAGTAGCAGCTGATAACATATATTCTCACTGTGGGTGTTGCATCATAATTCATAAACCCGTGTCACATTGTCTTGTATATAATTTAGCTAATATCAAGTACTGGAGGCAATTTAATATGTTATACTGTGTTTCAAACATTATGACACTAGAATTATTCATCATCAGCATCCATGCCTGGTTTGGCCTGTGATGCAACATTCTCTTTAATTGTAGGCTTTCCCTAATCTTCTGCTTTCTGCTGATATTGATAGTGATGAAGGTGTTTTGTGTTCATTTGTATTTGGTCTGTGCTTTACCTAAGTTATGAATTCTCATTAATCTTGTGAAAAGCGGCCTCCTGATGACGAAGCAGGGGATGATCAAAACATGTAGAAAACTGTCAAAGCTAGAGTTTTCTGCAGCTTTTCATATATTAAGAGGTGACTTCAATAATGTGCTCTTCTTGCCCATCAAACCTACCTAATTTTCAAAGAAAAAACCACACTTAATTTAAAACCTAATCTAAACCTCAATTAAACCCTAAATTAAATCTTAATTGAACCCTAATTAAATCTGAAATTAGAAAAAAAATTAAAAGAAAATAAGAATACCTGGGCCATTTATAATACATGACTAAAAATAAAAGTCAAATAAAGAAAAAAAGTAGAGCCCTTTATGAAATTCTAGAAATATTGATCATGCTTTTACTAGCTAGTTGTTTAGACTTTAGATGCCTCCAATTTATATTCAGTCAAACAGTAATAAGAACATATATACACTTCATTAAATTGGATTAGATTTTCTTTCATGATTCTCAAAGGAGAGGTAAGTAAGAGGAGAGGATTCGAATCTTATATTAATATATATATAGATAGATAGTTGTTGAATGAATTGTTAGTACCTAAATTTAGGGATGTTTTCCTGTTTTGAATTGCATTATTTTGTTAATTAGTATGAGTGATTGTTAGATTAATAATGTTATATAATTTGAACATTTGTCGATGTTTGAGATTGTGGTTGATTGATGAATTTTGGTGTGAATGAGGAAAATAGTGGATTATTTCAAAAACGAATTTACCATAATAAGAAGAGTTGTCGTGTAAGTTTGAAAACAAAGTAAGATTACTGAAACCGTGAGGCCAAAGAAAAACAAGATTTACTGACCATCAATGGCAGCCGAAGGTGGGATGAGCTCTGAATAACCGAAGGGAGACTTTCTCCTACAGATTGAGGCAAAGGTTCGAAAATGGTGGGAAGA
Organism: Dryas drummondii; assembly: GCA_003254865.1. Taxonomy (NCBI): domain Eukaryota; kingdom Viridiplantae; phylum Streptophyta; class Magnoliopsida; order Rosales; family Rosaceae; genus Dryas; species Dryas drummondii. The sequence goes on from QANW01009682.1 coordinate 577,186, forward strand.
GAGAGACATTTTCATGTACTACTGATCAATCTTGTGAAAAGCCTCCAGGGGATGATCATCAAAATAAGTACTTGTTCCCGTTTGATGGTTTTTTGCGACGTGCATTGTCACTCTCAAAGCTAGATTTTTCTGAAGCTTATCATAGATTAAGAGGTGACAATAATAATAATGTGCTCTTCTCGCCCATCAAACCCATCTCAGCCATCAATAAACTAGCACAAGATTATCATGATTATCGGATTCTGAACCACTTTGGAGACGCACCAGTTTTTCCAACAGTTTGGAGACCCGCCTGTTCTGCTGATGCCATGCCATTCACTTTGGCATACGCTTGTAATGGTATTGACACTGAAAGTTTTGTATGTGATGCCGCAAACTCTGTGATCTTTAAGCTCTCTAAAGAGATGTCATGGAATTTGGCTGCTGCAGACTCTTCCTCTTGTTTGGCAGTGACAAGAGGCAGTCCCCCTTCTACTTTTGCGGACAAGGTGTATGTGAATGAGATAAAACATTTCTGTGAACAGGACTCAGCAGAATTACCAGGCTTGCATGTTTCGAGAAACCCTCATTTTTGGCTTTCTTGAGCTCCAAGCTACCAGGGACTGGTGCAGGATTTTGTGTGGTCCTCAGGGCATGAATCGTGATTTGGTGAGGCGTTTTATGGATGTGCAGACGCGTCTTATTGCTCTGATCTGTCCACATGCACTATGCGGAATATGTGTGGAGGGAAGTTTTGGACAAGGAAAATGCAGGGTGGCCTGCTGCTGATGCTCCAGATGATCCAACCCTCCAGAGTGTCAATAAGTATTTGTAAGTCACAATTGTATTTTGTGCTAATTAGATTCATGTGTATAATGTTAATGGTCTGCGAATGAATGAATTAATATAGGCGTATGATGATACAAGTGAAGGCATCAAGGTTTGCACACAGTACAAGTTGGAATCTATTCCTGCAGTGCTCATCATAAACACCGTCACTGGCCAAAAAATGCGTTCATGGAGTGGAATGGTTCAGCCGGAATGTTTGCTGGAGGTAAATAATATGGTGTACTTCGTATTTATTTCACAGTTTTGTATAATAAACTTCAACAATGCTACACTTACCACATTTTTGTACCACATTTTTCTACCACAATTTCATACCATCTTACATGGCATTCATACATTGGATACTAAAAATTAAAAAATAAAACATAAAAAAGAAAAAGGAAATACCCTTCCAATAAAGTAATGACACATCAGGTGGGATACAAATGTGGGAAAAAAAATGTGGGACAACTTATTGAATAAACTTACTTTGTATCACTGTTACTGTAGGATCTATTGTTACCATTCTTGGAATGTGGCCCCATGGATTATAGCATCATGTTGATTATACCATTCCCTAGAGAAAATTCTCATCAGCCTCAGCCACAGAAAAAAGATGGAGTGTGTGCTATGAAGTCAAGTAGTGGAAGTATCTTCAAAGATAAACATGAAATCAATGCTGAGTCACTGACAAGGAGGATAAAACATGCTTTTTGCTTATATTGATAGTGATAGTGAAGAAGGTGTTTTTATTTGTATTTGGTTCTGCTTTTTACCCAAGTTATGAACTCTCATTAATTTACAGTACTGTTTGATGTTTGGACCTGATTACTCCCTCTCAAACATATATATATTGAATTGCTTCAAGTTTTTACTGGCCCAAGTGAGTCTTTACATCATCCGGCAAATCTTCTTCTCCAGTTCTACTCCTGCTTTCTCATCAGAAGATGAGTAGAACAAAAGATGGGCAACAAACACTAAAACTCAATGACAACATAAAACTAAAAACTTTTTTCTTTTTTCTTTTTCTTTTTTACAATTCTGTCTCCCTTAAGTTTGCCCTAACCAGTCCAATTTTTTGGTTGGTATGGAAACTTCTTCTAAGCAGTGTCTATGTACAAAATCATGGCAGTCTTTGCTGATTAACATAAAGAACAAGCCAGTACATCTTCCTTCTGTTTCTCTGCTGAGGTAAGCCTTTCAACCAAAATGTCCAAGGCTTCCTTCATCCACCAATGCCGGCAAACTTCTTTAGCTTTGTCAGCAGTCATCTGAATAAATTAATTTCAAAAAAGCATTATAATTACAACTCATTTTTTCAAGAGGATATATATAATATGGGTAATGTTCTCTGAAAGATGCTTAATTAAGTTGTTCAACTTTGAAAACTAGCCATTTATTTTTTTTTTCCATTAAACACTTTTAGCCATGTAGTGCTTAACCCCTCTCAAGTAGTGCTCTATAATTCTTACCGAGGAATACTCTAACCTCTCTCAAGAAGAGATCTAGCACTATTCGAGGGTTTGGATTTCTAAAACTCTTAAAAAATTGTAAAAGTCTTTAACAGACACAAGTTTTAGCTTAATCTTCAGATTTTCTGAATTTAGACTATACCCAAATTCGTCGTCGTACATCCTTCTCTGGCCAGAGATCCAGTTGCTCCTTGACAAACAAAGGGAACATGTACCCTTCATAGTATGTGTCATGCCTTTTGCTCATAAAGCTCCATTTCCCCAATTGACACTGCAACACATACAACCAAAAAAATCAGGTAAACATTTGTAACAAAATGGGGTTGAAATCTAATCTCGCTCGTGACTACATTTGGCTGTCACCCTCTTCCTCGATCTCTCAATCAAAAGAAAAACAGAAACAAAATTAAAACTAACCTCGACATTGCCCAGAACACCTGCTTCTTCAAGTGACTCTCGTGAAGCAGCTTCTTCTACGGATTCATCAAGTTCCCAACCACCCTAACATAACAATTAACAAATATGCAATTAAGTCTCTTTAAAAATTAAAAATAAAATGAAAGTAAATGAAGAATAAAATGAAGGGGATGAGAAATGGAACCAATTATACCTTAGGAAACATCAATGCATCGCCTTTCTGTGAAGTGATCACAAGGACTTCCAATTCATTGGTAACAGTACCATCACTGTCATTTTTGTATCTATAAGGAATGCATCTGCAAGATTCAACAGTTGTATTCATTTTGATTTGCCATTACACATTTACACAACTAAACTTGATAGGGACCCACTTTTTTCAACATAAGAAAACAACGTCAAAAAAAGCTCACCCTACGACTTGTCGGCGGCCCAGGTTGTACCGCTGCAATGTCCTTCCTGTACGCGCAACCAAACAAGCCATCTTTTCCGCAGCAATTGAAATTTTCAGTTTGCAAGTGAACAACAGAGAAAGACCCAGAAAAAAGGTTCCTATAAAATATGATATATATATATATATAATATATGAATTAGGCCTTGTAAGTTTGGCTGATATAATTAATCCGATAACCCAATCCAAGAAAATATGGGTTATAAATATTGCAGATTAAGACAGCTAGTGCAAATTGCAATGATGTTGGGTATAGAGAATTAGAGAGGCCTCTGTGTAAGTTCAAGTTTAGGGGCAGAGATGTAGGATTGGCTATTTGGCTGGCACACAGAAACACCAATTAACTAGCTATATATAGAAAAAAGGCGTTGATGTTTACCGTTTGGAAATAACAAAAGGACGTGTATCCATTGCATACTAAATTACTACTAATACAATATTTGGATAATTGCAGAGAGATGAAGTCTAAAAAGAAATGGTGCCGTGGGTGCGTACGACATTCACGTCGCCTAAGACGGAGATCGATTACTATAGAGTGCTGCTATTTGCACACCCTATTTTTTCTTTTTGCACACTCTTTTGTAAAAAAAAAATCAAAACTAAAAAAAAAAGACACACTTACCCCTCACCCAACACACCCTAACTCAATTTTTTCTCTTTTGCACACCCCATCAACAAAAAAAAAAAAAACACACACACCCCCTTCATCTCCCTCACCCGACCACACCCACCGGCCACCCACGCAGCACCCACCTCCTCCCTCCCCTCCACCAAGCCCAGCCCCGTCGCACCCTCCCTCCAGCCCCGACCCAGCCCACCTCCTTCCCATCCATGCACCCAGCCCGACCTCCTCCCTCCCCTCCACCAAGCCCCAGCCCGACCACCTCATTCCCCTCCACCCAGTCCGACTTCCTCCCTTCCCTCCACCCAGCCCCGGCCCCACCGTGCGCCCATCCCCACCGTGCGCCCACCACCCTGCTGCACCACCCTCCCCGCGCCCACCACCATGCTGCACTACCCTCCCCGCGCGCAGCNGCAGCACTCTTACTATAATTCATTAATTTGGAGAGCTTCTTTGTCGTTTCCTAACAACCATTTACTATTTGTTGCTGTTGTTGAGTCTGTCCACGCGGCGACTTATAAATGGGTTGGTTGGACGTTGACTTTGGAGAACATCCTCACGTGTAGGATTCATGGGCGTGCCTTTGCTTCTTTATTTTTTAATTTTTTGTGTTATTTATATTTTGGCCTTTTTTTATGAGATTGTAAAAGGGAAAATATTTGGTGGGACATACTAGAAAATGTCACCACCATCCAAAACTCCAAATGATGGTAGCATGGCCATTTATAATTATGCTTAGCATAGCTCATTATTCTAATGTGAATATTATGATAGCAATTAAGGGTCTTATAAGTTATAAGAAAAATATATATATATATTATATTTTAGTTTCTTTCTTAGCAAAAATAATATTTAATTCTTTGAAATGCAATATAAGGAAAGAAAAGATGGAACCATTATTTTTGGTATATGCTAGAAGAGTTTGTGCACATGCAATACATGTGTAAGTGATGGGAATTTTGATGAAAAAATAGAGGTTTGATTGAAATGTAAGGACAAAAAAATAAATAAATAGGATGAAAATTAAAATGAGTTAGTATTAGAATAAGTTTTGATTTTTTAATATAATTAAGAAAGAATAAAGACAATCATAAAAAGTGAAAATTGAATAAAAGTTTACAGAATTAATGAGTCAGTGTACAATGACTTTATCATCTTTAATTATTTAATTAATCAGACAGCAACAACAATAATTTCATTATTAATAGTGAATATATTAAAATATATTTTTATTTGTTTTATTTTATGTATTAGTTTTTTAGCGACTTTACTTTGATCTTTCATTGCCATGTTATCAGAACATACATATTAATGACCTATAGAAAAGTCCACATAATCCATTTAAAAAGAGGTCATCCAATGACGACTATAGAAAAATCTATATAATGGACTAAGAGAAAGGTGCTTACAAATCTTTAAATCATTAAATACATGGTTTAACATTAAAACAACAAGCTAGATTTGACATCTCCAATTTTGCGAAGGAAAAAGTAGCCATTTTGTTTGCTTTTATTCTACTTCAACATGACACAGTACTCGCGTAAAACAACAAGCTAGATTTGACATCTCCAATTTTGGGTCGATTGATTTTACCTTCCTTAAATCATTCTAATAATGTTAAAAATTTTAAATTTATATCTCAAATTTAGATTTAAAATTATATGTCATTATACATGTTAATATTTTATTTATTATAAAATAAATAATTTTTAAAATAAATAATATATAAATCAATAAAATACTGATACATTATTTGAGATATAAATTTAAAATCTCAAATCATTGTCATTGAGAATGTCTCTAATCATCTAACCACTACTTGCAGCCTAACTATTTAAAGAAGTAACTCAAAAAATGAATTTTGAAAATTAAAAAGTAAGAATAATAATGAATATTCAAAAATATGTCGCCTTCAAAGTGAGACTATCAAGTTTGAGGATTGAAATTCGGTCTAAAAAAAAAAAAAAGGGTTTGAGGTTTGAAATGGTCGGACTCACATGGAGTGGAAAATTAGGAGTGCATCTATCCGCCCACTCCCTAAGAATTATTTGGTCCCTGTTTTGTCCCCTTGTATTGTTTATCTTCAAACACATGCAATTATAAAAATATAGAATGACTTAAAAGACTCTTCCAAGTCCCAATAATATTATTATAGATATAATGGAGCAGTTGAGGGAAACTTTTCTCAGATAACCTCTACCTGTGGGCTGTGATTCTCTCTGTCTTTACTCTTAGCCTCTTACATAATGGGATATGTCATTTGTTTTGAGCATAACACCCAAAAGGTGGTTTGTTTTGTGTACTAAATTGTAATTACAAAGATTAGGAATGGGACAATTTTAAAACAGTTGGGAGTTGGATATATCACTAGCTAAAATTTTGTTAGGTGAGGTTGTGGATAGGTAGGGCGTGTCAAAATTGAATATTTATTTAATAGCTTATAGGAAAAGTCCAGTCTCAAACCTTTACCCTCATCATGTAGCATAAGTCACATGGGAAGGTCCCCAATGAGTAAATGCAGTGCATACACTATTGTTTCCAGGAGATGGTGTATGTCTGCATGATATCAAAGACTCAAAGTTTGATGGACCACCCTTCTTTTTTATTTTATATGTTCATCATCTAATATTGTTGCATTGAATGAAGTATGAACATGATCAAACTACCAATCATGATCACTAGCCTACAATGAAATCCAACGGTTGGGATGGTGTCCCATTTAGTTGTTGGTACCAGTATCCTTCTCTTCTTCTTCTTAATTGGGATATACGATTATACGGTACCAGATTATATCAAGCTATCTATTTTGATCACTTAAAGATAAGCAAGATTTTTATCTCACTAGACTTATCTTCACACTATAAGAGTTCGATTTTGTTTTTTGTTTTTAATAAATAAAAGAAAAGCATTAAATTGTTAGGTAAAGTTGAGCTATTAAAGGTTAATGTACTGTTGCAATAAAAGAAAAAACTTTAATGTCCTGCCTCTCATATAGTATGGGATCCCTTGCAATTATTTACTCTCCAAAAATTATGCAATTATTTTGTCAATAACTCATAGAAAAAAAAAAAAAAAAAAAAAAAAAAACTGATCTATAACAATGCCACCAATGTAAAGAGAATAGTGGACCCACCTTTTGCCTATCTGCACCGGATACCACTGAGAATAGTGGACCCTACCACTGAGGTGGCATCTGGTGGTGCAGGTAAGTTTCTCTCCAACTCACATGCATGATTGAGCATCTTACTGAGCAGTGAATCAAGTAATATTAAAAAAATTCTGTGAGGAGAGTAAAATATAACACTGCAAGAAAGATTTAGTTTAGACTTTAGACCATTGATTGGCACGTTTTTCAAAGGAAAAAGTCACATGCATTTTCGCAAAAACAATATTTAGCAATTAATATTGGGTCATGTACTGTTGAGAGCATTCATTATTACTAGTTAGAAATTGGGTAGAGGTGGGAGCTGTAGCCTGAGAGGCACGTATACAGAGAGAAGAATCGAGTTGCAGATGGGCCGGTCTCTTTATGTACTTAATCTCGATTTGGGTTGCTGGTTGTCGGACTCCAGATCACTTATATCGGAGGACTCACACACTTAGGTGGGCCATGGCCCGTTTGTAGCTAGTTTTTTTTTGGGCTGATAACAGAGATCCACTGGCGAAAAATTAAGGCCATTTGGATATTTGAAATGGGCTTTGGTTAAGGAAACCAATGCCCAGCTTAGTTCCCTTCTTTTTTTATGTGGCGTTTTCTTTTTGTAATTCGGTAGCTAGAAGAAATTGAAGGAAATATTGTTATGAATAAGGTAACATTGTCACGATGTAATTAATTTATATGTTATAATATAAATAAACAAAAATTTATACTTTTGGAGTATATTATTAATAATAGGGTTATTTTTTTTCTAAAGTTCAATTCATAAATTAAACTGATAACTTAGCTTACTTGTTATAGAAAATTCTAGCTCAGTTTACTTTAATGAGAAGCGCACGACACGTAAGTCACCAACCGTTTGGTAATTGCCATTATGCGACAGTAGTTAGTTGAATTGTAAAAAATACTTGTGTTATACTGTTATTAATTGTCATTGTTTGATAGGGGCAATTATTGCCACTTTGCGACCGTGGCAATTTGTCTAATTTTTTTTTTTAAATCTTATTGAGTGCTTGGTGCCAAAAAATATGAACAAAACATAATGTGAGTTTTATTTTGTACAAAATAGATATATTTATCATTGTAATATTTTAAATGAGTTTGTTTATTATTAAAGAATATACAATAAATTTAGAGTAATTTGTTTTTAATAATATTTACCCTTTTAATAAATGTCATTACTAATTAATTATACAAAATAATTTCTCTATCATATTACAACAAATCTCTTAAAAACAAAAATAGAGGAAGTCTAGAAGAATTTGATGTAATGATGTGGCAATGAGAACAAATGCAGTAGTCTGATGCCACGTAGCAAGCTGACAAAACACCTAAGTCATATACTCACGAGTCACACCTTAACTGAACCGTCTGCGCCTCTACGGTATGACCTTCGACCCAAAAAAAAGAACTTAACCGTATAACCGAACGCGTATGTCAGAAGTGCCACGTCACGTACCCCTTCCCCACTAGTTAATTCTGAACCATATAGTTGGTCAAAACTTTGAAGCACCCTTGTGGCCTTGCGTTTGTTTACGCCAAACGTGACTATCAATCATTCAATCCTGAAAGTCCTCAGGGTCCTTTTCGTCTTTGTTGAAGACTAGCTCAATAAAAACGTGAAGGTAGAAACCGCCGGAAACGAAGCACAAACTGCGTTTCCATGCTTTATCTTATTTATTTATTTATTATGCTAAGCTTTTACATTTGTTTGATTGTCATATTCGTTGAGATGACTTCAATATGCTTCAACTCTCTGAAATTTTTAATTTACTTAATATAAGAAAACCATATATTACGTCTATTTTGTAAATTATTGCCTGGCGATCTTTTGTTTTTATAAGAAAACAAAAATAAATATTATGTCAATTTTTATTCATTGCAGTGAAACTATAAAACACCAGCTATCATTACACATGCATTTAGCCTAAATTTCTAGCGAAATGGTGAATTTTTACTCATGGATGAGACAATATAAGCATTTTTTGTCTAGGGAGATTTTGAACTCATAATTAGGGAAAAGTTGTTATATTGAGTAAAAAAAAGATAATATCCTTTGTCATTTTGTCATAATTAAGAGTAAATTATCTTTTACGTTGGTTGTTGTATTACGCATAACATATATAGGAAATTCCATATGCAACCGGAATTTCGATATTAATAAGATCAAAGCTGAATTTAAGCTTTATATTTCTTGCTTTAAAACTATAAATTTCCTTAATAAGTGAATCTTTTATGGACTTGATTTGGGCCCTGCCAAGCAGCCTACTCTTTCCATAGAAAAGGACCTCCCCCAGTCAAACAAAGAGAGAGGCCTCCTTCTGGAATTCCATATTTCTCTAGGAATTTAGGGACAAAAGGTTAAAACATATTCGTCATTTTCATGTAGTCCACAAGAATCATCCATATATGAAAGGATAAAGCTTGAAACTTTCTAGTAGTTTCACTTTATGTAACGTAAGACAGATAACCAAAACATGCATGACCATGTCAGTCTCATAATGAAAGTAAGATTGTAGAATGTAGATACAAGAGTAGTAGTGGGTTCATAATATTTTCAAAACGTGAATTGAATTTCCCAATATTATGACCATATAACCCCCAAAAAAAGCTTAATGAATATATATGATATGAAAATTGGCCAATAATTTTCTGGTTTGTATCCAATGAGGCCAACTCCAAGGCAAAATTTTCAAAACCATGATACAGTAGCAGCCAAATCTTGAGAAAGGAAGATTCTTGAGACCTAAAATAGTGCTCTCATGACCTAAAATTCTTGAGAAAGGAAGGGAGGTCTAAGCCAGAGAAAGTTATATGCATTAATAACCAAAGTTTGGTGCATGTTTAATCTTTATATCCAAGTCAAATGAAGAGATCCCTCAAAGAAGGCCGGTGGCTTGGGCAGCCACCCAAATCCATCTATATCCTCTTCTCTCTAGGACTTGCCATTGTTCCTTGACCCAATATGACCCAAATTAAGTGCCTGGATTAATTAACCCCATTAATCAAATTGGATGTGATTTACTACAACTCAAACCTCTCATCGTAAAACACAGCATCTAATCCCTACCCTCAGTTGGTCAGTTGGTGGCCCACCGATTGATCCTATGGTCATGACTATGCCTACCACCCAATAGTTTTCAAAGAAAACAAGGGAGCATTGACTCATTCCACCAATAAGACAATAACTAAATAACAAAAGAAAATTAAATAAAAGGGTCAAAGTGACTCCAACCACCATGGTCGGTATGGTAATTTTGACTAAAGCAAAAGGGGCAAGTTTGGTAGAAAATCATGTGGGCACGCCTAAGAGTCGTCTCAATTTTGATTCATTCATAGGAAGCGAATTGGAGTTACTGGGCTTAGCCACAGCCACAGCAGCTTCCTTTTGGCAAAAACCTTCCTTTTCTCACTGTTCATGAAGAAATCGTGTCCTTTTCCTTTGTTTCGTTTCCATATATATAGTATTCAATACGTTCATAACTCCTCAAGAAAACAGATACACAAGGCCTAACGAGTGATTTGTTGGCACCCTAAGAAACATAACAACAGCGGGTGTGTGTGAACCGCCTTTGGGCAGAGCACACATAGATATAGATATGGATCACAACCACAACAACAACAACCAAAACAACAACACAGACGAAAACAGCAGCAACAACGGGAATATGGATGAAGAGGGATACATGGGTGTTCCAATCCATAGCCAAGTGATGAAGATCAAGCAAGAATTCGAGAAAATCAAGCACCCATCTCTGCAGCAGCCATCGGAGATGAGACGTGTGCTTCTTCATGAGATTACTCGGCAGCGCTCGCGTTCGCCGCTCGGATTGGCTGCATAGCACTAGCCCTGCATGCAGCCAACGCCTTACAATTTTTTTTTTTTTTCTTTTCTTTCTAGTTTCTTTCTAGTTTCTACCACACCAACCAGTATTTGGTGTTTTGGGGTTTTAGTTTACTTGTACATATCGTTGGTGGGAAACTCAAAGTTATAGTGAAAATAATCTTGTTTCTACTTTTATGGTATCATCGTTTGTCATCAGTTTATTTCTATGATTTAAGGGTTCCTCTAAGTTTTGCAGTTGGGATGATATATTATCATATTTTTGTTTCACCATTAGACTCCGTCTCAAAGTGACTATCTGTCACGCACATGCACAATATATCAGTTTTGGAGAATTATTATTCTGTCTTTTGTTTTCACATATATAACATTGCAGCTCTTATTCATGTGCTGTCTGTAACACCTTGCCCATCTGAGAATATTCTTTATCTATGAATAAACATCTTAGAATAATTTCCCTTCCAATTTTATTCATATTTTTACTGTTGTTAAAGATATATACATATGTGTGTGTGATTGTACTAAAACCTCAAGTGACCTAACCCCTATCGATACAAACCATTGTAGTTAAACCTGTTGTCTTCGAATTTCTGACTATTCAAGCTTAATTTAACTGATAAATTCAGACTGTAGGAAAAGGCTTTTCATCCGTCAGTTTTAGATCTACGTACCATTCAGAGAAAAACGAAAAACAGCTAAAAGAGTTCCTGATGAGACATTTCAGGGCCATCCTAATTAGTGAAAAAATTCCATCCATACATTTGCCTCCTAACGTCATCGATTATATTCAAAGTAAAAACAATAATATATCATGAGTTTTAAACCATTATATCCTACAGAAAGAATTAAATTGACTTATTCAGTACAAGAAACTATTTAAAGAACAAACCATCTGTGATTAATGCTAGAGAAAACCCTAAGATCTGCAATAATACTCAAATTACTAGAGAGCAGGAAGATATTGCAAAACAAAGCAGCAGGAAACATGAGTACTTGTGAGCAAACATGCCAGATTTTGAATGATTCCGGGTTCCGCTACCATCACAACTTAGCCTTGAGCAGTGGCTGTTTCTTTTGATGTCAGTAACTTCACCCTCCTTGTGAGATCTCTCATCACATCTATTATGACAGTTTTCTTCTGGATTCTGAACTGGATAGCAGACTCTGTAGAATCTGAAACACCCTTTTTCAACATGGATTCATCCTCCATGATTTTGGTAGGGAAGTGTCCTAGTGCAATCACACATAGTGCAATAATGGTGCGAAAAGAAGCTACCTCGTTTGCAATACCAAGGGGAGCTTCGACTGATATAGATTCAAGTATATTTAAATCATGCTTCTGCACTGTTTCTATGTCACTGGCAAGAACAACTCTTAAGGCTGCCAACAAGCGTCCCTCAACCAATTCCGAACCTCCTAAGCATACCTGTCAGGCAAATGAAAAGACATCGTTAAACTATAAGAACTTGTGTACCAGGAATCATAAAGAGGTAAGTCTTTGATAATTTTACTACAATTAACATGATCAGTCTGATAGCAAGGTTACATCATCTAACTATGCTTGTGGCCTATGGAAAGTTCAAAAAGTAAGTACTCGGGACTAGGATTTGAGACAAAAGCCCCAGAAAACTTCTGCTGGTGGTTTGGATTTAGAAATTGAGACAGAGAAAAGGCATTGTAAAACATCCAGCACAAGTCATATCAGTTGATGACCTCTTCAGATTTAATTAAATTCTGCATATTATTTGTAGGACATTTACCCAAAAAAATAGATAACATCCATGTGACTTATTTCAAGCCAAAAGCTAATAAGCCATTTCGTCTTGCAAACCAGATGCAACATGAAAATATCAGAATTTTTCTTCAACCAAAACTGAGAAATGATAGGATTAAAGCTTGCTACAACTCATAGTGAACATACACAGATTTAAATCCAATTATAATGCAAGATAATAGCAACAATAAAATTTCAGGGAAGCAGATACCTTAAGAAGAGGAGCCTCCCCATCTAACTTTAGGTGGCATAATATTTCTTTTTGCCATGGAGATGGTGCAGAGAAGCTGGATGAGGATACTCCAGCAGCCATACTTGCAGCATCCAAAAGTGCCCCATCGTATCTGAGCTCAATACAATCATAGGGGTTTGAAGGCATCACAAATCCATAATCAAGTAGGAACAGATCATTGTTTAAACAGCCATAGTTAAGTACTAAACAATCATTCTGTTTGATCATTGTTTCTGCCACAACCTGGAATGAGAGAGAATCATCACCGAGTAAAGAAAACTGTGAATTCAATGTTATTTTCCTTTACAATTAATGGCTTAGAGAATTTTTGAATGAAATTAAAGAAACATAAAACAAATAAAACCTTTACTAGCATCTTCTTGTTCCTGTCATCTTGGTCCTGAACTATTAGGGCATTTGGCTTGAAACTATGGTTGCACATATCGATGAGAGGAAGCATCATGGGGACCTCATCGTAGATCCCATTTGGAAGCTTTTTACCATATAAGCGGAATGCCCGAGATGAAACTGCTGACATTGCCCATCCAAGGGAGGATGCATCTACAGCTTGGCCACCAAAAGGGTGATCGTTGGGTTTCAGATTTTCAAGAGCACGTTTGACTTTTTGTTCAAAATCAAGAAGAAATCTGCATCTCTTGTTTACCTGGAACAAGAAATCACTAGGTACTTCAAACCTTACTGTGGAAATCAAGTGGTTATTAAGATAAAAATCTTAACACAAGCTATATTACATGGCCTTCAAATCAAGGTGTGTCTCTGTGTCAGAATTGTCTAAATCCCAAAATTTAGGAATGAGGAGACAACTTGAAGGGAGTGATTCTCTTCTTTAATATCTAAAAGTTAAATAAAATGTGTGTGAGACAAAGCATATCCAACAGCATGGAAGGCAACTCAGAGAGTAACTTATGGTAAACTAGAGGACCTGTCCATCTCTTTTATGTGGTCAATTACGGTACCTGGTAAAGAAGTGGAGCATACTGCAAATTCTTTATGTCCTCGCCAGGGAAGAAGATGGGTACACTAAATGTTTCAGGGAGGTTGCTGATGTATGGCCACCAAAAGGATCCAACTTTTGCTCTTTCTTGCAGAAGCTTCAAACCCAATTTCATTGCCCATAGTTCCTCTGCCAAATGCTTCCACAGTGTCCAATTTACTCATATTCAAAACTCAGTACAGCCTAATGTACAAAACTTTAAGTTACCAACCTATGCAGAGTGAAAACCTAAATGCTATACTGCAGTACTAGGATTTGATGTTAGCAGACATTTGTCACAAAAATTTCATGCAAGAAAAAAACCCACTAAAGAACATCTACAACTGAGGAGACATTTTGATAAGGCAAGCCACTGCTAATTTAACTTACATAGATTAACATCTTAAGGGAGGTAAAGACAGAATGCCATGTGCTACACCAGTGACTTGAACATTCAAATCCCATGGAAATGGTGCTTCAATTCCAACTTAGTATACATGTACATCAAAGTTCAAGCTTTACTGCTCTTTTGAACTAAATGAGAGGTTCCACATTTCCACTACGGAACCTAATTGTAAAATTCTTCTTTCGAACAAAACTAAAAAGAAAGATAGCAAAATGCGAAATACGCATTAACCAAAAAGCATAGTACATTACAATACACCAAAATATGAGCATAAAACTAAGAAAGAGAGCATGTGAAAGCCAAAAGCACTTACCGGGAACTTGGCGAGCTAAATTGACGAGAACAGAATCAAGCCCATCTCCACCCTCCGATTCAAGAGAGCCAAATCTCAAAGGTACGTGCTCGGGAAGAACAATAAGTTGAGAACCTTTTGGAATTTCCTCAGACGCCACCAGGCCAAGACCAAAGGATGTGTCTTGAGCTATTTTCACGGCCTCGTGGACGAACCCTCCTTCCCTACGGACCCACTTGATCAGGTCAGGTGGATGTGGGACCAAGCGCCCAGGATAAGAGGCTGAGGCAGCGCAAGTAAAAGGCCGGAAGGCGGTGAGAGAAGCTATTACCATTTTCTAAGCTGCCATGGCCAAGCCACTTCAGTCCTAGTGCTAAGAAACCTCGAGAGAATTTGATATTTTGGTTTTATGGAATAATTTCGATGGAAAATTAGGGGAAAATTATTGTTGTTGATGGGGGATAATTTCAGCCCACTAACTTTTTTAAGTTTTTAATTTCAATTTTGCCTCTGAAAAAAATTAAAATACATGACTAAAATAAATAAAGTTTTTTTTTTTTTACACAAATAGTCAAATACCACCTAAGGGTGTGCATAAATATCATTTAAACACAAATTATTATATATAATCATAAGAATGATACGTGGTGTAACTAATTCACGTGTTATATATATAACACGTGAATTAGTTATAGAGATAATTAAACTTAAATCTTTTGAAAAAATAATTTTTAGATGAAGATCAATAGTATTTTAAAATTTATAAGAAAATCCTTTTAATTCATAATAATTTATAATTTTTTTAATTCATAATAAAGTCTTTTTAATTTATAAGAAAATCATTTTAATTTATAATAAAGTCTTTTCTCGATTTGAAGGGTATTTCCCCCAATGTGAAGGGTTTTTCCTTTCCTATGGTGTAGAGTGAGTTCTGTAGAGGCTGCATGTTAGGTTTTAATTCGAATATTTTGGCCGGAGCTTAAAATCTTAGAATTAAAACCTAATATAAAGCTGTCAAAAAAGCAAAATAAAAAAACTTAACTAAAAACCTTAAATTACTACCGGTCTTAGTCTAAGAAAGACTTATAAAATGAATTAAACTTTAAGTCTCTCTTAGTTATATGCAAGGTATTAAATTTCAAAATTTTCGATAAAATTTTGTCCAAAATTTCGTTTTTTGAAATCAAAACACATGTTTAATAATTTTTCGGAAAGATTTTGCAGAAATTTTGGCGAAAGTTACCGAAATTTATCAAAATGATCGAAATTTTCATATTTTATATTTTCTCCAACTTTAGAAATTCACCAAAAATAACTCAAGACTCCAAATAATTCACCGAAAAATTCTACGAATTCGTATTGATGAGTATTAATTTTCTATAACCTCAAAATAGTCAAATTACTTTCAAAAAAATTATGAAAAAATAGTAATTACCGAATTCTTGAATTTTTTTTTAAAAAACTTCATTTCCAAACAACTAAGTTCTAGAACCACAACCAAAGGTCTAAGTTAGTTAAAATAAATTTTAAAAAATTTCTAATTCCTTTAAACAAATCTTAAAACAAATTTGAAAATTTTAAATAACAAAATTACCATAAGCCAAAATTTGGGTTGTTACACTTAGTGAAGACAAAGCTTAACAGTTGGCTAGGTGAGAGGCACGAGAAAAAAAGGAAAGAAAGATAAAATAAAATATAAAAAAACTGAAGAGAGAGGCACGGGGAAAAAAAGTAAGGAAAAAAAAAAGGAGGGGGGGTTTGGGGCCTTTGGACAATTGGAAAGAAAAAAAATGGTTTGAGATTTCGTTTAGTTATTTTAAACCTTAAACTTTAATACATCTCTATATAAAAAAATAATTAAAAATATCTTAAAAGACTTAAAACCTAATATCCTAAAAAATATAAAGTATATATGGTTTAATGTATAGATTATAGAATATAAAAAGTATTAGCGTATATAGAATATATACAGTATTAGGATTTAGATTTTAGTGTATAATTAAATTATACAATATAAAGAATATACTATTTTTTTTATTCATTATACTAATTTTATTTAACAGTATTTAACATTATATTCACCTTATATCATATGAAGCCTACTACATAATTTGATTTATTCAATATTTTAATTACAATTTCCGTCGTTTCCGTCTAATTTTTGTCGAAATTTAAAAATCTTGAAAATTTTCATCGTTGGTTATACCTATATAAAATAATTTCTCGACAAGTTAAGCCAACCAAAAATATTCAAAGAAAATCACTTATTTTGGTGTTAATTAGGGGATACCCATACAGCATGAAAATTGGCCACACTACACAGAAGCTGCACTGTTTTATTGGTTTGTTGTTTAGTATGGCACTTGGAATGGGTTTATAGGAATCGTACTGTATTCGTTTCCTTGCTTGTTTTTGGCAACATCTTGGATTCAGTAATCATAACCTTTTCATAAGGCAAAAGAATTGGTACCAAACAATACGAATACTTGTTTCCAAAAGTAGCAATAGACGAATTTTAAGTCCATTAAATCCAAATGATTATACAAAGATGAAGATGTTAATATTCCTTAATGATAAAAAAGCTACCAATGAAAAAGAAAGAAGAGAAGTCAAGATATTCTAAACAATTGTTGATGAGGAATAAATCAAAAGTGAGATCGATCGATCGAATTGATTTGATGACGATCAAACGGAAGCTGAATCGTAACGCGAGCCCATCATCATCATGACCTTGAACTCGTCAAAATTGATCATACCGTCGCCGTCGCTGTCGACCCCACTGATCATCTTCTTGCACTCGGCGATCGAACACTCATCGCCCAAGCTCCTCAGCACTTCGTGCAACTCCTCGGCCGAAATCGAGCCGTTCCCGTCGATGTCGTACACCGAGAACGCGTCCTTGAGATTCTCCAGCGCCTCCGCCGAGTCGACTCCTTTGGTGTTGAGCTCCACGAACTCCTTGAAGTCGATGAACCCGTCGCCGTCGCCGTCGACCTCCAGGATCATGTGGCGGAGCTCTTCGTCGGAGCACGGCTGGCCTAGGCTGCCCATGATGGCTCCCAGCTCCGACGCCGAGATCTTATCGTCGCCGTTGACGTCGAATTTCATGAAGACCTGCTTGAGCTCCGCGATCTGAGCGTGCGTGTTGAAGGACGGAGATCGCGACGGTGTGCTCATCGCGAATGGGTTTGGAGTACCGGCTGTACTTGATGGGCTCGATTTCTTCTTCCCGGAGAAGAGCGATTTGAAACCCATTTGGAAGAGAGAACCAAAAAAACCAGATGAAAGAAGAAAAATGTGAGATTCAGAATTTGAAGGATCGGTTTTTGTTGTTGCAGGTACGAGAGTCGAGAGGAGGTTATTATATGACTGAGTAGATGAGAGAGATAAGAATTTGGTTAGGAATTGGGAATTGGGTGAATAACTGAACGCCAAAACAAAAACAGAATCCAACTGAATCTCTCTCCTCTTCTTCTCTGTCAATGTTGGTTACCAGCAAAAATTAAATTAAAACACTCCATCTTGTTGTTTGTTGTCGCCAATTTTGGAGGAGAGAGAGACGGATTGCGCGTGAAATGTGAATTGAATTTACACACTACACACCAACTCAATGACTCATGGATCCCACGCGTTTCTCCACTAAACCAACTTTTTAATACGTTTTTTTTTTTAGTTAAGACTTAAGAGTTAAGAACTTAACACTTGACACTTAAGAGGTGCTTATTCTTCACACATACAAAGAAAACATGAAATCAACGAGTTTCGGTTTGATTATTACTTGATAGGATCATCAAAATATGTTTCCAAAGTCCCTGAAAAATAAATAACAAAACAAGTAATAGTTGCGGTGTAAAATAAGGTGTATTCATAGGGTCGTCAAAGTTCTTGGTTTGTAGGAGTTTTAAGGTAAGCCTTTTTGTTTCCGTCTCCAATGAAGAACGTAGAGCATCATTATGAGTGTACGTACAATTATACTCAATCTAGAATAATGATCTTATGTCTTTACAATGAATAATAAACAAATAAATTAGTGTTAAACTCATTTTAACACCAAAATCTTTCTCAATTGATCTAATAAACAAACGAATATAAATTTTTTTATTTCCTTTTGCTTCCTAATATTGTGTTTTATGAATACTTGCATAATTAGAGGGTAATGATAAAATTTCTCACCAAATGATCCCATGTATGTTACATAATTTTTTTTATCAGTGTTTACATATATTAATCGCGATCTACTTCTTTAATGAACTATGAACCAAAAACAATTAATGAACTCAATTATATATGGTAATGTAATTATGTTATATGGGCAATGCTAAGAGGAAAATTGCACTCCGGAATTGACTTAGAAATTAATGGAATCTTAAGCTCCCAACAGTCAACCGACCCTTCACATGATGTCCTCCTCAAAAGACCCCACTTTACACCATGAATCAATCTCTGGCCATAAGAAAAGAAAAGAAAAGAAAGAGCATACACCATTAATCAATCAATTCTTGAACACAGAGAGAGAAGAAACACAACTTTTCTAATTTCTAGAGAGAGAAACAAATACAGAACGTTCATCTTTAACTCCCTTCTGTATTTTGATGAAAGAAAACTGAGAGGCTCATTGAAAGAGTGAGCATTTTCATCTCACTCGAATCATGATGGACTCAAAGTCTCTGCGTTTCATAACCCACCAGTCTTTCTTCTCGGCCGTTCGATCCGGCGACCTTGAGTCACTGACCCAGCTGGTGGATAAGCTCACCAAGGACGAGCCCTCAGATGGGTCCCCTGTCTCTGATCTGATGGCGATGAAGAACGATGCAGGCGAGACTGCCCTGTACGTGGCCGCAGAGAATAATCTGGTGGAGGTGTTCAGTTATCTGCTCAAGTTCTGTGATATTAAGATTGTCAAGATCAGGTCCAAGCATGATATGGATGCCTTTCATGTTGCCGCTAAGCGTGGCCACTTTGGTATTGCTCTCTAACTGTCTCTGTGCTTTTCTGTGTGTTGATGATTTATTGGATTGGATTCTTGGTTTCTCTGACAAAAAAAAAGATTGCTTGGTTTCTTGAAATGGGTTATTGGGAAATTGTCTGATGTTCCCTATATAAATATTTGAAATTGGATTAACTGGATTGTTCCCAATATGGTGGAGTCCAGTGTCAGCAAATTGCTTGTGTGGTCCTTTGTAAGAGAATCGAAGTCTCTGTAAAGCTGAAGTGTTGTTCTGTGTTAAGACCTAAATACTTTCTGTTATATTATTCTCATATAATCGAATTCTTTGCAGTATAAGTCATTTATCTTGCTTCAATTTAGATTTCAAAATATGCTATTATGATATATACTAGAGGTTTAATATATAGGAAATTTACAACACTTTTGGCCATTTGATGTCGAGTTCTGTATGTGTACCAAAAAAGAAGAAGTTGAGATCTGTATTTGTTCGGGCCATACATATACTACAATCACCATGGTGGTGAAACGGCTTCTTACTTCTTTTCATATTTTTCCTTGGAAATATGTTATTGACTGTTGTTTATTCAGGTATTGTGAAGGCACTGGTGGGAGTTTGGCCCGAGCTTTGTAAACTGTGTGACTCGTCAAACACTAGCCCTCTTTATTCAGCTGCCGTTCAGGACCATTTGGATGTAGTCAACGCCATATTGGATGCCGACGTCAGCTCAATGAGGATAGTAAGGAAAAATGGTAAAACTGCATTACATACAGCTGCAAGGTATGGCCACCTCCGTATTGGGAAAGCACTTATAGATCGAGATCCAGGAATAGTCTGTATAAAAGATAAAAAGGGTCAAACTGCACTCCATATGGCTGTAAAGGGTCAGTGTCTTTCGATTGTAGAAGAGATATTACTTGCTGACCACTCTATACTAAATGAACGTGACAAGAAGGGAAATACAGCTGTGCATATGGCAACAAGGAAATGCCGTCCACAGGTATCTTTGACATTCTATCAGCTCATGAAATTCTTGTTTATTAATTATTTGTGCTATTCTTGTAATTAAACATATTGACATTCTATTTAGGATGAAAAAATATCGGCTCATGAAATCCTCGTCATTAACTATTTCTGCCTCCTATTTCTTTTATTAGTTGCTTTTACTTACATGTTAACATAAGTCTAGAAATGCTAGTTTTCTAATTCATGAACTGTGTTAGGAGCTATTTCATTCTCATGAAACCTAGGGATATCTGTGTCTGTTTTGGACATGGGTTATATACTTTGAAATGTGTGGGGCTTATAGAGAAGATGCAAGATGACAGAAATTAATGATGAATGATGAGGACATATGTGAGAATATACCAAATAGGAGCTACCTATTGAGTAAATTATTAAATTATCCAAGTAAACTATCAAGTGCCCACATGCTTAATATATAAATCATCTGCTTTCTCATTGTTTGTCCACTCTTTGGCTATATAGGGAGCCTGTGTCCTCATCAGAAGTCTCATTGAACGAGTTCATATTTATCTTCTTTAATGAGGAACCAGGAGGTATTTAGAGGAACATAGAAATATAATATTACATCCGCAAAGTCTATTTTTGACTTAATGCCCGGAGTGAAACAATTGTTTATGTTTGTGTTTCCTTGTGCATACATTTTGTGTTGTTACTCCTGTGTTGATGTTTTATTCTCTTTCTTTCAGATATTGAGCCTTTTGTTGATCTATACGTCCGTTGATGTCAATGCCATTAATAATCAGAATGAAACTGCAATGGATTTGGCAGATAAACTACAGTACGGAGAATCTGCATTGGAAATTAAAGAAGCACTGGCGGAAGTTGGTGCCAAGCATGCAAGACATGTTGGCCAAGTGGACGAAGCAATGGAACTCAAGAGAACTGTCAGCGATATTAGGCATGAGGTGCAATCACAGCTAATACAAAATGAAACAACTCGGCGACGAGTTTCTGGTATTGCCAAAGAACTAAAGAAACTTCATAGGGAAGCTGTCCAGAACACTACCAATTCTATCACAGTAGTTGCTGTTCTTTTTGCCTCGATAGCCTTCTTGGCCATGTTTAACTTGCCTGGCCAATATGTCGATGTTGGACGGGAAGCAGGGAAGGCTAACATAGCTGATGAAGTTGGTTTCAAAGTGTTCTACCTATTGAATGCTACATCTCTTTTCATTTCTCTAGCAGTTGTTGTGGTTCAGATCACTTTGGTGGCCTGGGAGACAAGCGCTCAGAAGCAAGTTGTGTCAGTTGTTAACAAACTAATGTGGGCTGCCTGCGCTTGCACTTGTGGGGCTTTTCTGTCGATAGCTTTTGTGGTTGTTGGAGAGGGAAGTTCATGGATGGCAATTACAATAACCCTTATGGGAGCACCAATCCTTGTTGGAACTCTTGCAAGCATGTGCTACTTTGTTTTCCGACAACACTTTGGGGCTTTCCGGCGTGACTCTCAGAGGCGCATCAAAAGAGCCAGTGGAAGCAAGTCCTTCTCTTGGTCTGTCTACTCGGCAAATATCTCAGATCTTGATGATGATGACTATAACTCCGACCTTGAGAAAATATATGCTTTGTAAACACCATCTCAGTGTCTTGTTTAGCTGTTTTATCTGTTGAAGTAACAGTTGTTCATAATTAAAGGGGTGCTGTTTTTATTTCGGCGCCCCCAGGCTAAGTTGTTGACAGTCGATTGTAGATTATGTATATTGTATTTGTAACTACAGTGATGCTTAGAACAATAATAATAATTAATTCAAATCCGTGCAGGATAGTTCGAAACAGGAGTTCTACTTGGGAGAGGTATGAATAATTCTGCCGCCGGGTTAGACAATTCCAATTTATATTGTGCTTCAGCATGTTTTTGGTGTCATTGAGTAGAAGTGAAAGATTATATATTATTACAATTGCTGTTGTCGTAAAATAAAAATAAAACATTCCGCTGCTGGCAGTCGGATTTAAGAATCCAGTTAAGATTTGCTACAGCGGACTCTGATGTCCTTGGGTCCTAGTAAAAGAATATATAATGCCAGTATTACCCTCGTCTTGGAAGATGCGTGGCAAATAGACATCGAAAATTCGACACAAGTGCATCTTACGATTCTTACCTTACCTCCCTGATTTCTTCAGTGCAAAAAAAGTAAAAAAGAAATCACTACCTAATACAGAAATTGGGCTTTACAAAGTCACTGGCATCACCTGCTAAAACTTATTCTTGGATTTCAAACGATGCATCTGCCGAGGAAGCATTGTCCGCAAAAACAGGAAAACTGGTATTTTCAATAATCTTAAGGTTGCGCAAAGCACAAGCATTAATACTTTCATACACAAATACAATGGCTAAAATCATCAAGCTAAGCTAAGCTAAGCACAATATTGAGAGAGAGAGAGAGAGAGAGAGAGAGAGAGAGAGAGAGAGAGAGAGAGAGAAAATAATTATTACTTTTGAAACATTAGCAGTAACGAATATGCACAAGAAACAGTGTTTGATGAAAACACAAGTAGATCAATTAATAACTACACATTAAACTTTCCTTTTTTTTTTTTTAAAATCATTTTCTGGATCAATGTGTACATGAAGATGGAGTAGCTCGACTTACTACTTTATAAGATTGCTGTAACAGGTATCAAGAAAACAAACTGCATCTTCTAAATGAAATATCTCCCTCTACCCCCACGTGGTTTTCAATAAAAAATAACAGAACCACATGGGCACATCCCGCTTACAGAAGTCAAAAGAATAGCTCGCTATTACTGAGCTCATCTCAATTCAAAACCCAATTTTCACCATCCCAACCTCCATGAGTTTAACAACAAACTACTACGATATACAATTTTACAAACTATACCAGATCCCCATCCACGACTCCTATGCTTGCTGAGATGAGTGCATATTAGCCTCGGCAAGAGTTCAGAAGCAGCAATGTTATAATTGTAACTGCCCCGGGGCCCTCTTAGATCTGGAAGAAGGCCTATTCACATCTGGTGGAGGAGATCGGCTGTGGTCTTCAGGTCTTTGCACATCCTGCATGTACAGAAAGCAGCAAAAGGTAATTCCAACCACAGCAATGGGCCAATGGCAGATTTACAGCACATATGAATGAAAATCAAACATCTAGTATGAGTGAATAACAATTGCTAGTATAGTAAGAAAAACAACAGCAACAATGCCCTATCCGAATGTTTGCAGCAGGTGCATGACCCCTGTGCCAAAACAGCTCCCACAAAAAAATGCTACTAAATCCCAAGTTCAACAGAAATAATGATATTCTCAAGAGAAAGAAGCACAGCAGACCTTTGGCGTCGAAGAAGATGTGGAATGGCTGTGAGATTGTGCCTGCACTTTTGCATGCAGACGATGCTGCTGCTGCATTTGCTCTAACTGCTGTAGTCTTAAAGCAAAGTTAATTCCATGATGGGAATACTTGCTGTCTGGATTTATGTCACCATCTTCAGTGATCTGTGATCCACCAGGCATGTGATGTAGAATCTGATAGGGATTCCCTGAAGAAGTTCGCCTGAGTTGCTCACTATTAAATGAGTATGAAGGTACAGTTTTTAAGCGGGTCCGTAGAACTTTAAAGGCGGCACTTTGCTGCAATCAAGTACCGAATGAAACTTTAACACATAACCAATATGAAGATGATTGCTACCAATAAAAAAACAAAAAATCTCATGAGCCATAGAAACCAAAACTCTTTTTTAAGTTTTGAACTCAATATTTATGCTTGATAGAATTTATTATTAATACAATCAGCAAAAAGAAGGAAAATGAAGAACTCTTGGTTCATACCTGGGGAAGCAACATCAGAAGACCATACAAGGCTTTTAACAACCATATATGTCTTCCCGGTTCAAGAAGCTGCAAGAACCAGAAGACAGTTCAGGCACTCAGACTTATATCCCCATTTTGAGAAAGCAAATGCAGGCAACATAAAATGACACTACAACCATTCTGTATAAAAAGAATAGCCCAATCCGATAAAACATTTTGTTTTTTGGCCAAAACATAAAATTGCTACTAAACATTCAAGTGTAACAAAAAGACAACAAGTGGAAAATAAGCCTTTGTTAGAAGCAAAGACTAAAGCAAACAATATTTGCAAGGGGAAATCAATTCAAAAACTTTGGGAGAGACGTCCTAGATGATGCAACGTCTTAGATTATACCTGTAATCTAAGATATGCAAATATCGGAGTTTCCAGTAACCGAATCAACTTATCCAGCTGGACCAAAAATTTGACATTAATATCTTCCTCCACCAGAGACTGAATCACAGTACTCGCATGCTGATATGTCTGACAATAAACCAACAGAACATGTTCAAGAAAACAGAACACAAGCACACACACAAATACATATTTTAAAATGAAAGGGGTGACCATGGGGTGACAAAGCTCTAGAACCTTACTTGAGCTAACAAGCAGAGGCTTATAATTGCCATGGGTGAGTGGCACCATGAAGCATATAAAGAAACAAATAAGTCCTTCCCAGAAGGATTCACAAGTGATTGTTTCAGAAGATCTCTAAGCTCAGACAACTCGGAGGATGTAAGTAAAATCAAGTTCAAAGCCTGAACAAAGAAAAGAGAAAAATGAATAAACAAATGTAAGGCTAAAAAGCACACAGAAGATGGAACTGTTGAAAAAAAGAGAGTATATGTACAAATGAAGT
Organism: Dryas drummondii; assembly: GCA_003254865.1. Taxonomy (NCBI): domain Eukaryota; kingdom Viridiplantae; phylum Streptophyta; class Magnoliopsida; order Rosales; family Rosaceae; genus Dryas; species Dryas drummondii. The sequence continues at coordinate 602,291 of QANW01009682.1, forward strand.
AAATAAAAGCATTTTAGAAGCATTGGTCTTGTTCAGTGCCTCGGTTAAAAGAAAACATTTTAATTGTAGGCACTAGGATGTACAAACTTCATTTCAATTAAAAAATCATGCCCTAAGCAAACAATCTTTTCATTTGGTTGTTCATGCATATTGCCTCGTGTTGTCTGATAAATAACAACCTGAACCATAATAGATGCAAAATCCAGGTCTGACTCTCCTTCTAGTATAGTAGAAAGTTCTCGGTAGACCCTTTCAGCGTCTAAAAGCACACAGAGTCGGCGAATTATCAAAGCACCACGCCTTGGGGGAAAAAAGAAAGAACAGAGTCAAAACAAGAAACATAACACATTTTCACAACTACAATTGGAAAGACTAGCTAAAGCACCGGGGAGAGAGAGAGAGAGAGAGAGAGAGAGAGAGAGAGAGAGAGAGAGAGAGAGAGAAGAAACTTACTTCTCCAGAAGTGAATTATCTACCCGGAAATTATGCACGAGGAACACGACAAGCTGGCGGAAGTGTTGTGGATCTTTTGCTATGCATGCGTGAACCTCAAGAACCAGGAGAACCACCTGGACATAAATCCAGACTTGCAACATTAGATACCCACATAAATGCCATTTGACATATCTCTAGTCAGTTAGCTTTTCATTATGCATGTTTCTGGACACCATAAAGTAATAAATAAGCTACATCCTTACATAGTTACTGGCTAGGAGATAGGTAAAACCCATAATGGCGGTTGACAATACCACCAATATAAAAATGATTGTCATTCAAATTTTGATGACAATGAAAATAGATTAGAAGATACAATAAGAGAGAAAAATATCCATCAAGATTGAAGGATTACCTCATCAGAAGGATCTGAAAGTGCTTCCAAAAGGGTGTCAAATATGTCGTTCAGAAAGGTTAAAACCTGTTTCAGGTAAAATCTAAAATTATTGACAAAAAATACAGGCTCAGGAAAGGAAAAAAAAAAAAAGGAGAGAAACTCACGGTATAACAAATAAACCATTGCCCACACACTTAGCTACAATCAGAATTCACAAAAAAATACGAAATACAAGAGCAATCAATGACCTGAGAACTCTTCTGGTTGACAATTGGCAATAGTAATTTCATATTACAATTTATCCAGAGGCATGTTGTTGCCTATTTTAAATATCAAATATGTATCTGAATATTACATTGCATTAAATCTAGTTTCACAAGCATCATGGGTCATGTCCTTTAGATAACAACAGAAAAAAGGGAGGAAAAGATATTGTCACTCTATCTGCCAGTAATTGTGACATAACAATGTATGCAGGTTATCTAATAAGTGCCATTCATAAAACATCCACTATTAGTCTTCTCACAATTCCTATTATCAAATTTATGTTTACCTAAGGAAGAAGAAAGGTGCTTTGCTTCATTTGTCACTATAATTTATAGGTTACAAATCCAAGTTCCTTGAAAAGACACAGTTTAAAGTATGGCGATCCACCCACTCCTATTTTTAAGTAATTAATAAAGGGTAAAAAGTCTACTGTAAATTTTGAAAGTTTTTTTTTTTTGGGTAAATAGGGCCAAGTTGGGACTTGGGACCTATACAGCTGCTTATCATAACAAAAATAAACAAATTAATAATAAGACCTAATCAAATCTCTTGTTTACAACTTAATATACTAGCTAAATATAAAAGCAGAACAATGCATGCCATCTCTAGAACTGTAATAAAACAGAAAGGAAAAGGGAGCATACTGATATTACACTAAACTGACACAAGCCTTCTGGGAAATCAAAAGTCATTCAACTTAATTTTGAGAAAAGTTCAATTGGTACCTCCCCAGAATAAAGATTGCACAAAAAAGGTAGGAAACAATCATGCAGCTAGATGTACATGCAATTGCAAACAAGTATCCATTTACCTCAGCGCGATGTCTGTTTAAAAGGTTTGAAATCCAGTGCAATGATTCGATTCGAGTAGCCTCCCATTCACTTGATAATTGCCTGATCAGAAAATACCAGAAACCACCAGAAAATCATTCAGCACGGTAACCTTCTAGCATGAAGATTAAAAAACACTACTTAAAAAATGGACAATTCCTATAGCTCCACAACAAGCAGAAACACACTTGTTTTGGTTAAAAAAAACTACACCTCCTTGCAATAGAGAGGATTGCTCCAACATCAAATCCTTCAGCTGGATCAGCCTTAATGGCACGCAGCTCTTCATTGGTTTCACGAGCAACCTTTAGGTGAGGGGGAAAAATGAATTCAGTGAAAAAAAACCCCAAGAAGCAGTGAAATCAGGTAAACACCCTCCTCTCTCTCTTCCCCCCCCCCCCNNNNCCCCCCCCCCCCCCCCCAAAAAAAAAAAAGGAAGAGGAAGCAAATAGGATGGTAAAAAGGAGAGGTCATTTGACCTACCACTCTAATTTTGTCTTCTTTATCAGATATGCAGGGCAAAATCGCTCCCAGAATATCAGCATAGTAGGGAACAAGCTGGTCCCCACCAAGTTTTACGAACTCATTTATCTGCACAGCAAAGAAGCACATGCATAAGACTAAACGAATATAATAAAGGTCAAACAGAACAATGATCTATCTGCATATCAAGAAAATCATCAAGACAAATGAGTAGGCAGAAAATACTTCTATATTTTGCTTCTACTTACCCATGTGATAGCTGTTAATCGAGTAAATTCATCTGGAGAAGCGGCCCTCTGCACCAGTATTTCAGCCATGCGACCATAATCTACAGACTTCAAGAGTAGCACTGCTCGAGTCAGAAAATTACAAATGAACAAAATATATGGTTTTATATTAAAAAAACGAGAAAACTTGACATAAGTGATGAACCATCATGCAACTCTTTGTTTAAATAAAAAATTAATACTTATCGATCATATTCTTTCCACATATCATAATTTTCAATTACACACACAGACCAGACACAAACAAGAGAAAAAAGAAGAGAGCCAAGATGATGATCCTATGTTCGTTTTTGCACTGCCCCGATGATGCGCTCCTAACTCGTGGAGCTACACAGAAAAAGAAAAAGAACCTCTCTGCTACTCTGAGAAGAGAATCACTGGTTTGACATGCGCTCCTAGCTTGTGGAGCAACAAACCAAAAAAAGAAAAAAGAATCCCTCTATGACTTTGAGAAGAGAATCGTTGGTTTGACTGACAGACTACATGGAAAACACATACACACCCACTGTGCTCCTAGCTCGCAGAACTACATACCGAGAAAAAAAAAAAAGAGTTTCTTGATTACTTCAAGAAGAGAATCATTGGTTTGACCTATGGACTATGCGTAAAATACACACACACACACACACACACACATATATAGGGAGAGAGAGAGAGAGAGAGAGAGAGAGAGAGAGAGAGAGAGAGAGAGAGAAAGAAANAAGGAAACTGCTTCGGACAGGTTCTACAAAAGCAACTAGGGAAACATAAACTACAGACAACGTTGCAGATTTGGTGCATTAACAGTTAGAAGTCTTACTGGGGAGTTCTTGATCTCTTGGAGAAACTCCGAAAGTGCTGAATCAGCTTGTTGTCTTATCTCATGGCTTGAATCACTTAACATATTAAACAACCCTGAGATTTATCAGCAAACTGTGAGTTCATATCCGCTTAGTAGAAAAACTTCAAAATGAAAGAAGCCTATCAATTTTTAATAATAACAAACAATTACCATCAAGAAAATCAGGAAGAAATCCCAGCATATCAATATCTGGAACACTGTCTAAAACAGTGATCCATCCTACCAAAAACTGGCGGACATAGGGATTTAGGACATTCATACGCTCCCTCAACAATGGTATAAATTCTTCAATGCTGAGGAAGGGGAAAAACAGAAAAACAAAGTCATTGCAGGTGTTGTACTAATGTCTTGAGAGTCACAAATCTGGAACCAGATCAAGAATATTACGCACCTGAATTGATCACTTTCAGTAACAATATCCTGCTTCAGTATATAGAAACAATTAATACATCAGAAATAAATGCCCTATCTTGAACACAATCAATTGGAAACAGATGATATTTTAGGGGTGGACTGTTGGTTTTGCTTTTACTTTGTGGAGATGAGAAAGGAGGAAGTTTTAAATGTTACCTTTACAAGCCGATCTAAAAGATGAGCAGCACTTTGTACATTAGCATCTGAGTCTGCTGAGAGCTTACACAAGGCATCAAATATCTGATTAAAAAATATGATAAAGTCTCCTCTAACAACCTGATCACCAGAAAAAAAATAAAAATTATAATAAGCCCAGGTCAGGGAAAATGCCATAATAAATTACTATGTCAGCCAGCTAATCTGCTCTCACCTTTGCAATGTTATATAGAGCTTCACAAGCATAATAACGAACTCTGCTATCTTGGTCAGAAAAGGAATTAAGAACGGGAGGCACAATTTGCTGGCAGGGTAAATCAGAGGCAACAGAAATATTCAATACCAATAAAGAAGAATTTGGCATTTAAGTTGAGTCAGAAATGCGTACAAATAGCTTTGAAACTGGTATTTATCAATATGGAAGTAACCAAAATATGACATCATGCACTAGCCTAGAATAGCTTTGGAACTCTATGGCCAGAACAATAATAACTTTGACATCATATTAGATCAATCTTCACTTCCACCTATTGGAAAGCACTACAGAAAAATTATTCTGGGTTACAAGCTCAGTGTTTCAGTCATCTAGAGTACGAGCTTAGCACATTGTGCTCATACCCATTGATAATTTTAATTAGCAAATTTAAGCATCCTGCTTATATCCCTTGCTACAAACTACCTTAGGAGCTTAGTTATACATGTAACTACCAGAATAAAAAGCATATTGGCCATACATAACAAAGATCCATGCATAAACTTGATTTTGAAAACAAAGGATCAATTTGTACCTCAAGATGTTGAGCCGCTTCACTGGTCAACCCAACTGTTGCAGCAGCTAATCCTATCAATCCCCCCTATACAAAAAATGCAACAAAAAGATTCAATATTCGCGCATTTGAAACTTACAACAACATCGAAAAATAGAACCAAACAAAGTGAACTTCCAATGAGTCCGCCAAATGGAAAATTTTTGAAACAACTCCACTGGCAAACATTCACATCAATACCTTCCTGTGATTCGCTTGCGGTGAATAAGTGAATTCCGTAATGAGCAAGTTGATCACCGCCGTAATCTTATCATGATCCCCAGCCGTTGTGAGCTGTTTCACAATTCCCTCAACCTATACATAAACGCCCACGCATATGAATACAACAAATTTATACAATTCAATTCAAGATCTATCGAAACCCTAGAAACCAAAAAGAATCAAACTATCGAAGCAAGAAAGAGACCTCAAGAGCGGCATTCTTGCGCTTCTCATAGAGCTTGTCCGCGAGGTTCCGGAGCACAGACGCGGGAATCACTGAAAGAGCGTCGGCCATGTCAAACCCTACGAGTCCTAATTGTGGTTGTAATTGAATTCAACGACTGGAAGAAAAGGAAGTTGGGTATCAAATTCGTTTTCGGATCTTCTCCTGCTCCAATCGGAACATCTCTCTAGGGTTTTCGTCGGAGTTGAAAATTCGCGAATTCGAAAACTCGGGAAGAAAATCAGATCTGCAGAAATTGGAAGTGAATCGGAAATTGAGAAAATGCAACACAAATTCTCCGAAAGTTTTCCTTTCCTTTTCGTTTTTCTTTTTCCTTTCTTATTTTTATTTTATTTATTTCTTGTTTGTTTGGGCTCTTGTCTGTGCTTTCTACTCTCAGTCGTGGCAGTCGTCTCTCTCTCTCTCTCTCTCTCTCTCTCTGTATTGACTATTGAGTAGCGATATCCGAAGGTGCTAACAGAGGTTGGAAGTCTGGTTGTGTATGGAAAGACGGATATGCCCTCACTTCTTATGATTGCCGATCAATTCAAAATGTCTATATTTGGAATCTGGCCAAAGTTCATCAAAAAATTATACCAATCCTGCCTAATCACGACATATTAATCTACCTCTATCTTCTATCTTCTTGATTGTTAGTTGTAACTTAAAACGGTTTGGTTTGAGTTCTAGGACGATATTTGAATTTAACTTATATCGTCCGTTTTGTATTCATTGTAACACAGTTCCTAGAATTTTCCTTATTTTTTTTTCTTAATCCATAGTGCTTACAAGTGATACTATTTATTGTACAAAAAAAAAAAAAAAAATGATACAGATCTTCTCGGTTACAATTACTTGCATGAAATTATTACTGTACTAGTATTTACTAATTACCAGTAGTAATAACAAGAATAATTAAGTGTTCAAGCCGAAAAAACCTAGAATAATTGTCTCATGAGTAAATCCGCCATCTTTTCAAGGGCCTCCAACCGGCTCAAAGTATTTATTTATTTATTTTGAGTAAGTAGTTCAAAGTATTGAAATTTATTTCTACAAAATTTAAACACCAACTCACTAACTCACTGGGTATGTTGCTTCAAAAAAATATTAAGACATAGTAATAATAGAATGTAAGGTCCGTTTGACACAATTGTGACGATAAACGAACAAAAAATAACATTTCGAATCTTAAATCAAATGAGCAAAATTAATTAGCTCCTTCATGGCCAATAAATCAGGAACAGCACCTTTAGCAAGTAATAAATTGGATAGAAGGGCATATAAGGATGCAAGGCCTGCAATAGAGTTGCTTCTTCCTTTGATAAACAGAAAGCCATTGATCACAATTTGCCATTCCTTGTCCGATGTCACATCAAATTGCATCATTTTCTCTGAAACACGACTTATGATCTTCATACATTCACTTTAAAATGGGGAAAACTCACAAGCATAATGTCTATGAGTCAGTTCTACAAAACGCTGGTAATGGAATGAGTGATTAGGTCATTTCTGATTTACGTTCTGGTAGAATTTATGTAAACCTAAATAGTTTCTTGAATAATAATCTCTTGCACAAAATTACATGACACATCCGATGTTGAAATTAGAACCTATCTATTGGAAATTGTTATATGTAACAAGAAAAATTCAACACAACACCATATATGGCACAATGAACAATCAAAAACGGTCAAAAGAAAAGGGACTTATCAGTGACTCTTCGAGGTCCCGAAAGCCATGGTAAACAGCTTCAGTCTGGCTCTGTGGAAGGGTCAACCTCCGTACCTCAGTCATATACCTGCAATTCCAAGTTCAACAGGAACAAAAGACTAAATCTTGGAACACCAACATATATTGAAACTCTTAAGAATGCTTAGTAAAACAAATGCACAGAATGGATAAATTCTTGAAACCTAGCTAATTTTTTTTCTGCATTTGTTTTGTTAAACAGGAACTATCAAATGTGAGATCCAATTTTGTTCTCTAATGCTTACAAGGCATAAAAATTTATACATATATGTATATATATATATATATATATCACATTTGATAATTGAAATCCTAGATTTCTCCAATAGCTAAATGAGTAAATGGAAGTCGCTAGAAATTAATCACCATCTGCACTTTATCATTCATATGGAAACAAATGAAAGGGCATACACAAAATACAACATTTCCTTCTAGTGTATGTGGGTATATTACATCCATCACGAGAGGGAAATTGTACTATCTAGAATGGTCCAAGAGTAATACGCATTTATCTTGGCTCAAAGAAGATTATTATAAGTCATCAAAGATACACAATCTGCATATTGAATCAGGTGTTTTCAGTTTCTACTATCATATATCTTGCTTTTGTAAGCATCTCTTATTGTAAGTTGGTGGCTACAGACTAAGAAGTCATGAAACTCCGAACTGCTTTTAAAATTACAAGAAAAAGAAAAGGAAACTAAACCTTATGAAGAATCTATTGGATCACAAAGAAGCAAATTTTGGAATTCCAGGATTCTCTACAACTCTCGGTATATGGTATTTTGCAAGTTATCTTAAGGATGATAGATTGCAAGTTCTGAACGACATTTTGAACATCATTGAAACTATGATGTAAATTTTAATCTTTATCTTTATTGCAAACCACAGGCAATGCAGCTAAACTACTTTATAGACATATATATATTAAGTTGATCATAAATCAAATAAAGAAACCTGTTTGTTGCAATAAAGAGAAACAATAAATAGGTTAGGATTTAGGATAGGTAAAGGGTTTGATCCCTTCCAATATAACCAAAAGGAAAAAAAAAATTAAAAAAAGCAACAGTAAATAAATAAGCTCACCTGTTTGCTGCACTTGAGATCTTATCTCGAACCCCTTGGTTAATGACTGCGGTTTGCTCCAGTGAGAATGTTCCACCTAAGATTAAAGAAGCTCCAGTAGCACTTGTACCCATTCTCTGTGCAAACACAGACATAGCCCACTCACGAAGTATCACTAGTACAGATCGCAGAAGGCGTAACCTGAGGGTTGGTGATGGCAAAATAGCACCACTTGTCAACAATTGGTCATAAGTGTTCAATACAGGCTCAGTTGCACCCTTGCAAGCAGCAAGAAGAGCCCTTGCCACATCTTCATCCCCAACAGATTCAACCCCTGATTCCAGTCTTTCCTACAAATAGATATGAAAAATCAAGTGATAGCCTCTTTGAATTTTAACTAGTCTATTTTTAAAGCTGCTTATATATATGTGTGTGTGTGTACGCACATGTGTATAAATATATATATATATATATATGTAGAGAGACAGTGTGTCTCAAATGTACCAGTGCAGCTTTCTCGAGGTGGAGACACAGTGTGTCTAAAGGTAAACCAGCTCCATCTCCTGGATAAGTGTGAGAACCAACTCTCTTCAATACCGAACAAGCTTCAGCAATGCCACCCTTTGAAAGAGCTTGATCAATTAATCTAGCCCAAGTTTCTCTTATGATGCTACTATCAGCATCACCAGAATAGCTTGCAAAGTATAGCATTTCCAGACATATCTGAATGCAGCAGACGAAAAGCAAAATTTCAGTTATAGAATGAAAACTAGAACTCCCCTAACTCTGTTTAGTAATTAGGTGCCATGTAAGATGGTAACACAATGATTGGCAAGCAAGAAAAAGCAAGTACCTCCCAAAGTTCAAATGGAACAGCATATTCATTGTATAGCTGAGTTATACTTTTAAGATCTAATGATAGCTCTATGGCCTTTTCTCGTGCAATATTTGCAAGATCGGCATCACCAGTTGAAGTGGTATTAGGGTCAGTTCCACTTTGGACAGACTCAGATGCACCAGACAAAGCTTCTATCCTGGAAGCTAAAGCCTCCAGTTCCTCTTTGATCTTTATCTGAAAACGTAGGACAGCAAGCTTTCCTTCCAACAAATCTAGCAATCCATCATCATAAGCACCGCGAGTAGAACCTACCAGACCATCATTGTTACTTGTATTTTTTGCCTGTAGAACTGCATTACTTAGGTAATGACACCTGAAATTGACAAATACCATAATTAGCAGACTAGGGGATCAGGAAATTAGTTTTCTGCAGAAAAGGGATGACTATATCCCACCTTGGATGGGTTGGGTTTATTAGTGAAGAGAGACCAGTCCAAAAGACGATAAGACATTACATGCGATCAATATATTTAATATAGGAATAAATAAAATCTAAAAACATTAATGCAGAAGATTCGAACTGATCAGCATAAGCATTCATATTATTAAATGAGGAACAAGGTAAAAAGAAAAATACTGTTTGCACTTAGAACTCCCAAACAAAACATAAATTTTGGTAAGTGTTAAATCAAATTCATAAAAATGCCAAAGGGAACCCAACACAAGCATGAAGAGATGCCTTGAAAAAAGACAGCAAAATTTCTGATAAGATTTAGGGTGTGACAATAAAAAACCCTTCAAAGCAAATCCCGAGAGAACTAATAAAGACTAAAGGGACGAATATGTTAACCTTTCATCTAGAGTAGGAACATCCCCCAAATCAATTGAGCGCCTCTCAGCCAGTCTTAACAATACATGAGCTGCAAGCAGATGCTGCCTCTTCAAGACATAGTACCGTGCCAAAAGATCAGAATATTTGGCTTGATTAGATGGGAAGGTTGTTCCTGAATGACCCATTGGAGAAGTCACAGCTCGAACCTACAAACATGGGAGAAACGTCAGAGGGGGGTGGGGGAGAACACAGCTAAGATACATTATTTAAAGATATTTCTTTTGAAAATATGAAAGACCTTCCAGCTCTTTGGTGCAAAACATAAGTACGATCAAATTCTGAGACATATAAGATAATCTCGACAAGTGAAATTCATTATATCAGATCCAAAAAAAACAGATATATATTATGTATAAACCAATCACCTCTTGCATAGGTTCACGGCCAGCACTTTGTAGAAAAGGCACCAAATCAGGACCTCCATACTCCAACAACTCATTTTCGAGACCCAAATCAATCATAGCACGGTACAAGTAATCATGAAATAATCTGTCAGGAGATTGGATGCCAAGCTGTACAATCTGGCTTATGTGTTTGTTCCGAGAGACCTGATCAAGAACAGATCGTGCAGCAGCAGACCTAAGAGGAGAACCGAACTCCCTCTGTGAAGACTCACCTTTTAGAGAACGCAATGCACTGACGATAATCTCATAACACTGCTCACGTTGAGCCCGTGCATGTTCTCGAACTGCTGCATCAATTTGGTCATTAAAAGCATCACCTGCGGGGTCAAGAGCCTGTGCTTTTTGTAGAGGCAAGCGAACCACAGCCTCATAAAACCTGCAACACTCTCATTATTAGGTTTTAGACATAGTGCCCTAACTATGCATAGGCAATCAACCAAAACAGAACTGGGCATAGCCCTAAGAAACTGACCTTAAATCCTCAAATCGTTTGCAAACAGTTCGTAAATCAGCAGATTCTGGAACTTTGCTTAGGCAATTGAAGGCCTCTCTTGCAAGATTCTCCTTCTCCTCTGGATCTAGAATTACAGCAGCTCTCTCAAGACACTCCACAGCTAGAAAAAACTTGTAATCAGACTCCTTATAATAGCTTGGACAACCCTCCCGTAATCTCCCGCTAATATCATCTACAGCCCCCCTGCCATCAGGACCAGTATAGTACTGGACCAATGAATGACATCAAGATAAGGACATTTCAGAATGAAGGACAGCAATGTCAGAAAATCCATACAAGCTGATAAACAAGTGAGGGGAAGAAAGGAAATTTTGCTAATGAGTGTAAGAATGTCATTTAAGTGAGCTTCCTCTGTGTTAAATCTAAAATTGCATTACCTCCATCAGAGCAGATATGAGCCTTGTAGCAAGGCGGTCGCCCTCCTCAGAACAAACTAGCTGATGAAATGTCATTTGAACTAATGCCTGTCGTAGATTAGCATCAAACCCCTGAACCAGGCGAGTTACATGGTGCTGCGAAATAAGCTGGAGCAGAAACAGGGCCTCACTGGATCTAAGAAGCAACTGCCTGATGCATTCCATTGCCCTCACCTGCACACCATAAAACCAAAAATTTGGAAAATGATTGGAAAGGACAAGTATAAATACCTTTGCGCACTACAGAACAAGCAATCTACCTCCATGGCTGCCAGTTCCGCAGGACTATATGGTAATCTCTGCCTTTTATTAGACACACCACCATCATTAGCCTCATTATTCCGTGGGTAAGCACCAAATAAGTTTCTCATCATACTACGGTCACCAGCACCTAGTTCTGAGCCATTTCCATAAAGAATAGAACCATTCAAGTCTCCTAAACCAGCAACACAGCCATAAAGTCCCCGCCTTTGGTTCCTTCTGGACCTTAGAAACTTCTCTAGAGAACGAAATTTGTTTTCAAGCACTTGCATAGCCTCAAGAGAGAGTCTGCATACAACTAACCCATTTTCTGACATAGCACCTGTAGAACCTAAACCACCTTTTACAACCACAATAGGAAGTTCCCAGAGAGGAAAAAGCAACCTTGCAGAACACAAACAGAGCCCTTCATGTGCACCTGAAAACACAGGCTCGGCCTCCTGAACAACCTGGCCCATGCTGAATCCCCCCGCAGCTGTTCTAGTGTTTGATAATGCACTGCTACCCTCAAGCTGTGGCATTCCAACAAATCTTGGGTCCTCAAAAGCTTCAGCTGCCTTCTGAGCAACAACATTGCTTATAAGATTTTCTGAATGGACTATCCTAGCTGCTAGCATTAAACACATCGCAGCTCCCTCACCAGCTCCAAAACGATTGAAGAATTCTTCTAAGATTGACCGGGGGGAGTTGGACTCAAACAACCTCCTCAGAATGTCCACAGGCCTATTGAAAACTATTTCCATCATGCCCATGGTACTGAAAACAACAACTCGCCTCCTTGGCAATATATGTTGGATTGAAAGGTCACCTCTGGCCCAAAGCTTTCCAGATACCATTTCACAGGACTCCTCTGAGCCTTCATATCCACCATATTCAATTTCTGAATATAGAGACTGCACAGTGGTTGCAGTATCAGGCAAGGGTAAAACATCTGCTACAAAAAGCATTCGTCCTTCAACTGGTAAAGAAGATACAGATTCCCGTAATGCTCGAGAACTCCTTGAACTTGTTCCCAAAGTACTTGACCCAGCTGATTGTGTGCTTGAATCACGGTTTACAATGAGAAGAGAAGACACGGTTGGTGCGGATGCATCAGAAAGGACAAGAGTTCCGGAAGAATAATATGCTGCCTCAACCTTCAGGGAAAGATCATCATTCTGAGGTCTACCAGCAAGAGACATGGTTCCAAAGGCAAGTCCACCACTGACCCCTAGTGGAGGGGAAGGCCTAGTAGTCACAATCTTTAAACAGCAAGGTTTATGATGGTTCGTATTAAACCCACCCAAATTTCCACTAGATGGAGAAGTGGTAAGGTACATCCTTCTGCCATCTGATAAAACAGCAACAAGGTGCAGAGACTTAGATTCCAGTGTGGACAATGGTGATATGCAAACTATAGATGACTTTGTCAATCGATTTGGAGCTCTAGCTCCAGTTGATTGTCTACCCCCATAATGAATATCCCTCTGATTAACCAGATTCCTTTCTTCTGCCACTTTCTTCAATGACCCATCAGCATTTTGCCCCAGAATAAAAACCTGAAGTTTCATTTCTTCAGTTCGTGCATACAAGATGTGTCTTTCATTATCAAAAACCATTTCAATGATGGGGTCAACAGATCCAAACTTAAAAACATTAGGCACTACCCATCTGAAAACCAAGAAGACGTGTATGTTAATATATCATCTTTGAAAAGAATATTCAAACTCAAACTTTAGGTAAAACTTGGCCAATCAACAAACACAATTATTACATTGAAGAAATAAATTTTCTGGGTCTCTGACCCCCTTTTCACAAAAAAAAAGAAGAAGCAAGTAGTAGAAAAATAAATAAAATTGCCACTTACAATCAAAATGTCAAACTTCTATATCCATAACACATAGGTTCACAGAAACTTAATACCATTGCAGCAATAGGCAGGGATTTATGACCACATACAAGGGTTAAACATCATATAACACAACCAACCTTGAAATAACACTTCCTAAACCAGCTGTCAGACAAACTTTTCGACATCGCTTTTGCCAGCCTGATCCAGTTGTATAATGTAGCTCATAAATGTGGCCATCACGCCCAGCCAGGAAAATACGACCCCTGTCAGTACATGTGATACAAGTCATGGTGATCCCATCAGATGGTACTGTATACTCAGGCAACGGCTGTAGTGAGACCTCTGCATATGGATCCGTGCCATCAGCCCCTCCAGAGCAACAAACTCCTACAAGAATTAACTAATAACAAGCAGAGGCTAATAAGATAAACTAAAAACCTTCAACCAATATACTAGAAAGTACTAAAAATTATATGCTGGAAACAAATTAAACGAAAACCTTGGGGGAGAGCACCAAAAAGAAAAAAAAAAATAGTTACATTGTAATAACAGAATGAATGAAACTTATGCAAATCTGTGTGACTCCAAACTCACTACATTTTTTAATATTATATTTTAAAAAGAGAGAGAGAGACAGAGAGAGAGAGAGATATATATATATATATATAAAATACTAAGTATGTACCTCAACAGGAGTTGCCAAAATCAAAAGATATTGAATAGCTTCAACAAAAACACCAGGTTTAGATTTAGCAAGTCCAACAGCACAAATAGCTTGATCCTCCCCACTATATTCAGGACATTGTCCATCCCTGATCAAGAAAGAATGTTAGAGAGAAGTAACAGAAAGCATATAGAGATGAAGAATGTTAGAGAAAAGTAACTTAGAAACATTCTCTTATTTCCCTCCTCCAATCCATCCAGTTGGAAGGATAAATTTGTGGTCTAGGAAGCGTGACATCTCCCTCAAAACAAAAACAAAAATATACCTAAATCCTTGCACTTTGTCCTATCCCTCTCTTCACCCATCCACTTTTACATACTACCAACCATAGTATTGGAGATCCCCAATGTAGCGGTTGCTCAGAGCTTTTAACTAAATTTGCAATCTTGTCAAATAAAGTTTACATCCGTCATATGCCCTCTTGATGGAATGCTAGTGTTTAGCCTGTCATCTCTAATGTTTAGCAGATCACTGTCTAAGCAAATGGCAATTGTCATATCTATGATGCGAGAATCTGCATAAGTTCAATTATAATATCCTCACCTTGGACTAAGATATAATTTTCTTTCTTTTTACAGTTTCTTTTATAAACAATATTCTCGTATTAAAACTAAGATATACTCACCACTTATCGAAGCGCCAAAGAAACAAGGAATTATCTACTGATGCCCATGCCCTACGAATCTCGGGAAATATCCCACACAATGCAGTTCCTTCCCCACCGGCTGTAGTATATCTGTCAATAAGTACTGGAGGCAACTCCCTAGTATCCACCACCTCAACCAAAGGTGGCCACTGCAATAAAATAAAATACTCTTTTTGGTGAGACAATAAAATTAAATATTATTGTAAAACTTTGGAGAATAGAATTGAGAAAGTGAGAAACCGATTAATAATACACTCAGTGGTCTGCCAATGTGGTTATATATTGCAGTATTTACACAGTATAATCTAAGCCATATTCTCCACTTTCGGTACTAAAATCCTAACTAATAATTCGAATAAATATAGAAATTACCTCTCTGGGATGAGTAGAGTAGGGGTGGCTGGCGTATCTGGAAGTTTCTAGGGCTTCTTCGAGATCGAGCTGAGACGCGACTTCTCGGCCAATGCGGTCACTCACGACGAGGCCGGCATTGGTGACGTCGCGGATAACAATTTCGTCTTCCCACGACATGTCGTTGGAAACCCTAGAACTCTGAACAGGAAACTTGAAAAAACAATGCCTGGGAGGTTAAATTGAAACTCTGAGTCGGTTTTCCTTCCCTTTTCCGGGAACCAAGCACGGCAAGTCTTGAATTGGAGAGCCCAGTTCAAACGGCTAATAGAGAGAGTGGGGAAGAGGGAGATTGTATTTTAGGGTTTAGGGGAGGGTTCGTTTGTGGCGGGCAAATTACGCTAATTTTGAAAAAACCGGATGATCCGGTTCATTGAACCGCTCGGTTCATCCCTGACTCCCTGAGCGTCTAATCTTCTTGTTATTACCTAGTACCTTTTATCGTTCGTCGGTGTGACCGACTTTTATAGGTTTATGTCTAAATAATCTATTTTCGAAAGTATTTATAAAAAAATTAAAAAAAAAACGCTAAATTTGGATTCTTTCCATTTTGATTTTCGTAGATTGAATTGTTCAACAATGTTTTATTAATGACAGTTTTCCTTTATCAAAATAAAAACAAAATTGCTCAATCATGTTCTTCTAGTTAATTAATTGGTGAAATCAATGACATACTAACCTTTTTTAAAAATTAATTGATGAAATGTCCATATAGTACTTACACGTACATTCCTTAACACCACATGTGTTGTGTTAAGTGAGCATTTCATAAATTAATTTGACTAAAGTTAAAGGATATAAAGTATAAATTATATTTATGTTGTATATTAAAAATTAATTGATGAAATGTCCATATACTCATATAGTACTTACACGTACATTTCTTAACACCACATGTGTTCTGTTAAGTGAGCATTTCATAAATTAATTTGACTAAAGTTAAAGGATATAAAGTATAAATTATATTTATGTTGTATCAAGGACAGTCTAAAATCATGTTTGTCATTCTCATATATTTTCTTAACATAAAATATAATAACAAAACAAATGAAAAACCATAAATTAGTAACAAATGTTAAAAAAAAAAAAAAAGATTAGAACTCAAAATTAATTATATTTAACTTTTTTATATTTAAACTATTATACCAAAAACGAGACAGAAATTGCTATTCTAATCCCTATCTCATATAACTATATAAGCATGTCTCCAGGGATTGGATTCGTAGGAAAAATTGTCATCCCTATTAAACTTGGCTTTATTACAACTATTACCTAACTATATAAACTGATAAACATAATTGAAATTAAAATTACAAAAATATAAGCCTGAACTCTGAAATGACCAAAATTACAGGAGAACCAATTTTATTACGAAGTTTAAACATTTGTCTAAAAAACAGAAAAGAAGTTTAAACCTTTTAACTATAAAAAAGAAAAAACCATTTTTAATAAATAATTAAAATAAAAAATCTAAAAATCCCTACCCGGCCGGTTGCGAAAACTGTAGAAAGCCCTAGCCTACCGTCCCGCCAAAAATGTCCTTTTTTGACGAAATTCGCAGGTTTAAGACTCAAAACGACGGCGTCTTGGTGCTCACCTTCCCGTAAGCTATGACTGTCTCCGGTGCCTTGAACGCATTCAAGTCCTCTAAATTCATCTCCTGGAAATCCGTATACACACTTCCTCCCCTATAAATAGTCAAATATTTATCTTTTCCGTGATCATTTTCCTGTTCATTTTCTCAGCAACCGAACGGAAAGCTTATTTCTGTCTGAAGGTGTGTGCTTCCTTTAATTGCAGACTGGTAGGCTTCAGCAAACCTTGGCGGGATGCATAGAGCGCAAGGGGAAGAGCTTGCACAGCGGCAAGGTCTCCACGGTGAAGTTGTGGCCGGAGATCGCCGGCAAAGGGAGGTACTTTGATTTTCGGTCCACTGTGATTCGAGCTTCGATTGAGTTTGCTGAGGAATCGCCTCTGTGCACTACGCTCTGTAAAGATGGGGTCAAAATTCGAACCGTTGAGCACATGCTTTCGGCTTTGGAAGCTATGGGGGTTGATAATTGCCGGATTGATATTAAGAATGCTGACCCCGAAGATCGCGATCTTGAGGTTGGTACCATATATTTGTGAATTTTGGAGTTCTAAACAAGTATACAGATAATATTTTTGTGAGAAAATTTGTGGGAAAAGCAATCAGTCCCTACTAACAGATGGACAAATTTTTTTCCACATTATAGTATATCATATTTGTGTATTAGATTTAAATTTAGTGGTTTTTGATGAATACCAAGAACTAATGATTATTGAATATGATATAGGAAAACTAATAATGCCCACAATCAAGTCATGCAGGTTCCTATTTTTGATGGGTCAGCAAGGGAGTGGGTGGAGGCAATAGAACAAGTTGGTTTAAAAGTGGCAACAGATCACTATGGAAACTGTTGTGAAAAGATGGCAGCATATATGAATGAACCAGTGCATGTGTGGAGGAATGACTCTTTTGTTGCTGCATTCCCATCACGAGAAATTCGTATCACTTATGGGATTGACTTTCAACAGGTACTCATATTGCTGGATTGGAAATTGTCATTATTAAGTTATTAACAGCATGGACTGTCAAACAAAAAAGCCTTCTGCTGTTTGATGTTATAGATACATAAAATTACTGTGGAAGTTTGCTTCAAACATTTTTTTAGCTGGACCAAATGATCTAGTTGGCAATTGCACATAGATGAAGTGTGTAATATTCTGTGGAGAATAGACATTGTGGTAATAACGTTTGTTTGTTGGCTTGATATATTCAATGCGTATTTTGCTCGAGTTGAGTGGGCCTAGAATCCATACTGTACGTGGAGCTAAAAGAAAATTGTCATTGATTTATATACAGAATGTGCTAATCATTCATATTGCTGAATAGTCGAAATGATTCATGGAACTCACCCAAAGTAGTTAGGATTAGGACTTTGCTGAACCGAGTTGTCTACGTCTTAATGAAACTTTGTAGCACCTTAATTTACTGTAATTGGTTGTTTCTTATTGTTCTGCAGTATATGCTTGGAATCAAACAAGGTTGGTTTTCTTCATATAAAGTAAAAAATTGACTTCTAAGTGGCTGCAGGTGCATCATATTGGCTGCCAGTGGTTTTCTGTGACCGCCTTGGATAACTCTTTCTATTCCAAGCAGATAGCTTTGTCAAGAACCTTTTGCATTTATGAGGAGGTCAGTACTAAGTATTTCCCATCTGTAGTCTTGCTATTACTATCTGTTTGCTGTCAAACTATGACACTCTTCCATTAAACATGCTATTAAACTTTTAGCGTTACAATGTCATCTGTATTTTTATTTATATTGTTAGCGGTGATGATTGTTGTGTTCAACTCTGAGCGGTGTCAAGGGTGGTTTGGAAGTAGTTCAAGAATGTGTTTCTTCCTGTGATTTGATTTGTAGAGAAGCAGGCTGGCATATAAGCTTTAGTTTAATGATTACCTTATATTATTTTTTAGGATAAATTGTCAGAAAAAATTACCTATTTTTATATAGTTTAGTCATATATTGTTTAAGTTATTCAGCTAATGCTAGACTCCATGTTTTAATTTAACAGGTGGAGCGAATGCGAAATGCAGGACTCATAAAAGGGGGTTCATTAGAAAATGCTATTGTTTGCAGGTGAGATGTTCTTTTTATGTGAAAAGAGTTTTTCAATGCTTGGTCAGATGGACTAGCTACGTAAGTTATTGAACAAAACTAGCTAACCAACTATTGATGGAAAGAACACATGGTTATGCGATGAATCCCCCATCAGCCTACTTTAGTGAACAAGCTGTGTGGAACGTGATGCTGTCGTTTCTCAATCTAAACATTAACTTCAAAAAAATTCAAAACTTGTTCATTTCAACGCTTGTTTAAACGGATATCAGGCATTGTTGAACTTTAAACAATGTGAGGACATTCCACTTGAAGGGTGATAATGTACAGTTGCTAGATAGAAGTTCTTGCAAAGAGTTTTGGCCCTATCAAAGAAGCAAAGATTTGCTTGCTGAAACTCATAGGTTATGTTAAGTTGGACTAGACTACCTGATTTAGGCAATGACATGGGTGATCAAATGTAAATTGGGTTGGACTGACATGAGAGTTGGATTTGATTTTCTGCGAGTTGATAACTTTGTATATAACAAGTTCAAGCAGAAAATGTTTTTAAGTGTGGGAAATCTGTCTGGTTTGATTTGGGAGAAAACATTAAATTGCTATGCTAACCTCCACTATTACTTGGTTTTCCCACTGATTTTCTGATACACTTATTCTATTTTCCTCTTGCAGTGCTAGTAAAGGTTGGTTGAACCCACCACTGCATTTTCAAGATGAACCTTGTCGCCATAAGGTCTTAGATCTTATCGGGGATGTTTCTCTTTTTGCAAGGTTTGGCAGTCAAGGGCTTCCAGTGGCACACATAGTGGCTTACAAGGTACATGTTTGTATGGATTGCATAAGTTTGTCTTATTTTCATGGCCGAGCCTGGAAATAAAATGGCTATGAGATAATGACTCACGTCTCTTGTTTGTCTTTATGTCATGCAGGGTAGCCATGCACTGCATTCTGATTTAGTTCGCCGCCTATCAGGAAGAGTCTAAAAGGATGATGTATAGCCGATGCTTATCTACAAGTCATTGTGATGTAGCACCAACATAGAAATGGAGTGGCAGGAATACAGAAAAGGCAGAAAAAGAGGAAGAAGAGTAACAGAGAAAATCACATTGTTTCCACCTGAAAGTGCGCATATTTTGGTAGATCTACCCCCGTCACTGCTTTGCATTTGAGAAATCGGCTTGGTGAATATGGTGTAATTTGTAACATTACATACTTGATCAAGCAAAAAGTCGTAGCTTATTGATGATACTCAAAGTGTAACCCACGCTCAACACTGGCAATTCCCACTCCTTTATGTTGGCTACACAGCCTACGCTTTATATGCAAATCAATAATGTTAGGGATCTTAAATTTTTATTCTAAATAATGTCATTAAATATGTCAGTATGGTGTTTTACTTCTTGTGAAACAAATAATCTTAGGATGGACTATGTATAAATCAATAAAAACTAACATATCATTTGAAATTCAAATTTGAGATTTCTAGCACTGTTCCATGCAAATTTGTAGTTAAATAAATATTATTACTGCTGATTGAGGCCTAAGAGCACATTTTAGAGGGTCCCTAACAAGATATCTTCAATAAGTTTCAGGCTTACAGCTCATGAAATTCATGTAGAAAGAGTCATCACTCAAAATGCTGTTGTAATTTTCCTCTTCTTTCAACCTTGAAAAGTAATCATCGACCCAACAAAACCTTGAAAAGTAAACATGTAGAACATACATAAAAAACATCGTCATCAAGATCAGTGACCGGAGTTGAACAAAACAATGTTAATTCGGTCATGTCACTATGCCTAAATATGCCAGGATCACCAACTTACACCACGTTATCTTGGCAACCTCATATAAACACAAATACATAAATATGCAAAACAATTATTTCCCTACTAGTAAAGGAACCTAGGTAACAAATTAACATGACTTTGACGCCTTATCTTTTTCTCCATTTTGCAAAGGCAAGAAACAGCACATACAAAAACAGAAAGAATAAAGGCAACTTTAAACGGCCGGCAGACAGACAAAATGAGGTTCATTTGTGTGCTGTAGTTCCATATCAACAAATATTTCAAAAGTTTTGCTCTTTATGCCTTGACATGTTCTGTACATACAACCAGTGTGTGTAGAACCAACCACTTGCACGTTCCTATCGATCCTTTAAACCTGTTCATTTCCCTTGAGTATGTTGTACTTGCAGAGAGGACATGTGGCATTCATTTTAAGCCATTTCACAATGCAAGTAGCATGAAAATGATGATTACAGGCAAGAGTATGGAGCTCTACCCCATCCTCATATGGGCTGAGACATATACAACATTCCTGGAACAAGAAAAAGCCAAAACCATAAATCTTTAGAGAGCATAAAATTCTTCATAGATTTAAATGTTGTAATGCATAATACTTGGACGCATAATATTAAGTCAAACGATACCCATTTCTCAATTGGCCTTCATGAAATTTTGGACGCATTAGGTAAATAAATTCAAATAAAAACAATAAAAAGATAACAAAGAAAATAAAAATAAAAAAGACTTCTTCGCCAATGAACTACCAACTTTTGATGCTTTAATTTTTAATTTTGTTTGTGTCTAGCACTCAGGCTACATATAGACTATATAGATCTGTAAATCTGACATGATATAGGAGAAAATGGGTAATCTCATTGTTTTTCCAACAAAAAAACCACATTTCTAATCAAATATAAATAGAGATTGAGTTCCACATAATGGGAACAATATACTGAAATGTATATCAGTATATGTAATTCAAGATAACATGATGCCATAAACATACCGCATCCTCGGGTAGAAGAATACGCTCAACTGCCAGGTACCCACTGCTTGTTTCTATTGGAACCATTTTCCCTGCTCCAACACAAGGTTTTTCCTCACTCGATATTCGAAATCTGTATTTTGGAAGAATACTGAGATCTGCTTCAGATGCACCTTCCTACATTGTCTCACAAGAAAAGATGAGAATGCAGTTACAGTGCCCTTATTTTGTTGACAAATTTTGAAACATAATTATAGGTTCTCTCTTCATACCTGTCCTGCAACAGCGTAAAGAATTGCAATGATGCATGGCAAACAGCAACAAAGAGCAACTCCAATCAAACATGCCAGAACAACACAAAAGATGGCAAAGAAGACATCAAAAGCCAGAAAAACCACAGCCAACCTGCACAATTCAGAATCAGATATTTTTTCTTTTATTCTACAAGTTACAAATTATTTCGATAATTTATTAAAAATTAAATTAAATCCTTAGTTTTTTTAGAATTATTAAAGATCACTCATAGTCTATACACACAAGGGGACTACAGCTCAGGTTGATTCTTGTGTTAAATGAGCTGATGGTCATATTGTAGGTTTTAGTGCTGTGGGAACCTAAAAGATAAGGTTTTTGATGTACTCTGTCCTCCCCCAGCTTCTTTATTCATCTCTAACATTATAATGCCAGAACTTCCTTCTGGTGAAACTTTTAAAATTCCTGGAAAGTCCTTTGTATATAACAAATTCTAAATAATTGAATAAAAATACTTAAAAAAGAAAGAAAAAAAATGTGCAGACACACAAACATGCACATGCGACGTATATATTTTTAGATGAAGAAATATTTCTTAATTGATTGGTTAAAGAAATACCAGTACAGATGTGGAGCACGTTGCAGAAGCACATCACCGCCAGAGACTACCCAATAAAAGCCAACTATCCACCAGAGAAATGATGCCATTGTATTCACTGATTCGCATCGTTTAGTGAAACTAGACCATATAAAATGAAGTCAGTCAGTAATTTATAAACTTCTAGCATAGGTATTAAGGCAGTGCATGATAAAAACTCTAATTGCAGAAAAGGCTGGAGGCTGGAAGTACCAAAGAAAGTAGTCATGCAAAAGTTACAGCTTTGGTAAAAATGGACAAGAATAAGTATTTTGCTTGCATCATCCCCAAATAATATGAACAGCAGAGGGAGAAAATATAAATATTCATTAAGATTAAAGCATTGATGAGTTAAGTTTGGTTTGTACAATAAACACATTGGTACCCATAATAATACATCTACATGATAAAAGCTATTACATATAAGAGAAGAAAAGGTTTAATGGGGTAAATCATTCACCATTTTTACTTATGCTATGCTTTTAAAGAAAACAGTAATCTTTTGTGTATCAGAGAAATCCAACGTGTAACTAAAAACAACTTCCTCCACAGCCCCAACACTACCACCTTCCAACCATCAGCAACTGTCAAGTCCACAAAGTTTCAAACTGTCACTCCAAACAAGCAAAAATCTCAACATCCCATCTTGACCTATACAGCAAAGATACTTAGTGAGATAAGTGGAAATGGATTATGGGCTTAAATCAGTAATTACTGGGTCACTGAAATTTTCTCAAACAATAGGAACACCTCTTGCGCTGATCAACTACCACTCCTGTTTCCAGTATAAGAAGAGCTATCCTAATGCTTTAACCCCATCACTACCCTCCATCCAACATGCACTTTTCAACCCCATATCCTTCTCAAGCCAAAATATATAAAATAAATAAAAATTCATATCCTTCAAGACCCAATTCAAGCATAATCTATAATTCTATAGTGAAGATTACTAGTCAAACTGCTTTTTAGTGTCAATTTTGAACTCCAAAATTTCTAACATGTATTAAAATTAAGAAGAGACCTGGAGCGATTCACAGCCGGGGATTCCTCACCCGTCTCATCATCGTCTGTATCGTTAGCACCCGTTTCCACCTGCAGGTTCTGCTGGACCTCCTGGTTTCTTCTACCCCTGCGAGGATTTCTCCTCCGAAACTCGACCCACACGAGCACAACATGAACAGTACACTGCAGCGCATAGCCGCAGATCCAGAGCCGGATCGGCGTGTTCGGGTGCTCCTTCTCCGTCCATATCAGCATGGCCACCGAGACCACCACGAACGCGGTGTTCCACATCATGTCCAAGGCCACCACCGGCTTCGAGTACCCCCAGTCGGCGCGCCGGTCGTCGAGTTCACGCGCTGCCGTCTCCCGCACCAGCATGGATGGTCCGCGGCGGCCCGTGGCCCGGCCCAGCAGCATCGCTAGCGTGGCGGGACGGGCGGTGGGGGAGCCCAGGTCAGACGACGAGTCGCGGCCGTTGCTGCCCTGGCGGGTAAGAAGGAGCGGCACGTGACCCTCAGCCGCAGCCGCCGCCGCCGTAGCGGAGGATTGCGATGACATTTTGCGATCGAATGAATCGAATAAGAAAAAGTGGCAATAGACTATTGAGGCATGACTGAATTGTAAATGTATGAGTAATCTGAGTATATGCTTAGATTACTGCTACTACTACTACTACTAGTATTGTGAGAGAATCGGAGAGTATTGGAGTTGAAGGTCAGGATTGTTTGGGAATTGGGATTTGGGTCTGTCTGTCTGTCTGTATAGTCACCAAAAGTCTCGAGGTCTCAATGTCTCCAACTCTCTCTGTCACTCTGTGTGTGAGAATGGTAGATGAAAGAAGGCAGGGTTCTGTCATTTCCACACTTTGACTCATCCGTCGAGTTTTTCCGCCAACTCACAAACCTCTTCATCCCACCGTTTCAAATATTTCTATAAAATAAAAACTTCACTAAACAAATTTTTATATTTTTGAAAAATTTAGAATTTAGTCTTTTTAACATTTTTTATTTAGAAAAAAACCTTAAAACTTGTTTTTCCCAAATAAAATCCTTATTTTTTCTAAATAAAGTCCCTTCAATATTATTTTGTCAAAAAAATATATCATTATTTTTATTTATTTTTTAGGATATAAGGTACGAGTTCACTTCATACATTTTTAGAGTATAAAATGAGATTTGTAGAGATTGCATATTAGGTTTTAACTATGAAATTTTGGACACCAACAAACCAAGACTTGAGAAGAAGCAAAAATGCACTCTCGAACACTCGAAAATGACCGCCAAATGATCAACACCTAATATGTTTGAAAAAATTAAAACTAATGTATCAATATTATATAATATAGAATAATTATAATATTATATAATATGAAATTGTTACAATATTATTAGACTTTAATTAAAATTTTAAAAGTCATAAGACTTTAGTAAGTAAATTGTTAAATTAAAAGATTTAAATGTAGTTTCCCATTTATTTTTTGAGGAGTCAAATTTCTACATATTCTTTGGATTAAGAATTTAAAAGAGTACTACAATAAATAAGTTTATCCTATACTTTTTCTATAATGTGTGAGCCCTTGTTAGAAATTTAGAATTATTTTTATCATAAGTTTAAATCTTGGAAAGCGATTTTTACATTCCACTTTTCTTCACTTGCACTCCTATTTTTATTAAGCTTGTTTTTATTTTTTATTTTTTATTTTTTATTTGTATTCCAAGTTTATCCTTTATAGCTCTTGATTTTTAATATATTTTAATTTGTGTCCATGAGGCTCCCATCATTGAAATCTGAATGCAAGTTCGTCTTATCCCTACTTATAAAGAGGTTGTTTCCCATTTCAAATCTTCAATCTCATGGTTGTAATGAAACAACCTTACCAGAGGAATATAATACGTTTAAACCAAAAACATAAAAAAATAAAATTATGGCAACTACATACCAGAGCCTTTTAATTTCAAAAACAAATTAACATCAATTCAAGATCCAAGATTTCTATTTTTTTCTTACAACATAAGATCCAACATTCATTATTTTCTTCTCTAATTTAGAGAGTTGGACAAAATTTTTTAGAAAAAAAGATCCAACAAAGGATGTATAACTTCTTGGCGGCTGCGAAGGAGTACAACAGTTTTTTTTGTTTTTAAATATTCTGAAAGATAAAAGCTATGAAGGGGTAGATTTGGAAACATAAGTAATAAAATTATATAAAAAAGCACTAAAGAAATAAAAAGAGTGCAAAAGAAAAAAAAATAGTGTGAAAATCGTCTTTCTAAATCTTATCATTTATAAAAGAAAATTAGAAAGTTATATATATTAAACATTCATAAAAACTAATGAAAAAAATTGTTTACCACGTTTTTATATTTGCTACATAATAATTACATTTATTAATCGATTTTTTGGGTTCTTGTTTGTTGATTTTTATTAACATAAAATAAAAAATCAATTAAAATATACAAATAAAATCCTATAAACAAGATTGCTTAGAATAAAGAATTAAATTTCAAATTTCGAAAGAATTTTTTATTTAGTTGAAAATTTAAACTAAAACAATTAAAATTTTTAACAAAATTTCGTTAAATTTGATTTGATAATATTTCGAAATCTCAAAAAAATGAAAATTTCAAAAAAATTTTGAGAAAATTTTCAAAATTTAATGTCATGGCCTAGATTGCTTTAATTACGTTGATAAGTAAATGATATATATTTGTATCTTTAAGAAGAAAATCTGATCCGGAATTTTTGGAAATTTCATATTTTTGTTTGCTCCAATGATTTTAACGATCCTGTCGTTTTCGTTCATTGAATTGTATATGATACTTTTATCAATCCAACTTTTCCTCCACTCAACCCAAAAAAGGAAAAAATCTTTTCTAGAATAAGCAAAAATTATTATTTTCCTTTCAATTACTCACCTAGAATTCAACGGAGTACCAAGCAAACCCGCCGTGTCCACTACACGACGAGGGATCTACCACCACCACTACACGTGCTCGTAGGGTAGCACAACACGAGGTTGGTCTAGTTAATTACGTCATAATTCTGTCGGTCGTCTCTGACACTCTGATTGCGGCGCAACGACGTGTCGTAGACTTGTACTCAACCACACGCGTCCTCTGCTCAGATGAGTCGGCTTCAGCCAGCAACAGTTACGGACCCTTTTCTACTATGCATGTCAAAATTTTCCATGCAAGCTTCTCATCTGCCACTGCCCAACTGCAGCACAAAAACACTGCTTCTTCGGGTTTATCTTCAACACCCTCCATTAATCTGTAAGGGCAGTTGTCCTTCAAACAAATGTACCCATGAAACGATTCCACTTGAAGGTGATCTTCAAAATCTTGGATGTTCCCATCAGAAATTTCATTTGAGATTTTTGCAGATATTAGGCGAAGAAGCCAAGAGCATCTCTCAGTATTTGTTGAAGACAGAGACTGACCACCGGTGCTTTCGGTCTCTTCAAAGTTGCCAATACGAACAGGACAACAATAAGCAAATTGAACTTGGTGCTTCTTTTCTCCTAACATGAGGAGAAGCTCATCTTGGTGTACTACCTTGGCTTTTTTGCTTTTCTCCATAACCAAGACCCCTTCTGCTACCCTTTCATCACTTACTTGCAGTCGTGGAATGGAATTTCTGTTTTTCAAATTTGAACCATGTTGATCTTCTGAGCTGCTGCTTTTCGTGAACTGGAAGTTTGGATTCGAGCAACTTCGGATAAATGCGTCGGAAGCTACTGCTTTCACATAGTGGGTTGAAGGAACTGACACACTCTCATTATTTGCAGGGTAATAACATTGAATCCCCAGTTCAGACTGAATTTTTCCTTTTAGACTAACCATCTTAGGCTTCTCGCCATGAACAAGTATCACGTGCTTGGGGGAGAGAAATCTGACGAGATCCATAATCCCTTTGGCATCTGTATGAGGACTGAAAGACAATTGATGAATCTGGCAATGCAAAAATAATATTTAAGGACAATCATTAAGAACAGAAGAAACTTTCAAGTTATATTTAAAAATATTAAAAAGGAAAATTCAAAGGCTAATTTTCTTTTTAAGATGATTTGGAAATAAAAGATGAGGATGAACCTGGCATTGCACATCAATTTGCGTGTCCTTGTCCAGATCAATTTTTCGTTTACCAGACATCAATTTATGTCCTACGGTTCCAGCCACGCAATACCTAGAAAGAAAAAAGAAACAATGACTAAAAGTTCAACTTGGCACCCTATTTTGACTTATGAACGAAGTATCAAGGACATATGAACATGACATCCTCCCTTTAATTTTTTAAGAGCAGCAGGTAGCTCAACTTAACTGGTACCCTGAAAAATATATTTGAGAATTTACTGTGGTATTTGTTATAGTGATCACTGTCTAGGTACCAACCCAAAAGATTTTATTGGTATCTGATAATAAATTTTAGATTTATAAGATGATTACAAAAGGTGAAGGTGGTCGGTTAGTTACCCAGGCAATGTTATAAGATTCATTTCCGAAGGAGCCCAGTGCTTGAAAACCTCGAGTGAAAAACCACCACTGATCATCCCTGGTGTGGCAAACAGGACACAAGGTCCAGGAGCATCCATCATAGAACGATCAAAGTTGTGAACTGCAACATTTAAACATTCAAACTCATTAAAGTAAGATGGAGGGTTTATTAAATACAAGGCCCTCAGAAAGTTAACAGATAAAAAATTACCATTTTTAAAATCAAATGCATTATGTGTGGAGTATGTTTCTTTGACTTTCTGGCTGGTCCAACTGATAAGCATCTTATAATACATATTGGCTTGAATGGTCAAACCTGAAAGGATTTGTATCATCAGTAGAAATTTGAAACACCGCTATATACCAAGAAATATAGGAAGGCACCTACAGAAATTGAGAAATTGTAGAAGATCTGGCACATCAGAAAAGTTTTCAGTCATACAAATAAATTTCCAGAGTCACGTCAAAGATAAAATTAATTACACTTTGATGTACTATAAAATTCCTGCTTGTACATTAGAAATTAAAAAGAAAAAGTTCCCATTGATCACAAATTTGTATGATCCATTTACCACTGTATAGGTTCCAAAATATTATTTGATCAAGATTGATGCAATTATGCCCCCAGATAAACTTAGTATTTGACAGCAAAGCATCCAGTTCAATAAGTGAGATCATAACATACAGTTTGACCACATATCCTGCAAGCAGTTGATAGATGTAAGAAAAAAAGAACAGCAGCTAGTGTGAACCTGATGAGAAGTAAATAGGAATCTTTAGATTCATGCGCTCCCAGTAATCTTCCAACAAGATACAGAGTTCCTACATAAAATAGATTATCTTCAGGACAAAATTTCACAACCAGCATTGGCACTTAGAATCATTATAGCACTAAACAGATTCAAGTATAGTTCTTTATTTCCGTCATAAATTGATTGATTTTTTAAATAGATTCAAATTCCATCAATTCTAAATCTATGAATACAAATCTATCATCTAAAGCTATCCATTTTGAAAGGCAACAATAAGGTATGAAAACTACAATAAGTACACAAGCAGGCTAACCGCAAGGAATCTTGTGATCGAAAACCAATTATTCAGGACTTCAAAGGTCTTTCTTGTTTTTCCTTTTTTTTTTTCTTTGGGCCGCCAATATATAGCATAGGTAAAGGCATAAAGCATTATTCTGTATAACCAGTAGAACCTTTAACTACAAAATTATAAACTTGAAGTGGAAGTACAGATAAAGTCAAAGAAATTGAAACTATCATGATTAGAATACCTGAGCTCTTCCAAGAGCAAATGTAGGAATTAGAACTTTGCCCCCACCAGCGACACAATTATGAACCTGTATAAAATTATACCAGAGATAACAAACAAAACCACCTTCAGAAAGCAACAGTCACTGTTTCCTAACCTTGAAAATTCTAATTGACAAATCAATGAATCTCAAATGAGTCTGAGGGATACATCTACAAATTATACTAGGAAACAACTTTTCAAAAATTGCTAAGTTAACAAAAACCCAAAATAAAACATTTAAACCAATTTCGACTGCCACCAGTTTTACAAAAGTGTACAACAGTACATACATGTATGAAATCATTAATACAAATTGATGCTTACAGTAAGGACATGCATATTTAAGAACCAAGGTTTTGATTATTATAACTATCTGAATACAAATTAAAACTATAACATGAACCGTTGAGATTTAAAATTTATCATTTACTCACAACTTTGAGAAATTCTCTTTCCCGACTATATTTTGAATCACGAATGGTTGTTGCATATGTGGACCTGTATCACGAAAAATGTTAGTGGAAACCTAATGCGTAAGCAGGTGCATACACAAAGGTTTCTTGCATGAAAAAAATGAAAAAAAATTTGTGCCCTACATTCATCAAAAAAGGAGATCCAAGAAAATGGAGGATTGTTTAACAATACATAAGTGCAAGGTCCAAATAAATATACAAGATTATTTGCAGACAGGCTACATTAAACACTTAAACAAAGCATCAAACACACAGGCACACACATCCCGTACTCTGAGATAAGAAGGTCCAAATGTAGTCGATCAATTTGAGCTGCTCCAAGATGTCTATCTGGTGTCATATTATAGTCTCCTGTGTACACCATAGAAGCATCTCCCACCTTTGCATAAAACATTGCAGCTCCAAGAACCTTAGAAGCATAATAAAGTATTAGGACTCAAGTAATGACATCATAAAAGTAACAAATAATATTGACTTCAGTGGAAAACAAAAAACAAAAGGAAATAGGAAAACTATAATTCTTTTGCAGTGCATGCAAACATAGTTGTCAAGATATAATGTATTCGAAATGTGAGATAAACAAGGCTTACATGTCCTGCATAGTACGCACGTATTTGAAGGTCTTTATCAACCTGCACTGTCTGCTTCAGATCCACAGGTATAACTGCATTGAGGAGCCATATCAAAAATACCCCAACACATAATTACAGAATAGCTGCATTTGATTTTTGAACAGCACCATATCCATCCCAAAGAATACAATCACAACTCTTATCTATATGTTTGCATGTATTGCAGAGAGCTTAACTTGTAAAAATTTTCAAGGAGAAAATTGATGTACCTTTCTTCATGCATTCAACAATGTGATCGGACGTAAATTGTTCTTCCTCACCCCTTCGCTCAACCATAACTTTTCGATAGTCCTCCAACATTAAAGGAGACAATGCCTTTGTTGGATACTGCAATACACTTAAAAAAATGGTTATAACAAGAACAAGAACACATCAATTGACACAGACATTTCACCGAGCACCTTACCGTCATGTATATGGGACCGTTATAACCACAGACTTCAGTGAAGTACGGGAGGGCGCCGACGTGATCTAAGTGACTGCCCAATTGCAAAAAATCAATTAACAAGTGGGTGATGATGGTGCATCAAGAATTTACAAATTTAAAGTGGGTTTTCTTACAAGTGGGTGATGATGATGCAAGTGAGGGAATGATCGAAGTTTGGGCCGGGCTTGGGCTTGGGAATGAGAGAGAAGTCGGGGAAGCGGCGGTGGTCGACATGGCCCATATGCATTCCGCAGTCGAACATGATTCGCTTCCCATTGATTGTCACCACTACACAGCTCTTACCTACCTCTTGCCCAGCGCCTGAGACCATAAAACTTAATTTTTAGAAAGATTAAAAAAATATTTAGAGAGCGAGAGAGAGATTTTGGTTGAAGAAGATAAAGAGAAATATATGGGAAGAGTTACCCAGGACAAGAGTGTCGATGGCCATGAGATGCGCAGCTTCTTGGCGCGCTTTTGATTCTCTCTTTTTGTGTCTTGTCGCAAAATTTAAATAATAGCCGTTAGCGTAACATAAACGCTCAGAGACATGGGCTCATAGACATAGACCAACCTAGCCTACCTTGGTTAGCGTAAAATTGACGCTCAGAGACATAGGCCCATAGACATTGAACGACCCGGCCCAATTTTTGTTAGCATAAGTGCGAAACATGGACGCTCCCACAGCATACCCTAACCTAACCTACTGATATGAGACAGCTGGGAAGAACTTTCTTGTATCAGGAATACTGACGTGGCATTGCAAAATAAAGAGGAGAGAGCTTGGAAACATAATCCATCATTGCTATATTTTGTGATGTCACATCGGTATCCCTAACATGAGATTAGGAAAATCCTACTTCTTTTTATTCTCTCTCTCCACTCGCGACACATCCACTTCTCTTTTTTTTTTCGTCTGAAATAGGAATATAATTTGAGGAAATTGCACGTCCATGATCCATGCCTCTGGGATTCAGTTCAAAGCTGGAATGAAGCAGAGAATTTTCTGCTTGTTTATTTCATGCCATACCATAAAGATATCATTATAGGAAGCAAAACACTAGTTGATGTTAAAAATTAAAAAATTAAAAAAAATCTCCACCGTCGTCCAAACCCATGTAGATTTTCCATTCCAAACCATAGTGGTACGTAGTAAAGCCATGACATCATGGTATTTAGCCCAATCCCACTAAGCTGGGAGCGTATGATTAGTACTACATTAGAATTTAACAATTCTACCAGATATATATTATATAACCAGGGGACTATAGATGAATTAACACAACCACAAAAGATCTGATCTTGATCTGGTTAAAAAATATTAACAAACCCTGAACCAACAACAATCACACTAGCTGCAATTACAAATATAAACTGCAAATGAACGGTCTAAGTAAAAGCCAATAAGCTACCTATACAACAACACAACCATTGCCCACTCACGAAACCTCACAAAAGGTTAGCCCAAAGTCAATCTTCTTCCCTTTCTGTTTTTCGCTGATCTCTCTAAGCATGGGAATAACAATCTATGTCAGAAGCATACCGACTTCTTTCTCAGATTCTCTCTCATTTCTGGATTTCATCTCTTTGCCAGCTTCTCTTTGCCAGCTTTGGTGTACACAGTATCATCGGCATGCCAGCTAAAATCTTGTAATCAATCACAGTACGGGGAAAGGAACAAGTAGGAATAAAATGTGGAAAATGGAAGAACAAGGCCTATGCAGATTAACACCTTTCTGCAGCTGCAATTAGGATTTTTGTCATTGGGTGCTGCGTGTTAACCCACCTCGTGCCAAACCTCTGCACAATATGAGAAACAGGTCAACTTCTACAAGTTTTCTGAAAACAATAATCAAAATAGAGAAGCAACTATCGTCAAAATGTCGCTACATAAAGTTTAAAATAAGCCTCAACATGAGCCTTTCACTTCAAATAACAAGGTGGCTGTTCAATCAACCAATATAGTGACAGTTTACAAACTCATATTGGATTACATATATGGATATTATATGTAATTTGAAGGTATAAAGTACCAAATGTAACATAATTACACAAGTGAGGGGATATATATACTATAATGAGTCACATCATCATTGCCAGTCTCTTTATTAGTAAGAACAATAATGCTAGTTGTCCCACATTTTTTTTCCCACATTTGTATCTCACTTGATGTGTCATTACTTTACTAGAATGGTATTTCCTTTTTCTTTTTTAAGTTTTATTTTTTAATTTTTAGTGTCCAATGTATGAATGCCATGTAAAATGGTATGAAATTGTGGTATAAAAATGCGGTAAGTGTAGTATTACTAATTTGGTCCAAGCTAATATGAATGCTTTGAATGCATTGTACAACTAGTTTGGTCCAAGGCATTACAAGTGGTAAGAGATTGAAATACAAGTACCTTCCAGAAAGCACCTGCGCACTGTTGACCGAGCCTTTGGAATTACCAAACCGCTTGGCCCTATTCTCATGTTCTTTGTCCACACGCATGGCAGCTACCTCCTTCTCCATGGCAGCCACTTCTCTTCTCATCTTCCTCGCCTCAACATCCATTGCTTTAGTCAAGGTCTCTACCTTCTTGGCTAACATCTGAATGACAAGAATCACAACCAAACACTTAACCAGGAGTATAAAATACAGAATCATAAGACTGAAAGGAAAAGAATATCAACCTCAATAGCGTCATCCTTATCTTTCAGGCTTTGATCTTTCTCATGACCAGCTTTCCTCAAAGCTACTACCTCTTTCTGCAGCATATCAAACAAAACCCCTGGGACACTATCCTCCGTATGGACCGTATCCACAGTTGAGAACTCATTTGGCTTATCATCTGAATTTCCTTTCCAGTTATTTTGTACTTCACTATCCTTGGTTCCCTCACAAGACTGGTTGAATGAGTAATTGGGGCCCGTACCATTTAAGAGAACCTTACCCCTGTCCAATGACCTTGTGCCACCATCAAATGATTTTGATGTGCCTTTAGCATGCTTCAAGACTGAACTAGTGCTAGAGGACAAAGATCTGACCGGTGTTCTCTTGGGTAAAAAACCATTGGAAGTTAATTTTGAGATGTTATCAGCTCCACCCAGGGACTGACGTCGAGAGGGCCCATTGCTTGTACTTCTTCCCTCTGCTGTGCTGCGATTAGCACTGTAAGAAGGTCCTCCTCTCACACTCTCTTCAAGCACTTTAAGTCGCATTTGAAACTTTTCCTGTTAAATACAAAAGAGAAGTTTTACTCTACATAACATCCCAAAAATATAATGCAAACGGATTTGGCATTGGTTGCAAAACCAGATTATTACTTTCAACTGAGCTTCAGACTTGGCAGTTCGCTCAGTTATGGCTAGCTTGTCACGAAGTTGTTGCATTTCTCCCTGTGAGAATACAGTATGCTAATTAGGTTACAGGAAAAAGTAGAAGCCAAACATTTAAAGTTTAGTTCAAAGAAAGCCAATAAGAAGCTAAGAGCCAACATTCGAACAAAAGGAGAATAGAAAACGCCACCTGCAAGAATCTCCGTTCTTCAAGCCATTGTTTTACAGGCATCACTTTGTCGTTAGCATCTTTCCATTCATTTGCTACCACTACTGCTACTCTGTTTGCTGTTACTTTTGCACGAGCCAACTCACGATCTAGAGTTTTCCTTTCCTCCTGAGAAAAAACAAAACCATACCTCTTCAATCTTAAGAATGCTTTCAACTATAGGTTACAGGTAAATATTAAGCAACCACAAAGATTAAGCATTTAAATATGTTTGGCATATTACATTCATCTCCTGAAATTTCCGCTGATAATCCCTCACAGCATTAGCTGCTGCACCTCCAGCAAGAACAGCCTCTTCCAATTCCCGCACAGTCTGAGTAAGCTTTTCAACCTCGGCAACCTTTTGTCTATGCATTCTGTCTAAAATTTTATTTTCTTCCTGACACATACAAGCAGTAGAAATATAAATTCACCCTGGTCGTACACCAAAAGCACGAAAACTATAAATACAAAATTATGTACAGTCGCCAAAAGAAAAAAAGGTCTAATGCACTTAAAGAGAGGAATGGCATGCATGATCTTGCACTTACCTGACAAATTTCTATCTGTTTCATCAACTCTTGGTTTTTGTTCTGAAGATCATCCACCATAGAGGCCTTAGCCAATGCAA
Organism: Dryas drummondii; assembly: GCA_003254865.1. Lineage (NCBI taxonomy): Eukaryota > Viridiplantae > Streptophyta > Magnoliopsida > Rosales > Rosaceae > Dryas > Dryas drummondii. The sequence goes on from QANW01009682.1 coordinate 637,196, forward strand.
TTTGAACGGTCCTCTCAGCCTCAAGTAAAGCTGCTTCTTTTGATTTGGTAAGGCGATCTAAAGCTTTGTTATCATCTTGAAGCTTTGCAATCTGTAAGGACCAAAATAACCAATCAATGACAATTACAATCTCCATACACACTTCTGTTTTACTCAGGCAACGGAATCACAATCATATGTTTAAGGACACAGAAAGTACCTCTTGCCGAGCAAGCCTGAGCTCAGCCTCCAGAGGTGCAAGAATAGCTTCAATGGGAGGCATATCATCGTCCTTTTGAGCAGCATGAACCCTCCGTAGAGTAGCTTCAGCTGCAAACTGAGCTGCCATGGAAGCTTTCTTCTCATCATTGATTTTCTTTATTTCAAGATTCTGCAAAACAATTTTTTACAATGTAGCATTGTAATAACAAAGTATACATAACCAAAGTGAAAATAAGAAAGCAAAAATTAAGAAAATTTGAAAGAAGGTTCAAATAATACTTTGCTTTCTAGAAGTGATTCTGTTAACTTCAGCTTCTCATCCACCTTTGACAATTCTTCAGTGAGCTGCAATGTAAACAAAAGACAGACGAAAAGAAAATTCAGCAACCAGTTCAAAGACATAAGAATTCTTAAATGAAGAAAAAGGGGAGATAATTCCCACATAACATATTACATATATAAAAATATACAATGTCCAACATTCCAGATGAGCATAATGCCAAAAGTTTCCTCCTTAGAATATTTCCAACAATTTAAGTCACAATAAAGATAGAGGAACCATGAGCTATATAGCCTATATATATGTGTGTGTGTGTGTGTGTGTGTGTGTGTGTGTGTGTGTGTGTGTGTGCGTGTGTGTGTGTTGCAAATATAAGAAAATGTGCCAATTAAGGTTGTTGAGCTTTTTCTAACAAGCTTACATGCCAACAATATTGCTCCAATAAAAATATGAAACCCCATAAATGCAACAACGATCTATTTCAACAATGAGATTGCATGTTTAATTTCGGCACTCGTCATAACAAATAGACAGTGGCAAAAATGATTTCAGAAGAAATATAAATAATTATAGAAACAACCATTACCAAGGTCATTTGAAACTTCTAGATGGATATTGACTGCATAAACAAAATCAAGTTGAACTAATTTTCTTTTTTAAACCTTTTCTTAATAAAGAAATTAAAATTAATAGATGGACAATATGGCAGATCAAAGAAGCACCAGAAATGGACAAAACCAATAATTTTAAAACATTTTAACAAATATAACACCTTCAAATAGGAAAAAAAAAATCAGTCAATAAACAGAAGCAAGATAGAAGGAAATCCTGGGAAAGTAAGATGCACAGTTCAATTACATTTTGAGCTTATTAAGCAATAAGAATGGAAGTTTTAACCCAAAACCAGTTAAGCAATAAGAATACAAGCTATATTCTAATAAGGAACAAATATGCCAGTTACGCTGGAACATGTAGCGCAGTCCTTCAGAAATGGGACCTAAAATTAAAATAACCATTGCCCATCAATTACTAGAAAAAAGTTCCCCTTGTTCATGATAATAATTAGACTAACCAAAGGTTTACTCCTGCAATTTCCAAGATAAACCTTCCAATTAATGGGCTAAATGTAATTTTCACTATCAAAGCAAAAAACATGATTAAAATAATACTCCAAACGAGACTCTTATAGCACGGAGAGAAAAAAATTCAGGAAAAAAAAAAAATTAAAGGAGTTAAGATTCAAATTCAATCACAGACAAACGCAAAAGGAGATTGGCATAGATGCCAACCCAGAAATCCAGAAGTCAATATTTAAATACGGTATTTCTACACATAAAAAATCTCTGTTTCTGTTTTCTCGATAAATAAATGCAACAGAGATTGACGAAAATAACCTCTTCAACAGCCTTTTCTCTAGCTCTATCAGAGAGCTTGAGAGCCCTGATCTGAGCCTGTGCCTCTCCTAACTCTCGGTCCTTATCTGCAAAACTCACACAAAACGACAGTCAAAAATCGAGAAACGACACTCGAAATCGAACAAAACTAGCTGCAAATCTCCAGGAAACCCGCGGATCGAGCCGCATTCGCACCTCTGACTTCATTCTCGAGTCGATTGAGCTCGACCTTGACCGGATCCGAGCCGTGCAAGAGGTTAATGAACTCGTCGCCGTCCATGCTCGGCCTCACGAATCCTCTTCTCCGCGACGAGCTCTTCCCCTCCTTGAACGATCCCGACACCGTCAGAGGCGGAGGCGTCGGAGTAGCCCCCTGCGCCGGACCATTGCCGCTGAGCTCCGTTACTGGAGCCGCACCTCCTCCGTCGCCGGAAACCTCCTCCATGGCCGATCTGAGTGGCACACTCTCTTTCACATCCAAATGCAGCTCAGGATCCGAAATGCTAAGGGCTTCAAATCGTCGATAAATATGTGGATACACAGATTATGCGGATATGTAGATATAGAGAGAGAAAGAGAAGGAGAGAGAAGCTTTGGAAAAATGGTGATTTGTAGAGAGAGACAGAGAGTGGGTTTCTCTTTCTTTGTTTCTCTCTCTCTAGATTGTGATTTAAATCTGGTTCGGGCTAGAGAGAGAGTGATTAGATTTAGTTTGATTAATTTTAAATAGGGTGCGGAAGAGGAATGGGGACGCTTTGCTGTTAAGCAGACACACTATCGCATGAGACTGTCTCTCAGTGTTGTAAGTAAACCTCCTTATTAAAAGTAGTTAATACTACTACTTACTTTCCTTTCATTTTTCTTTTCTTTTTTTGTTTTTTTGTTTTTCTGTTTTTCTTTTTGGTTTGGGCTTTTAGGCCTTGCTTGGCCTCTCTTAGGAAGTTATGATACGCTTGATGCGTAATGCGCACTCTCACGCAAAGAAAAGGCCTGGGTGCGTACAGTACATGGGATGCGCAAGATAGCAGGGTTATTACTTTGGTGACCTTTTATTTTTTAAAATGAATACCGCTGCTGACTATGAATTCCCAAAGATTAATTACTCAGTTAGTTCTTTAATCTATATTTTTTATTCATGTCGTTTTGGAAATTTGGACTGAGGTATCTGAGAGTATCCAAAAAAAAAAAAATTAAAATGATGGAATTTGTGAAAATAGGATTAAAGTTTAAGAGAGATAATTACAGATTTAGTCCACTTATTTTATATTTAGTTCAATTTTTATCCGCGATCTTTTTAAGTTTTATTTTGGTCCATTAATTATTCTATTGTTTAATAAATGTTCATATTTGTTTTCTCAAATTTGCCTCAACTTTTACCCTATCAATCTTAGTTAAATTCAACAAACATATAATTGTTTCAAAGTTATGCATCTCTACTTTACAATCATATAGAGATCATTTAAACTTGAGTTTTAAAATTCAAGATAATTAGCTTCAAAGTAAAATATCCAAAACTACCAATTTTTCCTATAAAATTTTTCAGATTTTTCAAACTTTACCAAATTTTAATTCTATTTGATTCTAATACTTCAAATTGGTTTTTATGACTAAGAAATAATAAAATATAACTTATACTTAAATTATAATTGAAGAAAACACAATCAAAATGATTTAAAATCATAACTTTAAAAAAATTATGGACTAAAATTGAACTAAATATAAAATAAATAGACCAAAATTGAACTTAAAAAATATCGTATACCAAAATTAAAATAAGTATAAAATAAGTAAATCAAATTTGTAATTTCCTCAAGTTTAAGAATTGGTAAAGTTACTTGTTTGGTTAATATTTTAAGTATAATGAGATTTGTGCGAAATATATAGCATCAATTTAGTCTAGGTTCCTAGGCCAAAATGGATAAAAATTAGTCTAGGTCATGCATTTGAGTTTCAGGGTCTAATTCCAAATCTTTGGCTTGGAGTCTAGTATAATGAGTTTTAAATTATAGATTGAAATTCAAAGTTTAAAGTCTTGATTTCATATGCGCGCTTTAAGTATAGAGTTCAGAGTTTGTTATGTAGATTTTAAAGTTTGGTAAGTCAAATTTTTTATGGAATTTAAAAATAACATCTATTATCTAAAAAATTGTAATTTTGAATCATCCTATTCGGAAATCATTTGAAATAGCATCTATTTATATGTTTGTGTGATCTTAAACATGGAGTTTTGGATTCTAAAATCCAATTTTGAAATCCCTCCATAAATTGAATACTTCTTATTCTTTTTCCACCAACTTTCCTTTACCAAAAAAAATCCGAAAAAAAAAACTAATGAGTAATAGAATAGAGAGCATTGAATAAGTGAGAGAATCAAACCCAAGAACAAAATTGATGAAACATTAAAAATAATACATCCGAAATTTTAGATTGCATACAAAATCTGCTCTAAAAACAAACTAGAAAAAAAAAAAAAAAAAAAAAAAAAAAAAC